>OY979706.1:58577671-59176625 GCA_963855925.1 Inga laurina
AAGCAAATTACCAACCAATATATTGGATTATAAGCCAAGAAAATCAAGAAGTGGTGAGAGCATGTCCATATAACATGAATTAATCAGAGTGTGCAAACACAAAGTCATTTGATTTGAGGGGATGGTCCTATGTGCAAATAAAAATCGAGACAAGAGACATCAATTTAACTCAGTGTTGAGAAACAAATGCGATAGAATTATATTAAATTTAATTGCCGATTACTCATTGCTCATCAAGTTTTGAGGAGAAGCCACACAAGTACAAACAACCTTCCCATGCTCATTGCTTTTCCTAGCATAGAATGAACTTAGCGCCCTTGCATCTGCAGCCGCAAATTTAGTGGATCAAGAGGCACCATGCTAGATAGGTCGGGGGAAACAATGAAACACTTAATAAGGAAACCGTTTTGTTTGGGAGCAATAGATTCCTGTATTAGAAAATTAGGGATCTTGTGAGCAGGGAAGCTCTTGAGCAAAAGGAAGCAATTTAGGGTACACATATTGGATGGTAGAAAAGCCCGCTCTCGCGGCCGTTCTCACTCATTGCTTTCCCCCCCCCCAATCCACCATCTCTCTAACTCCTTTCAAAGGGTATTGTAGTATAATTACCAGCATTCAAATATCCTGAATTAGGTCATAGACGCAAATTAAGATTTATTAACTTTCACCAACCTTTTATAAAATTTTCCAATTTCAACCATCTTTATAAGATTTCCCCTTGAAGAGGAAAGACTCTTTTTATTTTTTTTGTCAAAGGAAAAACTCATTTTTCACTCTCGCTTGACATCGTGCCCTGAATCCGGATTCTCTCATTGACTCTCCCATCCCTTGCGCCTCCCATACTCAAAACGTTGACGTTAATATAAAAAGATGTTTATTTTTATCACATCTAGTATCCTAAATTATTTTTCTAGTTACAACAAGAAGCCTCTAAAATGTTTTTCTAGTGGCAATGATCACTATAAATTTGGCATACTGAGTGTTGGATGGGTCAAAATTTAGTTTAAGGTATGGAATACTACTGGAAAAATAGTTCAGGTTGTATCTTTCTAGATATTGGATGTTCCTGAAAAATTATCTTATACTACATATGGACAAAAAAATATTTTAGAATATTAGGTGCTACTGAAAAAAATATTGAAGGGACTTCAATGTTTTTTAAAAAAAAAGTGAAACCTCTCTTCCAATTACGCCAAAACGTCACCGTTTTGAGCATGGGAGGCGCAAGTGCCCGGAGAGTCCAGGAGAGAATCCGGATTCTCGCGCCCTCTACTCCTTCGTTCTTGATTTTGCGCGCGCAAATCGACTGTGTTTCCAACTCCACTCCACCTCGGATTCGTGCTTTTAGTCGACCTCCACTCCATCTCGACAGTCGCCTCTCTTGCGGCGTCTCTGTGTGCGTGCCCCCAGACATTGTCTTGCCGTCACTTCGTCATCAAGCCTTCTTCGTTCAGGTGTGTTTCCCTCCTCTGCATAGTGCTTTTTCTCTCTTTTGGTTTTGGATGCTAAGATACAGATGAAATCCATGGAGCCGTGGGGTACGAGAAAGTAACTTTTGATACATGCAATCCAAAACTAGGGAATATTATGCGGTTATTGCTGCTAGTTTGTTCTGAAATCGTATAGACCCATTATGCTAATCTGATTAACCTTAGAATGTTAAGGTTATATTTAAGACTTAATTTTTATAAGAATAAGAGATTTCGATGGCCTGTTCAATATCGCAGAACGAATATGTTAGGGATAATTTTCCCCCCTGTTCATTTTCTATGCCAAATTCTTGTGTTTGATTTGAAGGATGTAATTATCATTGTATATTGAACTTAATGTGAAAGAAGATATATTGTCTCTTTTTTCTACCCCAAATTTTTGTGTTTTTGTTTTTTAATTTTTTTTCTTGATAAATAAAAAAATAGACGCTGTTTATAATGTGAGGTAGCATGAACTTGATGATATCCTACTGAAACTTTTATCTCCTTTTTTTCTCCTGAAAATTAATCCATGAAATGTTTCTGTTTGTCACTGGGTCAGAGATCGGATGGCTTTGGTTGAATTAGATTAAGTGCAGACTAATCTTGACTTGGTTACTGCAGCTTAGAGGCATAAGTATTTCCTGCCCATTCTAAAAATGTTTATTTGGAAAGAAGGCTATCGAAGCTAGTTCCTAAACTTGTTAGTTCCTACAGTCGTCTTTGAGAAGAATGACTTACTCCTTTCAGAAATATTGCAAAACCAATCCTCCAATTGTGTTGCATGTTCTTCATGTCTACAGTATGTTTTACTAATCTGTATGTTTTACTAATCTATGTAGTATGTTATAGTCCTCCCATATTGCATATGGTCTAAACTTCCCCCTTGTAGTATGTTTTCTGATTCTGATTATGGTAAAATTCTTGACATGGATCACATAGCTATAGATGAACTTGTCTTGTTGTTGTCTGGTTTGTTCTGTTTATTCATTCCTTCCCGCCCATTCTTCTCTCCTTTTCATTGGCATGATTCCACTCTCTGCCCCCTTCTTCGGCACCCAGCTCCCTGCTGCCGTTGTCACCAATTGTCGTAACCTGTCATAGACCTTCATTTTTCAAGCATTTTGATTTTCTTTCTTTTTTAGGTTCCCTCTCTTTTGGCTTTATTTTTTGTTAAACCAATATAGCTTAGTGAGCACATCTGCCTTGAAGTAGGGATTGAAAAAACGAAAAGCCTGTCCTGAAATTTAGCTGGGTTTAGAGGTATGGACATCAGCAGTGAGGAGGAAGATGGAGAATTCGGGTTCTCAAGAAATTATTTTCTGGCAAAGGAATTGGGCTCCTCGAGCAAGAAATCAACTCACAAGCTTTCCGACATTGACATTGTTGATGAACAGGTATATATGTTAATCACTAGGACTCATTCCTCTTCATTCTATACACTTTTGTTTCTGCTATATCAGATTGTTTCCTACATATAGGAGTTGAGGGCTGCAGCAGCCAACATTGTGCCCAAGCATGAGAAGGAGATTACCTCATTAATTGATAGTTACAAAAATATGTATTCTGAATGGGTTTTTGCCCTAAGGTATGGTTCTCCTGCTTATTACTAATTTGATACAAAAGTTAATGCTTCTCTTGTTTTTCTAGTTATACCACAATGCGTTTACCAGCAATTTGTTGAAATGCCTTGGATGAACTCCACCGAATTAAACAACTGCTTTATAAGCACATCACTTGAAACTATATAACAATCTAGAAAACCCTATTTTCTATATGGACAGAGATCTATTCCTTACCTCAATATTGCTGGTTAACGGGATCCCTTAACCAAAATAATCTTAAAACAAGGGCACAAAGCCTTATGCTAACTAAAGTAGGGATTCATAATGCGTCTTCTGTCCATGTCCATTCTTGCTGCATCATAGCTTTTAATTTGTTTAGAATTCCACTTAGATAAATCGCACCACATTGTAGATTGAACACTCACTTTTCCTGCCCATTTCACGAACCAGGTGTTCTTTTTCCTTACTAATGTATGGCTTTGGGTCTAAGAAGGCTTTACTGGAAGATTTTGCTTCGACTGCGTTGGCTGAACATTCTGTAATTGTTATCAATGGTTATCTTCCAGCCATTAACTTAAAACAGGTACCTTCTTAGCATTGGCATTTCTAAAGATACATGCTTTAACAGAACCAGAAAAGAAAATGCAAATACGATCACACTATAAGAACTCATCCTCCTGATGATGCATGACAAATGTTGATGTTTCTGAATATAGGTCATGATAGCTTTAGCTGAAGTGTTATCAGATCAATTAAAAATTAAACAGAAGGTTTTCAAAAGTGAGCAGCCATTCAGTTCTCAATCCATAGAAGACCTTCTTGCATTTTTGGATGGAGCAGAAACACAGGAGGAAAATTGTTTTGTTTGTGTTGTCATTCACAATATTGATGGACCTGGATTAAGAGACTATGAAACCCAACAATATCTTGCTCGGCTAGCTGCTTGTTCCCATATTCGTATTGTTGCCTCAATTGACCATTTAAATGCTTCTCTTCGTAAGTATATTTACAATTTCAGTTGTTATCTTATCAAGAAATATTCACCTCTGTTCTAACTTTAGAACTACTTTAATCTTCTTCTTTGACTGTATTATTTTTTTAGGTTTTGGAACTTTGGATAATTCTATTTTCTTGTCATTTTGAATTACATTTTTCAGTGTGTAAATAGAAGTTTAATGATGCGGTCTCTCTCACTCTCTCTCTCTCTTTATTTATTTTTTTTGTAAACTTGTTTGTAGGTATTTCTTGTCAGTTGACAATGCAGAATAAGTTTGAATGCTGTTGCAGAACCAAATATGTTTAATTTTTTTCTTGATCTATGTTGCCCTGCTGTATGAAGTCCTTTGTGCATATGTTATTATCTCTGGTAGTCTGGTTTAAAGTGGACTATAGGATTACGTGCTAACTTGTGACGCCTCAGAATGCCCAATATCTAAAATTTTTCTCGAGACTTAGTTGCTGCTTTATGTTGGTATATGTTGTATGCACTAGTATCTTAATAAAATTGTTCTCAGGAAAGTAATGATGCATGTGTGGCACGATGAAAGAGTATTTTGTTGTAGTATTTATGTCTATTGCCTAATGATTTCCATCTTGGTTCTGTTTATAGTCTGGGACAAGAATATGGTTCACAGACAATTTAATTGGTGCTGGCATCACGTCCCCACCTTTGCCCCATACAAGGTTGAAGGCATGTATTATCCTTTGATTCTCGCTCAGGGTGGTTCCAATCAAAGTGTTAAAACAGCCGCAATAGTATTACAAAGTTTGACGCCCAACGCCCAGAGTGTATTTAAAGTTCTTGCAGAACATCAACTCTCTCATCCCGATGAGGAAGGCAAGTTACTTCAACTTTTCTTGGATATGCTGCCTGTTCTTCATCTAATAGCAGATGCATATATAGTATTTTGCTAATTTTTGGCCTTTAACATTCAGGCATGCCAATCAGTGATCTTTACTCGGTCTGCCGAGAACGCTTCCTTGTAAGCAGTCAGGTTACACTGAATTCCCACTTAACTGAGTTTAAAGACCATGAATTGGTAAAGGTTAGGAGGCATTCCGATGGTCAAGATTGCTTGTACATTCCGCTGGCAGCTGAAGCACTCCAGAAAGTGTTGCTGGAGATCATTCAATAGTGTTGATTTTGACTAGAATGAAACTAAACGGTATCAGTTAAAGAAGTTACTTAAGCAATCTTAAGTTGCATTTTCAGACTGTCAACCCCAGATTCTCAATCGGATGTAAGGCTCATCACTTCCTAGTTTTGTGGAGGGTCAAGTTGGGCATAGCGACTATTTTGTTAATGGGCTCATTTATGTTTCTTCTGATTTCTTTTTGGGCTCTGGGCTTTCCTCTTGTGTACTTCGTCATGCAATTGTGGATAGAGGGATGGAATGGGTTAAAAAAAAAAAAGATAGGATGTCTGGTGAATCTATATGTTCATTTGAAATAGCGATTGGAATGCTTAAAAGTAGTTTTTTAATCATGATTTATGATATTAGGTAAATATGTGAGAGGAGTTTTGTCTTGATTTACGTAAAAAACAGTTTATAAACAATCTAAACACCAAAACAAACATGCACATATATTAATGGCAACAGCAGTTTTGGACCTTAAAATTTAAAATTTTAAAATGGTAGCAGAATAAAACAAAAAAAGAAAAAGGATTGTCCTTAGGGGGTGTTTATTTGGTGTGATTCATAAACCATGAATGCATCATATTCATAAGCTTTAAAAGATAAATTGTATTGCGTTATTAATAATCTGTGAATATGACTTGTTAAGATATAGTGAGGATGACTAATAATCAATATATCAATCAATAGTCTATGCAATAAATTTTACAAAATATTACTCCTTTGGATCTTTAATATAGGATATATTTAGAGAGTTAAAATTGGTAGTAGATATAACATATAGTTTTTATATTTGTCATTTTTTTTCTTATTTAACCAATATTGATATTCTCTCAACAATAATCAAAGAGGAGAGGGAAAAAAGGAATTAAGGAAGATGTTTTAGAAAATATATATCATATTAATCAACTTAACAAACTTCTTTAATTTAACTAAATGAGATAAATATATCTTATACTAAGGACTGAAGAGAGTACATTATTCATTTGGTCTTAGAATGATGTAGCATTTGTTTGGATTGCTTTTTTTTTTTTTTTTTTGGATGTGATTTGGCGTTAAAGGATGCTAAGATGAAAATATATTAAAGGAGTTTTGTTTTGTACATTGTAAGAGTTTCAAATAAAGTATAAGACCCCCTCTTCATAGTTCATAGCATAAGGTAAGAGGTACATAAGTCCGATTTAATACTCTCTCTGATCCTTAATATAAAAAATATTTAAGAAATTAATCTTGATCCTAAATATTAAACATAGTTTCATATTTGTGAATATTTTCATGATTTACCCTTATTGATGTTCTCTTATAAATAATCAATAATAAGAGAATTAAGGAAGATAATTAGGGTGTTTTAAAAAATATATGTCATATTAATTAAATAAACTAACTTCTTTAATCTAATTAAATTAGATAAATATATCCTATATTAAGGACTGAAAGAATGGTAACTTAGACAGTGAGACTTGTATGACTATATCTCTACTCTAAGGCAATTTTTCTACTCTCTTTAGATTTGTTTATCGGTCCTCTATTGTTTTCACACATGTCTTAGACTAAAAATTTGGGCAGATCAAGATATAATTAAAAAAATAGTATAAAAAATTTTCTAGGGAAAATCCACATAAGGACCAATAAAAATGGTAAAAGATAAAGAGGTGATTTCAATATTGACAGTATTAGAGAAGTGTTAGGTTCTATTTATCATTTTTAAAATGACACTTATTTTTACAAAAAGTAACCCCTACCGCCGTCGCTCATCGACCGCACCCCGCGCGGAGCCTCGGTGTAAATGACGTTAGAGGTGGGTAGGTACTCGGGGGACCTGAAATCCTAGCCAAAGAAACACTAGAACCTAGAGGGGTCAGCTTCTCTGGTGAGTCGAAGGTTGAAGCCCCTTGACGAAGACAATGGTGCTGTTGTCGCATTGGTTTTGGGAGCTGTGGCTTGTATGATTTTTCTCTGAATCCATGGACTTATCTGGTGTCTTGGAGAAAAGCTGTCAAATGAAGATCCAAGATCGTATTTCGTTGTCTCACAGTTTGTGAGCAAACCTGGAAGATGTTTGTGTCTGGTTTCTTTTTGTTTTGTTTTGAATCTGAACTCTTTTCTTTGTGAACAATTTCTATATTGTGTGTTTGTCACCTTACGATTGGCATTGGTCGAAAATAAATCAAGAAAAACTTCTCTTTCCTTTTCGGCTTTGATGGTTAAAGACTCCTTTATTTGATGCAAATTGTTACTTTTTCTCTCTCCTAAAAAGTTGAAAGGTTATGAATTTAGCTAGTGGCTCCAACTAATTGATATCTTTTGGGATCTCCAAATGAAAAAAGAGGGAATTAGAGAGGAGGAGAGGGATAGGAAGAGAGATAAGGGGGGGGGGGGATATAGAGAGAGGTGCGCACTTGAGTGACGGAGGGTGGTGAGGATGGCAGAAGAGAAGACGACGAAGAGGGTGCATCAGAAAACAAACGGAGCTCGGTAGGAATAATGTATCTTTTTTAAATGGATGATTGTCATTTCAATATCTAAAATTATTATTTTTAAATCCAAACTTGATAAATATGTTGAGTCTAATCATTGATTCATGCGTGGGGTAGGGGATATTTTAAAAAAAAGTGTGGGAGAACATTTATGTTATTTCATTTTAATTTTAAAAAAGACAAATAAAACCTAACACGCTTTTCTAGTTATTATTAATATTGCAAATTTGCAAGTCACATCTCTATCATTTATCATTTTCATTGGTCTTTACGTGGGATTTTCCCATTTTTCTACTCTATTAACATCCGTTTATCCGTCCTCTATTGTTTTCGCAAGTGTCATAGACTAAATTTTGGTAGACCAAGATATAATTAAAAAATAGTAATATGCAGTGTTATTGAAAATTTTTAAACCATAAAAGAAGCGGGAGTATTATAATATAATATGAAAAAATTGCTCATGTAATATAGAGATACTCTGAATGGGATCCGCATTACGTGTTCAGTGAATCTATAAGCTTATTTGGCGCAAAAAAAAAAAAAAAAAAATCTATAAGCTTATAAGCTCATCTTGCGAAACTGGCGGTTTTACATCAAAATAACGTTAATTCGATGAAAGAGCATTAGGTGTGTTCAAAATCTAGGATGGGATTGGAATACCCCAATCCTGATTATCGGTTCCAAGGTATCCCAATCCCATTTTTTGGTCAAGATGCAAATTGCATCTCGGTCCCAGTTTAGTCTCCGTCCCTGGGACTACAAAAATTCAGGGGTTTTTTTTTTAAAAAAAAAGTAAATTTAAAAAATATCATTATATTAGTTAAATTCTCTATATTCTATTGTTTAAAATGATCATTTAACAACTAATAAGGCTATAATAATTACATAAATTGATCTAGAATTAAAGAATGATATTTCATCATCATTATCTTCATTATTATCTTTATCAATTATATAGTTAAGACTAATATCACGATATATACATTTTAAATCTGATTAAAGATGTGATACACATCTTATCAAATAATAACTTAATTTATGAGATAAAAAATACAAAAATAAAAAGGATAAATTAATTTATAAGGTAAAAAATAAAAAGAAAAAATTGAGATCGCGACTGGAATCTCAAGTGTGATCACGGTTCCCTTCCTGATCCCAATCCATAGGACAAAAAATTCCTAAGATCAAAGTGTCCGGGCCCAGGCCGGGATAACAAAGATCAGGATACTTTGAACACCTTTAATTAATAAACATCTAAACTCACTCATGAATGAGCTGAGAACGTAATTCACTCTGCTCTGAATGATTTTATGCACAGAAAATACCAACGGTCGAATTCAGGTATTTACAAGCAATAAAATTTTCCAACAAGTATTTATGGAAAATTTTCCATTTTAACATTAATAACTAATAATGGGATTCAAATTAAATAGGGCCGTAGGAGTATGGTGTGTACGGACCACGGAGGAAGCACCTTGAGGCCAGTGCGCATACTCTGGCTAGTGGGAAGCCAACGGTCACTTGAACTTCCATTGCAGTGCCCTCGCAGCACAAAAGGCTCAGCTGCAGAAAGCAAGAAAGCACAGTGCGATCGAAGATTGCGTTAACAAAAATGGTGGCGCCCAAACTATCATCCTACGAGGAGAGTCGCCGCAAAAGAATGGAGGAGAACAAGAAGCGAATCGAAGCCCTCAATTTAACCCAGCTTTCTCTAGCCCTCCGAAATTCTCCTTCTCCCAAACCCTCTCCTGTACTCTTTGCTCTCTAACCTCTGTACATTGTTCTGTATCAAAATCGTTATAACGCATTTCCTTGTTCGTTTTACTACAGATGAAGCACACCAAATCTCGCTCAACGGAAAAAATGATTGTTGCTGTAAGGAGGTCTGGCCGGGTGGCAAACATGGTGGCTCCTGTTTACAAAGAAGTGAGCCTTTTTCATGATTCCATTTCCCATTTATGATTTCTAGTTTACCCTGCATTTGATTGCATTGTGGTCTTTCATTTTCATCTTCGACAGGTGCTTATTGATCGTGTGGCAATACCTAGAAGGTACTCGTGGTCTCAAGTAATGATTTTTTTTTTTTTTTTTTTGTGATAAAAGATAGTTGACATACTTTACGTGGATAGGGTTTATGGGACCAAAAGAAATTTAGCAAACTTCGTACACGCTTCAGAGGAGGCCAGAGAGGAAGCTTTTGAAAAAGCAGAGAAGTTACTGGCGGATTTAGAATCTGAATATCCGACATTCATAAAGTCAATGCTTCCGTCACATGTAAGCGGGGGATTTTGGCTGGTAAGTGGTAATGTTCTGGTATTCTATGTTAGTTTACATTTTTCGATGTTCCATTCTTAAATTTTGATTCCTTGTCAAATAGGTAGCGCTTAAATCATAACAAGGTTGTTGAACATCGAAATGTATCTGTTGTTTGACTCTGTTGATTCACTCAAACTCAGTTTTCTCACGCTTCAAAAGACGTCCTTCTTAGCACGTTTTCTCAACTTATGTCTTGTTACGAAAACACCTAAAATCCTCTATGCCCTGCATCAGCAGTAACTATGACCTCTGTACTGTACTGCACAAGAGAAACAGTTTCTTTGGTTGCTTAGAAAAATTGTGTTTTGTTTATTATATATGTCCTGCAATCCATAAAGGGCTAACCAATGTGGCAATATTGGACAATAGGGTCTTTCAGTCCAGTTCTGCAAGACTCATCTTCCAAAGCGGGACGAAATGATTACTTTGATAGATGAAGAGGGGGATGAGTATCCCACAGTATATTTGGCTCGTAAAACTGGACTCAGCGGTGGATGGAAAGGTTTTGCGGTTGCTCATAACCTAGCTGATGGGGACGCCTTAGTTTTTGAGCTAATCAGACGTACAGCATTTAAGGTGATACGAGATTGAATTTTGATTCATTTAGGCCTTCCTTTAGCTTGATCTTACTACCTTTAGTCCTAAATATAGGAACTAAATAAGGAGTTCATTTTGATTCTAAGTATAAATATATAATACCTCAATCTACTTTATCTATCAAATTTATAATTTTTTGTTTAAAACATCCTTATTGATTGCGCATTTTAACTAAGGGTTCTCCCAATGGAGGTTAGTTCAATTTCACACGATTAAATAGAATAGTTTAGGGAAAACATATTTATTTGTTACAAATAACTAATTCAACTGATTTTCTTAATATCTCCGGATTAATTATCTAGCACTTGTATTAAAGACTAGATGTAGTTTCTTACTAGGTAGCTAGCTTACTTATTTTTACTGATATTTACAGTTGTAGTTACTCGCTGTTGTGTGTTCAGTTACATAGTTAACATACTCCCTATGTTCACGATTATAGACTATGACATACCGTAGTTGCTTATATTTTCTTCCAGGTGCACATAATGAGAGTGAAGAGTCCTACTCCTACAGAGGGCAATTAGCTCTGTAAATGAATTGCACTTGGAGCTTTTCAAATTAATCTAGGTATTTCTTTTACTTGGTGAACGTATTGAATCTTAGATTGCATCTTCAGTTGGATATGATGTTACTGATGTCAATGTCATTTTTTTCTCTTTTAGTCGGCTTAGAAATTTCTCTTGGTTGGAATGAAAATGTAAGTTTCCAGATAGGTTCTGTTCGTTGGCTACTTACTATCTTGACACTGCATGTATATGCTCTTATCTGCTTAGCCTGTTCACTCCTATTCTCCTTTTTAGTCGGCTTAGAAATTTCTCTTGGTTGGAATGAAAATGTAAGTTTCCAGATAGGTTCTGTTCGTTGGCTACTTACTATCTTGACACTGCATGTATATGCTCTTATCTGCTTAGCCTGTTCACTCCTATTCTCCCAGTCGCATAAATAATACCAACTCCATCTCCATTCCTTAATAATAGAAGGGGTGAGGTGTAGATTTAGTAATTAATAATTGTGTTAGGAGTATTGATAAGACTTATCTATTGTTGGGTGTAAAAATAACAATAAATTATTTTTTAGGAGCATATTTAGCAACACTGTTAAAAAACACTTACAGCCGTTACTTTTTGAAATGTGGGTCATAACAGGATTTTCTCTCTGTATTATTTTAATATTTTTTTAATGAGAAAATGTCACTTAAGCCACATGGAAAAAAATTCATTTCAGATAACCTTCAAAAGATTCTGAAATATCACTGCACCCCTTGGTTTAAAATGAAATTAAGTTCTGTTAGTAAAAATAAATGAAGTTTTGCAGTAAGATTTCATAATCTTTTAGGCATTAACTTAATTGAAATTTTTTCCATGCGGACTAAGTGATATTTTTTCATTAAAAAAATATTAAAATAATATAGAGGGAGAAGTCTGTTGGGACCCACATTTTAAAAAATAACGGCAGTTAAGCAGATTTAACGAAGTTGCTAAATCTTCTCCCAAAAAAAATAATTTATTGCTACTTTTGCATCCAATAATAGATAAGTCTTATGGATGTTCTTAGCGTAATTATTGATTACTAAATTTGCATCTTCACCCTAATATAAGATCCGTTTTAATAAAAAAAATTGAACTATAAAATGGATAATCTAATATTAAAGATCAAAGAGTAATATAGTTTCTCAAGTTAATGGTGTCCCTGGTGGCATGTTCGGTTAGGTGCGCTCAGGTGCACTCCTAGATTGGGTCTAGCTGGCTTCATTTAATATTTCCCCTCAGGTTCTTTTCTTTTAGTTTATTTACTTGTTAATTTTTTTTTGGCGGATGCTGTCTAGACTTGTTTTTTTAATGCTGATGCTGAAAATACTGCATCGACTAATCACCGCATGGTAGGTCCATTTTGTCTTCAACTTAAACATGATCTATACGTTTGCCTCTTCAGCTATCGAAGTTAGCACTTGTTTTAATCCTGATTTTTGCTGCTAAATTACCTGACTCTCCCCATGGTGCAATTTTTATTTTGTCTCCCGGTCATAAAGGTATCTGATTTTTTCCCCCCACAGGTACGAACCAGCTTATGTGGTAGCTTTTGGGCTCAGGTCCTCATTAAACTTATGTACGAGATCAAAATACGAGATCTAGAGACTAAACTTGTTTTGTACATCTCTACTCATACAAGAGTATAGAGCATGATCGTTTAATCCATACATATCTTCATTCTTGATTAATTTCTCTTATTCTTTCTTACCTCCAAAGACGAATCTTTATTATTATACCCAGAAACTCAAGATTTAAAGAGAAGAATAAGAATTGGCCAAAAAAAAAAAAAAAGAGAAGAATAAGAATATTGCATGTCCCGACCCCGTACGACTCATGAGTTGGGTGTAAATGGGGGTGCGATCAGAAATTACCACGTGCCAGATATTTATTGGAAGTGATACAAGACAAGGGGGATAATTAAGTGGAATTGTAGGCTCGTGCTGGTGTTGACTTTTTTTTGGCCGTCGACGTCTGGTTCTACGTGTCTGTATCGGTGATTCGATTTGGATTACATTTTTCTTCCTACTGGAGCAAGTTAATCGTGGGGCCCTTAAGGTGTGATGAGCTGTAATGAACCACACGTTTGTTTTTTTTTTTTTTTTTAAAATATCCGATGCGGTGGTGGATGGATGGATGGTCACAGCTTGCAAAAAGCATAATTCTTAGTGGAGCATCTTATACGCTAAACGCATAGAATCATTGAAAATAACAATAATTCTACTTATTCTCTTTGTTTTGGATACGGCGTCTTGTGAACAATAATACACAAAGCAAGACCCTCGAAGAAGTTTCGTTTTATCGCAGTTTTTCGTAATTAAAATGAAAAACGGATCCAGAAACAAAAATGTGGAAGTGTGATCATTGTGCTGCATAATTGATGTTCGTGTACTTTCACGCGGAGTTTGCCACGTAACAACCGCACTCAAAGGCCTCATCGCACAGTACCAAGCATGTTGATATATTTTTTTAATTAATAATGAAACAGAGAATTAAACGGTGACAAGATATTATTTTAATTTTGATATTATACTACTGTCCTACTGGCCTCATCGCACTTAAAGGCTGACACTTGTGTAAGCGATAATTAGTGCGGGGACTTCGGGGTCTCCCGAATTGGGGGTCAATGGTGGAGATTAAAAATAATTGGATTGGGCTGTCCCAGTTAAGAACGGGCCCATCCCTGGGCCCACTTCGCCCGCTGTAGTCTCGGACGCATTGGTCACGGCAGGGCAATTTCCCAGTCATGCAAGACCAGGTTGTCGTTTGACCAGACTGCGTCAATCTATTATCTGTCCTTAATCAGCGCGTATGAATTGAAAGGAAAACAAAAAAAATTAATAGTATTAAAAGCACGCTGATAAGCGAGTTGTCTCAGATAATGAACCAATCACTTGTCTGGTTAAGGAAAATCCAAAAAAAAAAAAAAAGGATTATTATGGGACGCTTTTTATGTCGACATGTGGGCCCCCGTATTTTGGTCTATGAAATACGAGCCTCAAATATGCGATCAGCATTTGCGTAATAAGAACCGCGAGTGCTCGAGTCGAGTCTTGCAGGTTAATCTTGGCTCATTTATAAACGAGAATAATAAATGGTACAGTAGATTAGAATTAGGAACATAATTATTCAGATTGACTTCAAATAACGTACATATTGTGCATCAGGGTTAAAAAAATTAAGAAATATGTGACACAGCCTAAAATCCATTTTCGAAGCTATATGTATGCCAGCAAGAACGATGTACATCGAATGTGGCTGGATCTTTTCGTAAATGGCTCCGTGCGACTGCGAAGTAAACGAAGCGTTTGCCACGTCATCACCTTCGGGTTTTTTTTTTAAAAATTTATTTCTTCCCCCAAAATGAAAAGGAAAAGGGTGACGATGGCTCATTGGCGCTTTATATTTCTATCTCCCTCCGTCTTTCGTTAAAGTCCTTGTCTATCGACAATGGAATTTTCGCAGGGATCCGCGTATTTCGATCACCGATAGTAGTGCAATTCAGCGTGGTTCCTTCTTTTCGCGCCTGATCATCATTCTTTCTGTTTTCTTCTTCCTGTAAATTCTTCTTCTTCTTGCTCCTTTCATGTCTTCCAATCGCTTTATCCTCCCGCCGTTCACGTTTTTTTGCTATCTGCCTTGTTTTTCAATTTTTTTTAAACGCATTGATTATTATTCGGTTTTATATTTAATTCCTGAGCTTTCTATATCCTAATCAAATTTCCTGAATTTTTGTCAAGTTTCCCTCATTCTTGTATCCCTTGCAATTTCATTTCTGATCGATCGACGATGTTCAGTGTCTCACCATTTCGGGTGGTTGGCATATGTTCCATCGTCGTGTTGACATTTTATTCATAAAAGTAAATGAATATAAATGCTCGATCAGCATTGAAATAGAAATTGGGGAAAAGGAAACAATATTAAGATGTTGCTTGTGTGTGCGAATTTGTATTTATTCAGGCGCATGCTCTGTTAACGCATGGGGGATTAATCTTGTGCGCATTCTTCTACGGTAGGTCTTATTGGAATTGTAAGGCTGAGGGGCGCGAAAAATGTCTGCAAGGAATGAACACCAGACCGTTCCCCTTTCGGTGCTTCTGAAGCGGGAATTGGCGAACGAGAAAATTGAGAAACCAGAAATTATGCATGGACAAGCCAGCCAGAGCAAAAAAGGCGAAGATTTCACGCTAATAAAGACGGAATGCCAAAGGGCGGCGGCAGATGGGGTGTCTACTTATTCTGTTTTTGGGGTGCGTCCTTGAAATTTTATACTTTGAATGTCAAGCACATTGACTTTTTATTGGGATTTCCTGGATTATGAGTTTATAACTTATCTCGGATATTGATGCAATACATCTGGAGTCAATATGTGTTGGTTATTGCTTTATAACATGCATAATGAATGGTACACGTAAACCGTTTAAGTATCTTAGTTTGCTATGGTAGGATGAAACATGATGATTTTATTGACAGTAAAAGCTGCCAATGAACATAATGATTTTAAGCGTGCTGCTTGTTGATTGGCTAGTTTTAGTTTTTATTTACGTCTCGACGAGTGTATCATTTTTTCTTTTATGGGTTTATATTCATACTTCATCATGTACTTGATTGCCGTATATTTATTTATGTTTTCTTTTCTTATTCAATCATAATAAGTTTGATCACAAGAATTTCAGCATTGATGGATTCAATTATTTATTTTTGTCCCAACGTGCTATACCGTGTTCCCTAGCTTCTTCTGTTTCTATTATTTGCTACGAATACTAATTCCAAAGTTTTACAGTTATTTGATGGGCATAATGGATCTGCTGCTGCAATTTATGCCAAGGAGAATCTCTTAAATAATGTTTTAAGTGCGGTTCCCCCAGAGCTGAACAGAGAGGAGTGGGTGTCAGCATTGCCTAGGGCTTTGGTTGCAGGCTTTGTCAAAACTGATAAAGATTTTCAAGAGAAAGGTATGTCTAGACTTTCCTTTTATGGCATTTGCTCTGGCCTCTGTACTAACCATTTGATTGGAAGAGGCAAATTTTTGTGCTCCAACATGAATCTTCATTTTAATTATCACTAGAAGTCATCAAAGGTTATGCCAGTTTTAAGGGCTTGTCATCAAAGGTAATTTTGAAAATGAAATAAAAGACTTTGTAGGGATACATGCTGATTGATGAACATGTCTCTTATTTGTTTAACCATGGCAATACTTTCAACTTTGTTATACTTAGAATCCTCATTGATGAGGAATTTTGCAATCAGAAATGAGAATGTCTGACTTTTTCTCTGCATTTCCATGTAATCACTTTTTGCAATGTTGCAACTCTTTTTAGACACTAAGTTTAAATCCAGGCTTGTTTAGGACAGCAGCTCCAACTACCTTAATTGTGACATTGATTTGGCTCGAGCATTCAATTTGAATTTTGAAGTTTTGTAATTTCTGGATGAACACTGGTTTATAGGCTCGTGTTAATGAGCTGTGACCAAACTATTACTATGTTAAGTAGTTCTTATCCAAATATAACATTTTTTTTCCGATTATTTTTTAATCTGTTTAGTTGCCCGCGTGACTTTTATACATTGTTACCTACACATTTACAGTACAAAAATCAGGAACAACAGCAACCTTTGTGATTATTGAAGGATGGGTTGTTACAGTTGCATCAGTTGGTGATTCCCGTTGCATACTTGAGCCTTCTGAAGGTGGGATATATTACTTGTCAGCAGATCATAGGCTTGAAACTAATGAAGAGGAGTAAGTTGTTATCAATGTTTTTGTTGCATGGTGTTTTGCATTTACTTTATTTCAGCATAGCTTCACACTTTGTTTTCCTTCTGTTAGGAGGGAGCGAATAACTGCCAGTGGCGGTGAGGTTGGTCGTCTAAATACTGGTGGAGGTGCACAGGTACTCCCTCTTTTAATCATACTCGCTCCATTTTACCCAATAAGGTATTGGCTGTGCTAAAAAGCATTATTTACCTACCTGTTCACAGCCAAAAGAAAGTGGCTCTGCTTGTGCCTTGTGCATAAATCCAATGCATCTAGTTATTCTATATTTTAGATACGATGTTTTTCCAGTTATGCTACATAACCAGAGAGTAAGAAAAGTAAACTGATTAATCATACCACAGTCCATGGACATGCAAATACAGTTCCCTCTGCTTGAATCAAAATGATTTACCTCTTGCTGATACACTGGTCACTGGATGATGCTTGATGCTATGCATAGGACCATCACTAACACTTCACAATCTTCTGAGGAATTGTTGTTTTCAGTATAAAGTTTGTCACCATATGTGGTGATGGATAAATTTATTTTCACTGTCGACTACCATTTATCTTTCTTGAACAAATTTGACTGATTTTTACTATTTTGCTTGACTGTTATAGTTGATTTTGTAGGTTGGTCCTTTGAGGTGTTGGCCTGGCGGCTTGTGTCTTTCAAGATCCATTGGTGATATGGATATTGGTGAATATATTGTTCCTGTCCCGTATGTGAAGCAAGTGAAGGTTGGTCTTTACCATCTTTCTTGACCTTTAATTGATTATTGATTAGCTATATATACAATATATATATGTATGAATAAATAATATAACCCCCTTGATAAGCCGATTTCTGTGTATATAGTTTCTATACTAATATTTAATACTGTGATGTTGTTTCCCAACAACAATTATTTTGTTGCATAATTTCTGGAATTCATACTTTGGAGATATATCTTTCTCCGCCTTTCCTCCCCTCCCAAGTATCTTCTGTTGTAGGTTTTTGCAAATTACAAGACACTTGTGAAGTTTTCATCAAGCTTATTAATTCATCTTGTCATTTCCCCCCAAAAGAACATAATTTGATGCATTTATGAAAGAGAGCGATTTGCTTTAGAAAGCCCAACCTCTTGAGATATTGAAACTTTCATTATTGGATCACCTTGAGATTTTTGTAAGGTGGTAAAAAATTATTTGATGCAAATCTTGAAAAAAATCCAACTGGGGAAGAGTGGTTGAGCTCTCCATATTACTGTGCTCTAAAAACTTAAGTTTTCTTTATTTATTACTGTAAATCCTGTACAGCTCCTCTTCAGATATCTTAATTCTGGCATCATTTTATGCAGTTGTCCACAGCTGGAGGCAGGCTTATTATCTGCAGTGATGGTGTTTGGGATGCTTTGACTGCAGAAGCAGCCCTTGATTGTTGTCGTGGCATGGCAGCAGATGCTGCAGCATCCCTTCTTGTTAGAGTATGCTTAGATCTTTTGAATCATATAACAAAATGGGTTTTGTCGGCTTGTTTTTCACTTTGGCTGTAAAATTATATTATGACTTCTCCACAAACCACTTTGGACGTAAATGAATCAGGGTTAATGGCATCTTTTTTCATTATACCTAGACTGAATACCCAAATATTATATTAAAGTAATAAATTTAATTTTTTAACCTTTCTCTAACACTGCAGAATTTGGGTGATTGGGTCATAATGTGATCTTACTTAAATTAAATCCTTGCCTAAATAAGGCATACCGGAACCAGAAGTTTTGTGCGTTTTTTTTGTCATAGTTTCCAAAAGGATAAATACCCACTAAACATATCCATTTACATCCCAGAATGAAACCTTCTAGGCGGTGGACTGTAGTCTCACTTAGTATTGCCATTTTGTGGTATGATTTTTATTTTTACTCTTTTAATGTATTGTTCTACCTTCAGGAAGCTTTGCAAGCGAAGGGACTTAGAGATGATACTACCTGCATTGTTGTCGATATATTACCGCAAGAGAAGCCACCTGCTCCTGTGCAACAACCGAAAAAGGCAGGAAAAATGTTGAAGTCAATGTTTCGGAAAAAGTCCTCTGAATCATCTTCTTGTAATGACAAAGAGTACCAGGAGCCAGATGTGGTAGAGGAACTGTACGAGGAAGGATCTGCTATGCTTTCAGAGAGGTCCAGTTTTGTAACAAGTGCTTGTTAAATTTTGCAGCTGCTCTGAAGCTCTATGCCTCCTGACAAGAAAATTTTTTTTCCCTAACTGCAGGTTAGATACAAAATACCCGCTCCGCCACATGTTCAAGTTGTTTGTTTGTGCGGTATGTCAAAAGGAGATCAAACCTGGTGAAGGTATTTCAATCCATGCAGGTGTGAAAGTGCGTGACTGGGATGGACCTTTTCTTTGTTTTAGTTGCCAGGAGAAGAAAGAAGCAATGGAAGGGAAAAGAATATCAGGTTTCTAATAAGCTCAACTCTTCTATTTATCTGTCTGTCTGGAGGCTCATTTGTTCATAACCCTTTTGGTTTTTTGCTTTCAGATAGACTGAGCAGTGGAAGTGACTGACAAATTATCATGTATATTTATTTGCTTAATGAGAGTGCTAAAGAAGAAGGTTCAGATAACAGGGAGGTCAAACCTCCAAGCCACAATGGTTCCCTTCTATTATCATGGGAGCGTCTCTGAATTTCGATTTATTTATTTGTTCCACGTGAAAATCCATATGGATTTTTCTCTCATTTTGTTTAAGGCTGCAAATGTAGACTACCAATAGCAGCTTGTTAGAAGAAATCTGACTTGGAGGAATTGAAAGGGCAACCATCCATGTGTTGTGAGAGGCTGTGTTACGTGTGATATAGCATACAAGCGTACGGCGGAGGTACTGTATTTTTTATATTCATATGTAAGGAAAATTGACTTACGTTGGACTGTGATATATGGAGTTTAATTAGACTTCCTAGAGTTCGATTTCACAATAGGTTAGAGATATTTTAAAGCATTGTGAATTATTTATTGTTGTAGCATTTGATTTTGGTCGTTCCTTTCACCAAACAAACATCAAATGTAATAGTCATGCTTGGAAATTGAAATATAAATATATATATATATATATATTTTTTCATTTGCCACGATTGCATGCAATGGCACCACCAATCATATGTTGTTATATGAAAGTAGTTCTCAGTTTCATGGATGTGGCATGTGGGCTGTCGTAAAAGTTAGTACTGATTTATTTTGGTTATTAATTGCTGTCTGTGAAAAGATCAGATTAATTTGGGTGGCGGAATTCACAATAAATGGAAAATCTGAAGAGGAGTTGGGCGAAGGAATGAAATTGTAGAACATATTTTAGACATGAACCTTCTCTATTAGCAACATTCAGTCATTCACCCATAAAAAAAAAAAGAAGAAAAAGAAAAAGAGGAAAAGTAGAAAGAAGGAAGAAAGAAGAATAAGTAAAGAAAGGAACTCCCTCTTGTTGTTGCCTGTGTGTTGAACAACTTTTGTTTTTCTTTATCACCACCTTGTCAGTTTTGCAACAACGTTGTCGTCATTACCACCATAGTTGCCACCATCTATTTTAGTATTTGTGTAAAAGGAGCGTGATTCTTATTTATTCAGCTTTTTTTTATTGTTATTGTATTGATTTCATGCAATAACAGTAGAAAACTATGAATCCTTTTTAGAAGTGATCTAATTAACTCTGCCCCTCTATTTGTGTGTATGTAATGATCATATTTTTCAAAGGAATGCCGAAGTTTTGAAGTTTTGAGTCTTAAATAGCTAACAGGTAATTTGACAGTGGACCACAAAGCAGAGAGCTATCACCATTATCTACAAGTCATTGGATATAAATGCATTGGACTACATTTAATTTTCTTGCGCTCTTTCTCTTTGAATTGCATTCCACATGGATATTCAATGGCTATTGTCCAACAACTATTAATTACCACCACAACCAGATTAACTCATCATGAGAAAAATTAATTGAAGCTAATCTTAACGGCCACTTTCCCTCATGTCTCAGTATCTAATTTCAGTGTGAGTGCCACCTCTAGCTGCTTGAAATTGGAACACAAAAACACAGACTGTAACAATGTTTTCTTGTTGGCTTTTAGTCCTACGACCTCCCTGCCTTTCAGTTCGAACTTTAGATAGAGAAAGGATCGATGGATATTGAATCGAATGGCTCATATCAGAAGCAGAGAAGATAGAGCTTCCCCACCCAAAAGAAAAGGCATCACTGTGTGAAATGTCAAGTTTCTGTTTCTATGTCGCAATTTTCTCTCGATCGCTTGTCTTGAAAGCTAATTTAAAATAAGGAATTCATCACAAATATGGGATTTTAGGTGGTAAGAAATTAAGTGGGGTTGATGAAACAGTCCAACCAAATAATGCCTTCATGATTAAGATGTTGACCTGAACCATGCGTACAAAATTCCTTTATACTACAATGTGGACCACATCTTACACTTGTAATGTGGGTCTCTCTCCTACCTCTCTGTTTTCTTCCCCCTTCTTTCTCTCTTTCCGCGTCAGTTCATAGTTCGTTCTCTACTTGCTCTACAGGCTTTAATTCTATATTTTTATATTGTGTTCATCTATTAAAAATGTAGAATATTCAAATTTAAATTGATTTGATACAGTATTCGTCCCCATCTTTGTGTCCATATAGAAGGGGGGGCTACCGTCACGTGAGACGTTAGTCCTCTTGTTTCCTTGAGCTTTCGTGTTCATCAATAATGGGGCTCAACAATGCTCCCTGTAATTTGATTTTACTACTCTATCTCGACCACATGTTATTACCCATATGAATTGTAATAGATCACCTTTTTCATATATATCAGGTTAAGATTAACCGTATAGCATGTTAACATTGTTTTCTCTGTGGATGTTCACGAGGAAAGAGGCAATCATGACAGTGAAAGAAGCAGATAATTTTCTTGAGCAAATGGATTCGAAAGATTCCATTTTGACATTGAGGGGTTTTATATTTATATTTCTCTCTCGCTCGAGAGGGGACCTTTCTCACTGCAAAAGCCAAGTTTTGCTAAGCCATGCCAATCCCATCTTTGCTTTAGTGGCCACAATTTGGATCCTTCTGACCTCATTTCCAATATCACTACCGAAATTGCTGTTGGACACTTGTGCTTTGCCTTGGCCCCCACAAAGGCACCAACTTTTTTTAACACACGAGTGAAATCTATCAATATCATCTCTCCCTCCATTCATGATAATATCAAACAATTAATTTCACAATCTCTCTCGCTCTCTCTCTGCTCCAGGATTCCTTTATCTCTCCCATTAGATAGGCATAGCTTTGTTGACATCCATAGAACATGAAAAGATTGTAGACCCCTCACCTGATCTTCATTCACCACTGAGAAAAAAGTTGCAGATCAAGAATTTCAGATATATTATTATTGTCTCCAATCTTTGTTTGCCTTGAGCAGAATCTTATTAATGATGGAAAGGCATCATCAGCACCAAAAGTTTGAAGAAAAGGATGTGGAAAAGAAAACTACTGAAGGATCCAAGCTAGTAAAGGAAGAGAGTGAAACAAAGCAAGCACAAGCACAAGCATCATCTTCATCAGCATCTTCTTCCCCAGCTCATGACTTCTCCTTCACAATCTCTCTGCGCAACACTTGCTCATCATCAGTCACAACCCCAGATAAATCCAAACCTCCACCTTCTTCTTCATTTGCTCTTGATTTATCTCCTGCAGATGACATCTTTTTCCATGGCCACTTGCTTCCTCTTCACCTCCTCTCTCACCTTCCTGTTTCTCCTCGCTCTTCCACCACTTCCATGGACAACTTCACCCTCCCTGTTAGGGACTATGGAAGCATCACTAGCAGCCACAAGAGCAACTTCACCATGGACGATGGCATCAACAAGAACAGCAACAGCAGCAGCAGCAGCATTAATAGTAGCAGTAATAGCAGCCAAGAAAGCAGGAGGAATAATAGTGGGTCTAGAAAGGGAGGGAGCAAGTCCAAGTCTTTCTCAATGTTCGGATTCACAAGAGGGCGTAAAGAGTTTCAGGTTACAGAGAAAGAAGAAGATGATGATGATAAAAAGAAGCACAAGAGGAAGGTGAGGTTTGAAATGGTCCGTGTTGTGAAGAAATACTTGAGAATGGTGCAGCCACTTGTGAGTTTCAGAGGGAGAAAAGAGAAAATCAGACAGTCTGATTCATATTCAGGTAATCTGATGAGTACCATAAACAAGAGGGAAGTGGTCAAAGGAAGAAGAGGAGAGTATTCAGCACCAGCTTCAATGAGGACTTCGCCTACAAATAGTGGCCTCTTGATTCCAACCCCAACTTTTGCTCCTGCTAGTGACAGTACCATGGAAGAGCTCCAAGCTGCCATTCAAGCTGCAATTGCCCACTGCAAAAACTCAATTGCCAAAGATGATAAACTCAAATGCTGATTCAAGGGTAGATTCAGAGAGAGAAAGTTTTTTCATCTGCTTTTCCTATTGATTAATATAATTATATATTTTTCTCTTATTTGATATTTTGTGCATAATCAGATACATAAATGATAATGTACTTCTTCTAGCTAGCCAGATCCCTTATGGAAGCGCCACTGTAAGAATATTATTACTTTCAGTTTTAACCATAAAAATTAAAAAAAAGAAGGGAATAGTACATTCTGTCTTCTGGGCTTCTAGCCCAGTTGAAGCAGAGTATCCATTATAGATTCTGAAATATTTACTCGCTAACGGTTTATGACACATTGTCAGTATCCAGTTACTGTAGTGCTTTTTGTTGTTATTTCACCGTACTTGTCTACATGGATTCTCTGACATATCGGTAATGAACACACAACGACCATATATATGTCAGAGTTATGGAACTGTGAGTGCCTATGTTAATTCTGACATTCTCTTGTAGACGACCCATAGTGTCTCGTCTGAGAGTTTGTGACTGCATACCAAGTTCTTCCTTATTTTTTTCCCCTTTATTTTTCCTTTTTCATGTGTTTTTTCAAAATTATATCCGACACAAGTCGAAACTGAGACAAACTGGACCATATATAAGAGATTCCAAGCCAAATAATGGCGTTCTATCTTGTCGCAGTCACGTCAGAATCCTAAGAAAGGGGTAAGGCTACAACTGTCAGTGATATATGCAAAGAGCTATAGCGCCAACTTGTTCATCAATCATCACACATCTTTTGAAGATTGCAAGGCAAATAATAAAACTCTCAATCCAGTGTATACAACACAGTTAAATACATGATGATTTGAGATCAAAATGACAGTTTAAATACACTCACCGATTGATACCAAACAAAGAGAATAAAGACAAAAAGGTCAAGAAATCTCTCGTGTCAAATGCATTGGGAAAGGGAGAAGGAGAAAGTAGAAGCATTTTGAATCATGAAACATGTAAAGATGGTAGGGGCGCGCAGAAAAGAATTGAAGGTCTGATCTGCACCATGTGGGTCTCAAATCTGGATGTGATAGCTGCATACATACATATATAACATAACCATCATGTAATTGAGTTCTTCTACAAGATTTGATCGTGTTTGGGTAAATAACAAGCACAGAGATTATTGGGTTTTACCCAAGGTGCGATTTTCTGAACAGAGAGAGGGAGGTTGTGAGGAAGGCATGAAGATGATTGGATGATTAATGAAGAGGAAGGTAACAATATTGAGATACTCCCTCCTCCTCCTATCCTAATTATAAGATAAAGTTTACTTTTTTAAAGAAATTAAGGAAACTAATTAAATTACTTTAGAGTATTTATATTTTTATTTTTTTCTTCAAACTAATTAGTTTGAATAATAAATTAATATATAATCTAAGGATATATAACATATGACATGATTAAAGAACTTATTTAATTTTCTTAATTTCTTAAAAAAAAATCAAGTTTATTCTATAATTAAAATCGGAAGTAGAATACAAAAAGATGCGTATGAGGACCACTGAGCGGCGCAATTGCACTAGGCGGGAGAATCCAAATCCATATTATATGGGTTTACCAACACAGAAACCCAGCACAGTGACAAATCTTCACTGTGTTGTCCAATGAGCCGCACGCGCTGTCGTCTCACCAGTATTTTTATATTTAAATACTCCCTCTAGCTTCTTGCAACAAGGCACTTTCTCGTAGGCCGTTTGGTTTGATTTGATCAGAGATGATTATATATAATCCTATTACAGTATTTGGTTGCGCATATATAATATAAAGAGAATTATATTTAATAATCTTTATTACATTAAATAATATAATTAGGATTATATTATTAAGACTGATGAATGATGATGTAGACATCATATAATCATGTAAAAAAGATGTTATTACCATCATTATAGGATTATATTGGTATCCTATAACCGTTGCGTATTAAATAATTATAACCATTAAATATTAAAAAATTAATTAATAATATAAAAATTTAAAAATATTTCCCCATTAAAAAAGTTATACTCCACCATTACAAAATATTAAAATATTATATTAAATAATATGCCTGCCATTAAACATTAAAAAATACTATAAACACAACCTACTGTATAATATTTTTATCGTTAGATATTAAAAAATTATTATAAATCCAACATTTATACTATACAAATTGAAAAAATTATCATAAATCCAACATGTACATTATGCATATATGCGTAAATTTGTATAATTTTGTCTCTTATTATATTATTCTCATATATTTTTATGTTCGATGTAATTCAACCAATTATTTTTATACATATGCATCATCTTTTCTTAATAACGAATCAAACAAATTTATATAGTCATGATTACATTATATTCCATCTTATTACATTACATTCCTTTACATTATCTCCGATTCTCTGAACCGAATGGGTACTAAAAGATTTTTTTTGATGAGAAGGTATTTAAATAATCCCTCTAGTTTCTATTTAAAGAGCACTCCGATCGTATTAAATATTTTTTCTGATATATATTCATATTTAATATGGGTAGTAAAAGAAGTTATAGATTATATTGAAGTTTAGTGTAGTTTAGAAAAGTAATATTAAATATTAGTTGAATTTTATGATAAATGTAATAATTTTTACCATTCTTGATGGTATATGTGAATTAGTTAGGAGTTATTTGTAAAAAGTACAAGAAGGACTATTTAGTTACCCTATAGTTACGTGGACTTTGTTTATTATCTCACATGACTTGTCTGTCATTGGATATACCCTATAAAAAATGTAGTATATAAGTATTGTATAGAAGTTAGGGAAGTTAAATCTGAAATAGAATTAGTTAAAGCATAAGAGAATTTACAAAAAAAATATCGAGATATGATAGTGAAAATCACAAATATTGATTTTTAATTTGTTCTTGTGTCTGGTGACTAAAAAGTACTACTACTACGATTTTATCTCAATTCATGAAATAACATTTCTTGTCAGGCAATTCTTTTCTCAGATAACATATCAAAATTTGTCTCCAAAAATACATCCAAAGGCCTCTTTTAACTGAAATTCATTGACTTTTCATACACTACCCTTCTAAAATATCAAATGGATTATGTTTCGACAAAAATACAATGAAGCATATTTAAATAATAAAATAAATAAGAAAATTTTTTTAAAAATTTAATATATATATATATATATATATTCTTCAATGACATATTTATTTAACTATTGAAAACTTAAAAAAAAATAATAGAATCTAATTATAACTGTAAAATTTCCAAATAAAAAAAAGTTTGAACAAACAAAGTAGAGTGGTCCGCTCGTATTTTTGGCCAGCAGCCCGTTGGTTATATTGTATGGAAAATTACCGTGAGGTTTCAAGGACTATAAACAATTATAAAAAAATCTCAAATCAAATTCCTCTATTGAAAAAGTCTTTGGGACTGTATTATGATTAATTCAGAATGTAAAATTATTTTGTTATCCCCATTGAATAAAAAAGAAAATGAATAGTGGCATATGCATTTTTTGATAAGTGTTTATGCCTATTTTGATAAATTTATTTTCTCCCTTGGAGAAGTTTTGAAGTTTCATAACTTAATATCCCTACTTAGATAAGTGCCTATGCCTTTTTTGATAAGTACTTATGTCTATTTTGACAACTAGATAAACTATTTTGACAAGGTCATTTTCCTCTCTGGACAAATTTTGAAATTTCAGAACCAAATATGTCAATTTTGACAAGTGCATATATCTTTTTTTTATAAGTGTTTATGTCTATTTTGACAAGTTTATTTTCCTCCTTGAACAAGTTTTGAAATTTTAGAATTAAATGCGCCAATTCTGACAAGTGCTATGTCTATTTTGACAACTACACGAGCTATTTTGATAAGTTTATTTTCCTCCTTAATAAGAACAAGATGCATAAAGAAAGTCAAAATTTATATAATGAGTTTTGAAGAATCATATCATCTATAATTGGAAAAAAAAATAATGAAACTTGTTTAAAATTCAAAGTTACCCTTGAAATTTCAAAACTTCTCCAGGGGAGAAAAATGAAATTGTCAAAATAGATCATGCAATTGTCAAAATAGATATAAGTATTTGTCAAAAAAGATATATACCCTTTTGTTGCTTTTTTATACAATGGGGTAGCAAAATAATTTCATATTTCAAATTAATCATAATGCAATCCCTAAAAACTTTTTTGATGGAGGAATTTGGTTTGGAATTTTTTCTGTAATTTTTTATGGTCCGTAGCACCTCACAGTGATTTTCCCTATAGTGTAGGGTTATATCAAAGCATTTTACTTATAAATAATTGGAGCTAGTATCCTTAATATAAGGACCAGTTAGGAATTCGTTTGGTCATAAATATAAGACTGTAATATTATCTCCTAAATTTATAAATTTTTTAAAAGTATCCCTATTAATTATACATATTAAAGAGTTTTTATCTAAGGTAGTCTCGATGAAAAATGATATTTTAGAAAAGCTAACATGTATTTGATATAACCAAAAAGCTAATTGAGGTTGCTGACATGTATTCCCTATTCTTAATCAAAAAGTTAACCCTGTTTAGTGTATTGATAATTTGATATTGAGGTTGCTGACCCTGAGGGGAGTCTTGAATACATTTTATATTTTCTGGTCAAGAGTTGACCTTTGCAACTTTATAGAGAGAGAGAGAGAGAGAGGCAATGAATTGCCAGCGAGACTGCGAACCTTTTATCACGGTGCGACGCTACTGCATAATGCATAATGCATAATGCATGCTACGATGCGACCATAGAGAGAGGAAATTTCAAAATTTATTAGTCTGCTTTAGATTTGAGACCTGCATTTCTCATCGCTCTGCATGCCCTCCCGATTCGAAACTTCGATTAATTGCTTGGAGGATCACTCAAAATTTATCTTACGTACTTGAAGTCTGAATATTGGAGATGAGCCTAATTTTCGTTTTCCACGTTACTTTGAAGTTTCAACTTCTGATACAGAACCGTAGCCCTTGAATGACGGATAAATCAATGATGGTTCCCAGCGTTGGGCTCGTTGAATCCAATTTTCCTTCCATTTCGCCACCTCTATGCCGGTTCCATTTTGCCCCTTCACTGCTGTCTGATCATGTTACAAGGTTTTTTCTCCTAATTTTCCTTCTTTCGTTTGCATAGAAGAACAGAATCTTTCAAATTGTTGATTTTCATATCTATTTTTTTTATTCATGACGTTTTTCTTTGGCAAAATCCCTGCAACTGTACATTTCTCCATCTATGTCCTCGTGAAAATCCATTGATATTAATCACGATTTGGTCATATTAGGGGAATTTAAAATTATTAATTACGCGTGCTTTTATTTTTCAGATAAGGAGAAGAAGAATTTCCTGTTTATTCTGATGGATCAGGCTTTCATGTGTTTAAGTTGTCTTTATGGGTTGAAACACGTAACTCGTAAGCGGGGTCGATTGGAATGAAATTATTAATGATTAATGATTAGAATAATTTATGAGAATGCAAGTGGTGGGGAGGCTAGGCAGCTACATTAGTCGGGGTGTATCCACTGTGTCAGGCTCCGTTCGTGGCGCTGTAGATATTGTTTTAGTTGAACAGCAAGATGGGAGCTTCAAGTCGTCGCCTTGGTACGTCCGATTTGGGAAGTCCCATGGCGTTTTAACGACAGAAGAGAGGATAATCAGCATTAATGTCAATGGGGTGGAAGCAAATTTCCATATGTATATGGATCATAAAGGGCAAGCCTTCTTTCTCAGGGAGGTCGAAGTGGAAGAGGGAGAATCTTGTGGGGATGAGACAGATATTCTGGATAAGCGGCATTTGAAGTCCAGAAGTTTTTGTTTCGAATCAGACAAACCAAATTATACGGATCAGGTTGACATGAACACAGGAAACATGCTTGCCAGAACTAGTTCTGACGGATCAGTGGCAGGTGCGCTTGTCATTGGCGATAATGATTTAATTGCTGCACGTTCATTGGATTGCGCCGAGATTGCAGCCGACCTGTTGGAGGTAAGGTGGTCTACCAATCTTGCTGGTCATAGACCACCTCGAAAAGATCGTGTACAATCTCAAAAGAGAAAATCTCAGCGTGGTAACATGGACAATTCTTCAAACCAACGTTGCTTACCTGATGAAGCTCGTTACCTTGATGCGCAAGAAGGCCTCTCTTCCAACCCTGAACTTGAAGTTCCCACAAGACTCAATAAAGATAACGGTATAAGCTCATCATGTTCAAGCACTACAGTTGAAGTTAGCCTTTCAAAACAGAAATCTGAAGTGATAACTGAACTACCAATGAGTGGTGATATTGTAGAGGACATTGAACATGACAGGAAAAAGAAGGAAGTTATAACTGAGAGAACCGTCAATGATTTGGAAGCAACAACAGTACTACCTGAGGTGAACTCATAAGCAACACTTAATGTTAGACTAGGAAAGAATATAAGTAAATTATTTTGAATCATCAGTGAAAATAACTGTAACATATATACTGAAATGATTAAATAAGGTACAGTTTTTTTTTTTTTTTGTTTCAGTTGATGCTGACATATTGAAGTTCTCTAGGTTACCAAAAATGAGGAAGTCATCGAAAATGCTGATGTCATGATGCCTGAAATGATGGTTTCTCAGACTTCTCAGCAATCAAATTGTACCCATCCTGGTATTAGCAAGTCTATTGTGGCAGATATTGAAGACCAAACAGCACTGCCAAAAACTCAAGTGATCAATCTGGATATTGGACTTTGTTCAGTTGAGGAGGATGGATCAACTTGTGCTGCTGCTACTTCACCTGACAGCAGCCTGGGTAACCAAGCTTTAGAAGAGAAATTTGTGAAGGTTGAAGAAGTTTCAAGCTCATTGACGTCTCCGAAGTCTGCTCGAGATTGTGTATTTGGAAAAACAAGCAGACAGCCATATCCAAATCCAAAGGAAAAAGATTTTATTTTCAGTGACCTTGGTGAGTACAGATTCAAGGATCAACATGAGGAGTCTCCTTTGAATATGTAGACAAAGATGATAAACTTTTTAACGGTTTTCATTTATCTCCAGAAAGTCAAACAACTGATCCTGAAAAGCTGAGAGTAACATCCAGTCCTACAGTTGCCCTTAATAATAAGGGTGGTGGAGACGAAGACATGCAGCAGACAAAATCCTTGTCCGGTAGTTTGTATTCTCTTAGTGATGTTGACGACCAGCATGATCTATGTCATCCTTCAATTCATTCACAGGACTCAGCAATCAATATCTTGAAGCAGCCTTCATCTGGGAAAGATGATGTGAAATGTCTAAAACCAGATGACCAATTATTACCTGAGGAATCAGGTTTCAAGGACAACAATAATGTGGGGGATGTTAAAAGTACAAATATAGATCCTCACCTTGGTAATATTTTATGCTTTTTAATTTAACTTGAAGCAATCAAGATTTTCATATATTATGCACATATAGTTCTTGCAGAGTGTACCAAATAATTGTATTTTTTCTAGATAAAACCAAACATACCGGTTTTTAAGAATTTGCTAGAATGCTTTGAAGCAACTTATCTCTTACAGTTTTGTGGTTAACAACTAGGCTTGTATTCTATAAAAGCAGATCAAGTTGGCATGGTTTCCCCCTTTTTGTGTTTTTTAAAGTACTGTTTAAGCAATTGCTGTAGGTAGTTGCTATACTGTGCTTTACACTGATATCTGTTTGCAAGCATTTATTATATGAAGGAATGCTAGCTAATGCTTCTTCTAAAGCGTTTGGTCATGAAAAGTTAGACATTGATAGATTTCCTTTTCTGGATCCTGAATGGCAAGGGATAATAGGCTTGTTTTCAAGATTGGCTATCATAACAGTTGATGGGATGCAGCTCCTCCTGTTTTTCATCATTTCTTCTGAAAGTCAAAAAATATGTGAACTGAAAGGCATGTTATACTAGTTAACCAAGTTGAGAAAATAATACAGGTGTCTCATCAGCACATAAACCTTCCCCCAGTGAGAACTGGAAGCTTTGGCCTTTCTCTTTCGGGAGATCAAGTTCTGAAAAGGTTGTGGTCCCTGCTGTTGATGACAAAGATACTAATGCTTCAGAGAGTTCAATCAACAAAGATGCAGACAAAAATGAGCTCAAATCCAAGCTATTGAAAAAGTTAATTAGGGCAAAGACACCAACAGCTGAACAGCTGGCTTCCTTGAATCTAAAGGAAGGGAAGAACACTGTAGCCTTCACTTTCTCTATGGGTACGGTGGAGGATGAACAGGTCAGCATTTGTGCTTTTTTCTGAGATTATACTTTAAGTGCATGAATCTATCCCCATATTTCCTTCAAAATTATTTCATGTACTTTATGTTTTTAAGCCTTTCTAACAGGTTGATGCCCAAATGTTTTTATGGAAATGGAACAGTCGTATAGTGATCTCAGATGTGGATGGGACAATTACAAAGTATGTACTTATTGAATAAGAAACTATTTTTATATCCTGGCAGGATCTTGTAAACATTCGTTTTTTGGTTCTATTTTCTTTTTTTTCAATATTCTCTTTGTTGTCAGTTATAACACTGCTATATAGTTTGACGATCCTTTTTTCTCTCCTTTCTCTTGTTTTATTACTAATAGGTCAGACGTTCTAGGTCAGGTCATGCCTTTAGTAGGAGTAGATTGGTCACAGACAGGTGTTACACATTTATTCTCGGCTATCAAGGTTTGTTTATCTTGCTCATGTGTTTAGATTTTTTGCAATTTTGATAGATCTTTGTAATATGAATTTAGGAGATTAGGGATAGAAAGAAGATCAGATGGTTGAAGGGAAGAAGAAGAGAGGGAATAAAAGAGAACAGAGATAGATAGAAAAGTTTCTGAAATAATTCTCTATAAATCTATTACATGTCAAAAGCTGTCAAATACAATGGGGTTATGCCTTATTTATAGAGGCAGGGGTCAGGGTGCAAATAGCACCTAACTAACTAATTCACTAACAACTAACTCTAACTGACATTAACTAACTTTCAAGTCTTTGTTACATTTATATATCAAATTTCTATGTGAAAATAAAATGTCGTAAATATTTAATACACTGATCTTACCGTGCTGCATATGAGCAAAGTTTTTCAGCTGGGGGTTCTTAGGAGATTAGTGGTAGCCTCTCTGTTAATACCCCAACACTGTAGGCTCTCATTTACATGTTTAGTTGTTTAACCTTTCTTAATTTATTTTCTGGGGAATTTTATGATCAAAGCAGTTCCCTTACCTTGCCTATAACAGATTGCCCTTTCCTCTTTGTATTTCAAAATTTGCAGGAAAATGGTTACAAACTACTTTTTCTCAGTGCTCGATCAATTTCTCAGGCCTATCAAACCAGACAATTCCTGGTTAATCTTAAGCAGGTGATGTTTAGAAATCAAAGATTGGTTTTTAATTTTAGTAAAGAAAAGTATAAAATAAATTCACACTTCTTGTCACATTTGTATAAGTAGGATGGAAAAGTTTTGCCTGATGGTCCTGTAGTTATTTCTCCTGATGGGATTTTTCCCTCTCTATATCGAGAAGGTATTTAGTTTGTTCTCTATCTTATCTGTTTTGCTATTCCTATTTCTTTATTTTCCTTCCTCATACGTTGGAGTTCTTTTTGTTTCTAATCCCTATTCTTTGGCTGCATTTGAAATGTCTTCTACACCTTTTGGTAATGTGCTTTTGTTCCAACACAAAGTGCTAATACTTAGCATTGTAAAAGGATCATTACAAGACTTGAAAAATCATCATTGATGTATTAGTACTATGCAGTGAAACAAAGACCCATGACTAAATGGTGCAATAGACGTTTTGAATGCTTCCTTGGCCATGCCTCTCTCTCCTCTCTGAAATAAGTGAACTAAGATTTCCTACCTTTCCATTTCCAGTTATTAGAAGGACCCCTCATGAGTTTAAAATCGCAAGCTTGGAGGTTAGTTTCCCACTCTCAATTGCTTCAGTTGACGTAATTTTAATTTTTTAAATCCAATACATGTGTGGCAGAATAAGTTGAATAGTCCACAAGGGGTTGAAGATTTATATTCAGTTTCAATCAAATGAAGCCAGGAAATGGTTAACTACATATCACTCGGTGAGTTTCGTGTTAGTGACAACTAAATTCATACTACCAGAAGGAGGTACATCAAAAGCATGAATAGTCATATTATCTCCATTGGACTCATTGGCAATCCAGTCGATGCATTCATTAGCTTCATGATACAAGCTGTCGTCTGGACATTCCACTCTTGTACCATCAAGTCTCTAGTCCCTTTGGTGGTCTGAGTTATTTTCTCTAGCTATAAGTTCCAAAGCTTCAATTGAATCACAACATACTTGTATCTTCTTAATGCTTTTGGGCCAACAGATCTGAAGGGCCGAAATTTATAGCCCTCAGTTCCACGATCTTCCAATGATAAAAGCCTTCCCCTGATCCAATTGCCCATGTCGTCCCTCACAAGTTCACCACACAATGCTTTATCATCCATTTTAGAGGTTTCATTAACGTTCATTCACCATTCCCCTTGGTCTGGTAGCCTCCAACGAGTAATTCTTTCATGTCCATTACCATTTATATCCTCGTCTCCATAAAAGCTTGATCGTCTACATTTTCCCCTTATTACCTCCTGATTTGTCCTTGTCTTGAAAAATTTTACTGCACCTTTTTTTTTCATTTGGTCAAGGATAGTCCTTTTGAGGCTTAGAGCCGTCTCTCCCAACAAGTGCACTTCCTGAATTTCGAACTTGTGTTCTCCTTCTTACGAGAATGAAATCACTTACCATCTCAAACAACATTACTTGCCATATAGTCCAACAACCATATACATACATTTCCTTCCACGGAAATTTTCCCACCCTTCTAGTATCTGACTCTTCCTTGCAGTTCCATTCGAACCAGTTATGAAGGTTTATAGAGAAAAAATTGTCTCATTGATTGGAGACATCAATTTTTTTCCAGATCTCCGATGCTACTGCAATCTCTGAGGGCCTGAATGACATCATCTTACTGGCTGCATCCAATTGGGCATTCTGAGCTTTAACTTATGCCTCTATGACATCTCAATCCGCCAGTAACCAGTCTGTTCCTCAGGGCCAGCCAGAAAAAAGATTCTTCAAACATTTGATGCTTACTCTTTGTTACTGTTTTATTACTTAAATGTTGGAAAGCAAATATGTCTGTTCTGTTCCCGAAAAGGGGAAAAAAAGTTTGTTCTATTTAGGCGTATCTACAATCTAGATTGAAGTCATGGTGCATCACTGAACTTCACGGGTAGTCATATGGTTGCCTTTTGATGTTTCCAGGATATCAAGGCTCTTTTTCCTCCTGAATGCAACCCATTTTATGCTGGCTTTGGGAATAGAGATACTGATGAGATCAGCTACCTCAAAGTTGGAATTCCAAGAGGGAAAATCTTCATTATTAATCCAAAGGTAATTCAAGTCCTTTAAATTAATCTAGAAAAAGTTCTAGAAGTATATGAAATATAATTATATGTCAAGCAACTTTCCTATATGCATGAGTCTGCAGGGAGAGATTGTTGTGAACCACCGACATGACACAAAATCTTATACTTCGCTTCATGCTCTCGTGCATGGGATGTTCCCCCCTACGAACACATATGAGCAGGTTTAGTTCTTGAAGAATTTTCTTTTCATTGTCCAGAGTGTAGCAGTCTGGTAATTTTCCTGAATCAAATTCGTGTCTTATTCAGATACACATCATGTTGTGTGTGTGTGTGTGTGTTTTTTTTTTACATTGGATGCAGGAGGATTTTAATTCATGGAATTACTGGAAGCTACCTCCTCCTGTTTTAAATAATTGAAAGAGCCCCGGGGCATTCATTGCTTGATTGAGTTGGTCTGAGTATGGTTGGGTGAAGGTGCCACTTAAAGAATTACTTGGGTAAATTTCTTTCTTAGCACCAAATATAGGAGGAATTTTTCGACTCTGTTTTGTTAGATATATCTTTCAATGCGTCTTGAATATCTGCACTGGTGTCATTTTAGTCAGAAATTTTATTAATTTCTAACCTCTTCAAAGTTTTCTCTTATAATTTGGCTGGTTCTTTGAGATGCCATTGACATCAATTCAATTAACCTTAACAGAAGATGTTGTTTAGGACTTTAGGTGTACATTTGTACACGAGCATTATAAATTTTTGTTGACAAATTCAGGTGATCTCTGTGGTAGCTTCAAGATTCTCGTTCTGCACATAACATGTACTAGATAGATGGATTTATGTATTGGCACGCAAAAGGCGAATGATGGAAGATTTGTGAAAGAGCAGGATAATTTCCTCCCTCCTGGTTCAAAGTCATCATCTTCTTCCTTGTTCATGCTGTGAAGTCAGAAAAATTACTTGCGTGTGAACACTCAACAGATAAGTGAATAAGAGGTCGCTGGAAATTCTTGGGCATGATCAATTTTTAAAATGCAGCATTGTTTCTCACATTTGCTTGTCTAAATCGTGCTTGTATATAAACTCGAGCCAGTTTCTTCTTCGGTTTCCTGTCTCCAGTTGCACGTTTCACTTTTTTATCTGAAATCCTATGGCCATTACACTCTCCCTTTCTTTTAGGTATTCGAATTTTTTGAAGCTGAAGAGTTCGATCTCCTTTTATATACTAGTCTACAAGCATGTTTAACAGGGGAATTAAGAAAATTACAGTCCGTATACACCACTTGCTAGATTCTTTAAATTGTGTTGGATAAAATACTACTCTGATCCCAAATATTAATCACTTTTAATTAATTCACACATACTAGTCAAAACGGTAGTTATTTTGAGTATTACTTTATTAACTACGCTAAACTCTAATGACATTAATTTTTACTCTCTCATTACCTTGTTGAGTATAGGCAGGTATAGAAAAATATCTAATACTTGTTGAAAATAACAAATGCTTTATACATCTTCGATGGGGGAGTATATTATAGAACAAGTACGTATAGGCTTGAAATGGATCCTTATATACGATACAAACACGTTGAGCATGGTCTCCATGTGAGAACGAGGAAAAAGGGAAGTGAAAAGGGGTCACTTTGGGAGGATTTATATGCGATTGCCAGCTGAAGAATGCGGAACTGCGTCCTAAGGAACAAATGAATTACGATACGACAATAAACACGAAAGTGAGAAACTTCAGAACCTAGTGATAGTGATGTTTAAATACTTGTCAGCAAAGTGGGCAAGATTTCTGAATTCGCTGTCATGGATGAAGCCATCGTGGTTAGCGTCTACAGATTCGATGTCCCTTTTGCTCTTCCAGGAAGCAAAAAGCCCACTGCTGAGTCGCACGGCCTCTCTCAGCTCAGAATGGCTGATTCTGCCGTCCCCGTTCGAATCAAAGCTCCGGAGCCACCGCTTGAACTCCTCGAGACTCATCACTCTCTTCCCATCGCTTGTCACTACACTCCGTTCCATGAACGCCATTCTATTATATATATATATATATATTGCTCTGTTTCGGACTCTCTCTGATGTGTTGCTCCTCTTTTGCCTCTGATTTATAATCCTTCCCTGTTCATATCACCCCATTTCTAGTGTGACAAACATGCGCCAATAACATAAAATAATGCTCCATTCATGTTATAATATTTATTTGCTCACTCGCTATTATATTGGAGAATCTAACAAGAATCCTGTTACTCTATATGGCATGTTTTTATATATACACCCATCCCTATATAATACTACCAGTTGCACCGCCTCCGTCCTATCCTATCCCACTGTACCAAACCAAAAAGCAAAAGTACACGTCATTAGCAGATTAAGAAATCAAATCGGTTGGGACATTCACGCCTCTTTAATAGGTTACGATGTATTAGGACAGTCCCTCCCCTTTATACTTCTAGATGGTGTCGTATCTACAATGAACAGATCCAAGCTGTCTCCATATTACTTTCTAAATTCATTACAAACGAAAATATTATATATATATATATATATATATATATATATATATATATATATATATAGAGAGAGAGAGAGAGAGAGAGACGGAGGGAGGAATTGGTGTACATTTTTTTTTTGCTAAGCAATCCTCTTTGTGAAAACAATAATGTTCGAGATACAGTCGAACACTAAATGCAATCGTATATCTTCCAACGAGGATCTGAATTGATTCAGTCATGTTGTGCCTTGTGAGGACCTGGTTTCCCTGCTAAGCAAAGTGCTTAGTCAGGAGAGTTAAGTGGATTTGGACCTTTTAGATCTGATCTCGACGATCTAGATCTAAGTTTTTTCAAACGATAAATTTTTAAGTAAAAAGTCATTTTTTAACATATAATAGCTAAGAGATTATTTTTATTTTAGATTCTACACAATTAAAATAATTTGTTTTAAAAAATATAGACTTTTAAAAAGTCAAATCTGGACCATCCAAATCAAATCTAACAGTCTAAATCTGTCTAGCTATCCCTGCTAAGCAAATTTGCTTAGCAAGTAAACCAATTCCCCTTATGTGAGAGATTAACCCCTCTCGCTAGATCCACCTATTGATATTGGTATACATAATACTAACATTTTTTTGTACATAAAAGTTTCAGTGAGTTGGGTCCTGATGGCTAAAGAGGGTCAGGGTATGCCTCCAGGCTCAAAAAGCGCTTATAAAAGTATTTACAGATCGCCTATCAACAAAATCGTCACAAGGTACTTACCAAGGTTCTCTAACCCGGACCGGCCCGGCCGAACCGGCCCGGAAACCGGCGACCCGGGCACTAAACCGGTCCGGTTCGGTGACCCGGTCCGGGTCAACTTTTTTAATTTTTTTTTTTATTTTTATTTTTTTTTAAAAAAAATTCCTTTAGAATTTCATACTATAAGCCTAAAATATTCTATTTTTCACCGGTTTGGTACCGGTTTAGCTCCGGTTTGACTCCGGTCTGACCCACTGACCCTTGACCCAGTACCCCGACCGGTTCACTGACCGGTCCGGGTTTAATTACCTTGGTACTTACATAATACTGACATGAAATTTGGTATCCATGCATGCATGAATGTGTCTTGGCTGCAAAATATATTATGACGCAAGAAATGACAAACCAAAAAGGAGAAGCACGAGGTTTAGGCACAAAACAGAGGACGCCAAGACCAATTGCTTGATAACGTTGATTTGTGCATTGACTATAATTACAATCAGAAGAATCGGATTCTCCACAAGTAGAGTAAGGAATTGCATTACTGTTTGGGTGCCCTAATGCTGATCATAGTTGGTCAAAAAAATGTTGAGAGCATGTTCAAAATATATGAGCTGTAACAATTTGAAGCCCCCACTGTTTAGAACATATTCCAAGCAATATTTTCTCATTCAAACATTGGATTCAAACTTGATTTATAACTACCGCCCAGGACTAAAATGCAAGCACTAAATTATTTGGATTAATTATTTGAAAAGTAACTTTTATCTCACCTGTATTTTGCAAACTGAAGTTTGGATAAAAATTAATTTGTATACGCTACTTATGTCCAAATACACTTTTATTAAAAAAGTCAGTTTGATAGAAAGTTGATAATCCTTTTTGCCAACAATTAAGTGATATATCATTGTATTGAAATGAAAAGAAATTAAGTTTCACAAGCTTCAAAAAACCAACTTTGGTCTTAACTAAAAAAATCATTTGACCCCAACTTTACACCAAACATGGTTTTGGGTTCCAATGGGTCTTTTCAGTTTTAAACCCAGTGTTTGATAACCTAAATGTCCTGCCAAACAAGTACAAAAAATGACTTCTAAGTTCTAATGCACGTTGCATTAACTTGATCATTAAGAGGATTTAACTTAATTGCGGAATTTATCATTTTTGTCATCAAAGTTGCCAACAAAGATTAATTCAACGGGGACTTGGCTTATAACCCCACAAAATTATTAATTTAAATCTCTCTACCAATATGAGAACATTGTAAATAGATAATTTGAAGGTGTCTTTGTAAGTGTTCTTTTTATGATTGGAGACGTGTCCTAATTTTGATGAGTCCCAAAGCTAACTAACCTGGTTAAACTATTTATCAAATTTGAATTTAAACATGATAACACACACACACACACAGATATATATAATCTTTAATAATACATTAATAACAAAATATCATCATTTAATTTTCATTCCTTTACGACAAAATTGGTAGGAAATAAAGACACCCTCAATCTTATCGATCCGATTTGCAGTCAATTTTACCGTTGCCTCTATTCAACTAACCGCAAGCGTCCTTGAATTTTTCAATTTAGAACGGATTACCTATCAAGTGGGATTTTGTGTGTGTTTGGCACAGTGATTTAGAGGGTAAAAGTCACAATTGAGGGCCAAAAAGCACGGTTAAGCCAAGATTAAAGAATTGCAAATGTTTGAAATAGCTTTTTATCAATCGGACTTTTAAAGAAAAAGCTACTTTAAGCCATAGGTTAAAATTTCTTACTTTTGCTTTTCCACTTGTGAGAGAGAGAGAGAGAGAGAGAGAGAGAGAGAGGTTTCTATCATGGAAAGAAAAAATTAATTGGTGTAAAGTACTCCGATTGAGCCCATTCTCATCAATTAAATTTTAAAGGAGGCTTTTCTCCAATTTTCATTAAAATTTAAGTTATTTGGTATTTTCAAGTTTTTCCCAACAATATATTAACTATTTTTATTTTTATTAAATTCATGTCCTTTTAGTCATTCGCATCTAAACTTTTTTTTGTATTAATTACCCAAACAAATTGTAGTTTATCAAACCCACTTTTTCAAAAGTCAAGAGTGAATGTATATGGTTGGCCAAAAAAAAAAAAAGAAAATAGAGAGAATGTATATATGGTATAGGATCCTAATAAAAAATGATAAATTTTTTGCTTCAGATTATATTATATGATATATTTTTTTTGCCTTATGTATTATATGATATTATATATATATATATATTGCTATAAAAAATTTGAGAAGTTTAATTGGTGAGAAGTACTTGATAAATCTTTAAACACAAACTACCTAGAAATTTGGCACACACAGAGAACTCTGATTTTGGTTCTTATTATTTAAATTTTTAATATATAATTATAATATATATGTATTATTTAATAAAATCCATGTCCTTTTAAACCATTCTTCATATAAATTTGCTTTTCAATATAATCTTTCAAACAAGTTTTCAAAAGTCAGATTGAAAAAAAAGGGCCACTTCTATCATCGCTAATTTAAATATAAATCACATTACATAATTTGACTTTTGTTCAATCTTAAGTTTGTAAAAGTTAAATAAAAAAAAAACTTTTACCACCGTTATTCCAAATACACCCTTTAAGTGATTTGAAGATATTCGTGGGGTGAAGCATAGAGCTGGGAATCAGGGCCGGGCCGGCCTTTGACGGGCCAGGGCCTAACAGGGCCGGCCCTAAAGGGCTCAGGGTCAGGAAAATTGCAGTTTTTTAAGGCCCCACCCGAGAGCATCAGGGCCAGGGCCGGCCCGCAGGGCCAGGAAATCATTTTCACAAGATTTAACTATTTTTCCTGGGTATTTTCCCCAGAGAGATATAATTAGTAAATAACAACAATTAAATACCTAATTTAATACATAAATGTTGTCAACATTAAGGTTTAAATAACACGTCTCTTGCAACAAACAAACACAGTTACTAATGTATAATCAAAGGTAAAATCATGTCCATAAATAACTCACACAAAAGCCAAAGTATAAGAAGGCAAGAAGTTAAATACTCTAACCTCTAAACAACATGAGTATGACAACTATCATTTTCACCTTCTTTGCCACTATCATCAATTTCAAAGACATTTGATTGTGTTTCACTTTGAGCAGTAGGTTCAAGTAGTCAAATAATCACAACCTCCATAAAAAATCATACTCTATCAGGCAGAATAGTATATAATATGATTTTAGTCTAAATAGGCAGAACAATATACTCAAAAATCACAATATGATTCAATTAGACAAAACAATATACTCAAAAATCATACTCTATACAATATGAGGACAGAATGACATATAGATTCAATAAGGTAATTCAAAAATGTAACATGGTTCATTTTCCAAGTAAGAAAAATAAAAAATAAACGGGCTTAAAGAGCCGGCCCTTTTAGGCCCGACTTCCTTTTGAGGCTACAATTCCAAAAAGGGCCGGCCCGCCGTTTTCTCGGCTCTAGTGAAGCATAACTCCTCATTTAAATCTTTTTCACATCGCTTGTTCCAACATAGGCATATTTTTCAGGGGAAATTCTATTAAAATATCATTTAAACTTAGAAACCCAAAAGTTATGTTAAAACATGGAAATGGCACATAGGTTATAAGGGAGGAATATGAGATTTTGAAATATTATGCTTTTAGTAAAATGCCCCTCAATTTTTTTTTTTAAAAAGGAAAGAACTGTTGACGATGCCAGAGCTCCGATAACAACTTGAGTAGACCGATTAATTACTTGGGTATATGGATCGAGAACTTGAGCTTCTTAAGCTCTATTAGACGTGGTTGACAAGTTGATTAAAGCAATGACAACTTGAGAATATAGATTGGCAACTTGCACTTTCAAGTTACTAATTGCTATACTGAAGTTGTCATTTCTTTTATTCAACGTCAATAACGTCTGATAGGCTTTAGAGAGCTCAAGTTGTCAGTCTCTATACCCAACTAACTAATCACTTTGCTTAAGTTGCTACTGAAGCTCCGGTCCGCCGGCGGGGTGATGCTAGCCGGCGAGGGAACCTTGCCTTCTTTTAAAAAAAGCGAGGGGCATTTTAATTAAAACACAACATTTTAAAATCTCAGATTCCTCCATTGCGATCTATATGTCCTTTAAATGTTTTAATAGACATTGTGGGATTTTCCAAGTTCAAATGGTATTTAACTATAATTTTTCCTATTTTTCATGTCTAAACTAGGATATGTAGAAATAAATACACACACACACACATCCATGATTGAACAAAGTTGGACATGGAAAAGTTAGGGCAACCACTATTGAAAAAGAAAGTAATAAAAAAATTAATTAAATTAGTTTGGATATGTGTAAAGAAGATCATAAAAAATAATTTTTAATCATATACAAAAATATACAGATAAATTAAGAACACTTACGAAAATTAATAGACTATGAATAAAATATTTTATTAAAAGTTTGTTGTTATTATTGCTGGATAAAATCGAACAATTTACTTTCGCGCGCGCTTTGGCAGTCAGAAGGAAAAGGACGTTATATATGTATATATAAATATGCATACATAAGGGTTCGTATGATCAGTTTACCCCCAACAGGAAATTAGGATTCTTGGCATTGCAGCCACAGATTAGATTGAACGGATCGGAAATTGAAGAACTAGCCCTTCTTAATTCAGATTAAACAGTACAGACACAGTTGGACATGTTTTACCCAGAAAAACTTGAGTGAATAGAAATATACATAATCAGAAGTTAGCTAGCTAGTGATTGTGATGTTCAAGTACTTGTCAGCAAAGTGGGCAAGATTTCTGAATTCGGTGTCATCAACGAAGCCATTGTGATTAGAATCTGCAGATTTGATGCCTCTTTTGCTCTTCCACGAAGCAAAGAGCCCTCCGCTGAGTCGCACAGCCTCTTTCAGCTCAGATCGGCTGATTCTGCTGTCGCCGTTAGAATCAAATCTCTTAAGCCACCGCTTGAACTCCTCCACGCTCATCACTCTCTTCCCGTCGCTCGTCAAACCACGTTCTATGAACGCCATATATATGTATATATGATATCTTTCTTCTCTGCTACTTCTTGCTAGCTATATATATGCTTCTGGTTTCTAAGGCCTTCCCTATTTATAGTGCCCATTGGTGCTGATCAACATGTTTTAATTACATATTTATGCAATAATTAATGCCTTATTCGAAAGAATAAGATTTCAAGGACGATACTATATAAATATAATACTGAGTAAACAAAATAGAGGCTGCCACTTTCCTGTCTCTCCGGCCTATGCCTAACTAGTAGGCAAACAAAGCAAAAGTATAGGCTGCTTGCAGATTAAGAATTCAGAAATTCCAATTATAAGGGCATAATTATAATTAGATTACAACAAATTTTCTCTAATACGTTAAGTTGTATCAGCTATGTCTATCATAAATAAATCCAGCAGGCGCATATGCCCAGGAAAAGCCTTCTTCTTCGTCGTCATGTTTTTTTTTTGTTTGTTGTGGTAAGGAGCCTCTAAAGCTCATTGTCTTGTAATACCCGCCTAATTCACTCAAATGTATTTTTATCTTTTTTTTCCCCATTCATCCTTGGATTCTACATTAAATATGACATTTTGATATTTTATGGGGATGAAATATTGAAATTAAATGGTGCAGTGTTTTTAAAAAAATCAAAACTGCATAATTTTACAGTATTTTTTTAAAAAAATAAAAAATTTAAGACTGCACCATTTAATTTCATCACCATATAATATCAAAATCTCAATCTCATTTTAGGTCAAATATAATGATTAATGAAAAAGGGTAAAAACATTCCATAGGTTGAGGCATTAGATGGCGCTTACACTTTTGTCTTCGCATTAGATCAAATAATAAATACGTTAGGGACTAAATCAGTATACCTATACCAAAAAATAAAATTAGTATACACACTAAAGGGAATAATGCGATGTGGCTTTCCCCAAAACAGAGTACTCTCTCTAGTTAAAAATATAAGAGTAAAACTTATGAGAGGGTGTGGTTTTTTATATAAGATCAACTTTATTTTTATCTCATCATTTAATGCTTTTTTTTTTCTAATTTTACACCTAATTAGTTACATGCCCCTTTCATCTATTTTTTTCACTCATTATATCTCCCACTCACTCTCTCCATAAATGAGGGGTTTTTTTTTTTGAAAAGTAAGTTATATTTTTTACATACTTATTGTTTTTAACCAATTTTAACAAACTTTTTAAATTGTGTAATTTAGTTACTTGGTTCTTATATTTTGAATCGGAGGTAGTAATTCCTTGTACCTTGGGGAACAAAGAAGTTTGTTGTAAGGCCCAATCAATGAATGTCGGAGTTTTGATTACTCCTCCAGTCATATTTATATGATAGAGAGAGAAGTTTTTTTTGTCATATTTATAAGACACCTTATTAAAGTTTTGAAGTGAATGTATAATTTAATCCTTCATTAATTATTGTGCTAACTTTGTTTTTATTTAGTATTATATATATTAAGTAGGGGCAAGAGTTGAAAAGTTATTGAATTATATGACAGATCAGTTAATAAGGTTTAAAGTTTTCTTTAGTCTATATGAAAAATGTTAGAAGTGTCCTATAAATAGGACCAAATAGAGGAGTATAATAGTTAATTTTCCAATGCAACTCCACATATAGGTCTTCATTTATAATTTAGAGAAAATCTCAATGCATTTATTTTACAGTATCAGTTTTCTTATTAATGTTGTGTTTTACTCCTTTCGTCTCTAATTATAAGCTTCAAATAATTGATATGTGGTTATCAATAAAACAGTTAAAATTAGTTAATAATATTAAATATATATGTATTTTTTTTTTCAACTATTCCTTTATTTATTCAGAGAATAAGTGAGAGAGACAATAAATACAACCAAGAGATAAAATTAGAAAAAGCTCAACAAATATTTTGACAAATCTAAAATAAAGCTTATATTTTGTGACCGTCCTCTCCTTAAATTTTAAAATTTGAAGCTTATCGTGAGAGAGTACTTATTATCATGTTGCTTTCAATTTTCTCATTTTATAATGCACACATCTTTCTTCTGCGTATTAATTAATTTATTATTACCATATAGGATTGATTTGCTTGACTTTGTTTCAGTGATGCTTTCTTTTTAGATACAATATAAAAAGATTTCTGGCGTACGTACAGGACATAGTTTAGCATTTAATATGTCGGAGCTTGGTATTATACAAACTCGCCAACTTGGAGAATGTAATATAATGGCCATAGTATTGGCCAAAAAAAAAAAAAAAAAATGGTGTGGCCATAGTAGGGCAACACCCTATCGTCATATATTAATTCTAATGTCTCTCATTACCTTTATTGAGCATGGGCAGATATTGACAAAATATTTCATACCTATTGAAATTAACAAACATCTTCTAAAATGTGCCATAGGGATGGCGTCCTGTCCTTAATATAGATTATATTTAGGGAGTTGATCTTGGGATTAAATATAATATATAATTTTTATATTTATTAATATTTTCCTAATTTACTCCTATTTATGCTCCCTTGATTAACAATAATCAAGGAGGGGGAGAAAGAGGGCATTAAAAAAGATGAGTAGGGTGTTTTAGAAAATAAAAGTTATATTAACTAACTTAATTAACTTTCTTAATCTAATTAAAATATATAAATAAGTCTTATATTAATCAACAAAGCGAGCCATTGAACAAGTACGTACATGCTTACAATGGATCCTTATACACGATGCAAACACGTTTAGCATGTGAGAGTGGGTAAAAAGGGAATTAAAAACAAGTCAGTTAGGTAAGATTATTCATATGGGATAGCCAGCTGAAAATTGCGGAACTGCGTCCTAAAGAACAAATGAATTACGACACGACAAGAAACACAACAAAAGTGAGAAACTTCAGAATCTAGTGATGGTGATGTGTGAATTCTTGTCGGCAAAGTGGGCAAGATTTCTGAATTCTCTGTCATCAATGAAGCCATTTTGGTTAGCGTCTGAAGATTCGATGTCCCTTTTGCTCTTGCACGAAGCAAAAAGCCCACTGCTGAGCCGCACCGCCTCTCTCAGTTCAGAATGGCTGATTCTGCCGTCGCCGTTGGAATCAAAACGCCGGAGCCACCGCTTGAACTCCTCCAGACTCATCACTCTCTTCCAATCGTTCGTCAGTACACTCCGTTCCATGAACGCCGTTCTACTCGTATTATATTTATATCGCTCTCCTTCTCACTCTCTCTGGTGTGATTCTCCTTCGGATTTATAAGCCTTCCCTATTTGTATCATCACACATTTCTACTGTGACAAACATGCGCCAATGACATAAAAATAATACTCCATTCATGTTATCATACTTGTTTGCTCATTCGCTGTTGGAGAATAAGAATCCTATTACTCTATCTGTTTATATATATATGTGTACACCTACCCATATAATATTAGCAGTTTCACCGTCATTTGCAAATTAAGAAATGTAATCTGTTGGGACATTCACACCTCTTTAATAGGTTACGATGTGTTAGGACAGCCACACTTCTGGCCAACGAAACTTAATTATTTTTTTGGTGATTTGTGCATGGACTATAATAACGGTCAGAAGATTCGGATTCTGCGCAAGTGGAGTAAGGAATTGTGTATTACTGTTTGGGTGCCCTAATGTTGATCATATTTGGTCAAAAAAATTATGTTGACTAAGTTCAAAATATATGAGCTAATACAATTTGAAGACCCCAGTATAGTTTAGAACATATTCCAAGCACTATTTACTCATTCAAACATTAGATTCAAACTTGATCTGTAACTACTGCCAATGGCTAAAACAAGCATTAAATTATTTGGATTAATGCTTGAAAATGTGACTTTTATCCCAACTATAACCTGTAAGGTAAAGCTGGGTAAAAGTCAACTAATATGATATAACTTATGTTTAGATAAGCTTTTATAAAAAAAAAAAAGTCAGTTTAATACTGATAATATATTGAAAATACAATTTCATAAGCCCCAACAACCAATCTTTAAGTTTAACTGAGCTTTTGGCAAAAAGTCATTGCCTATTGTTACACTAATTAAACATGATTTTGAAGATTTATTTGGCTTTCAAGCGCCTTCTAAGGCCACGACTACGGCCTTGAATTATTCTAAGGGCCACAATTCTAAGGGCCACAGCCGTAACCTTGAATATTCAAGGTCACACAATGCCACTATGGCCTTGAATATTTCAAGGCATTCAAGCCACAATGGCACTTTGTATAGCGGTGGACTAAGTAAGCGCCCTTGATCTATCGACGATTGGAGTTAACTTTTCCTGTTGCATCTATTCAACCTCAAGTGAAATATAAAACTCATGATTGGATGGAGAGAGAAATGAAGGTAAAATAGGGAGAGGGAGGGAGTATTAGGAAGAAAAGCATCCAAAAACTAGTAAAATAACTTATTATATTTGGAAGTTTTCCCACCTAATTTTTTTTCCTCCCTAATTTTCTCCAATTAAACATAAGGAAAGTGATTTGAAGATATTTGAACCTATGTAATTTGTGGGCGAAGCAGAACTTCATATTTAAATCTATTTCCCATCATCGCTGGTTCCAACATAGGCATATGTTTCATTGTCTAAATTAAGAAACCTTGAAATACACACACATCCGCATACATGATTGAACAGTTCAGACATGGAAAAGTCGGGGAAACACCTAACTATTGAAAAGAAAGTAATAGAAAATTAATTATATTAGTTTGGATATGTGTAAAGAATATATAAAAAATAATTTTTAATCATATATAAAAATATACAGCGAAATCAAGAACACTTTCGTGCTCGCTTTGGCAGTCAGAAGGACGATATCTGTATATATAGGGGCTCGCATGATCAGTCCTAAGTCCAACAGGCAATTAAGGACCTAACGGAGAGTATACAATTTAGACCTACGTTAGCTAGTGATTGTGATGTTCAAATATTTGTCAGCAAAGTGGACAAGATTTCTGAATTCGGTGTCATCAACGAAGCCATTGTGATTAGAATCTGCAGATTTGATGCCTCTTTTGCTCTTCCACCAAGCAAAGAGGCCTCCGCTGAAACGCACCGCCTCTTTCAGCTCTGATCGGCTGATTCTATCGTCGCTGTTAGAATCAAATCTCTTGAGCCACCGCTTGAACTCCTCCACGCTCATCACTCTCTTCCCGTCGATCGTCAAACCACGTTCTATAAACGCCATACACACACACACACACACACACACTCTCCTTCTCTGCTACTTCTTGCTAGCTATGTGCTTCTTGGTTCTAAGGCCTTCCCTATTTATAGTGCCCATTGGGGGTGATCAACATGTACCAATTCAATTACATATATTTGCAATAATTAATTAGTTGATTTCTATTATTATGTGCCTTTGTTGCTTATTCCTTATTCGAAAGAATAAGATTTCCAGCACGATACTACTAGATATAAAACTGCGCAAACAAATTAGAGGCTGCCGCTTTCCTATCTCTCCCTATATATGCTTAACTTGCAGGCAAAAAGTATATGCTTCTTACAGATTAAGAATTCAGAAATTCTAATTCTAAGGGCATAATTTTCATTAGATTACTACAAATCCTCTCTAATGCGTTGTATCAGCACAAACCGGCTGCCTTTCCGCTTCCATGCTATCTATCATAAAGAATTAAATCCCGCATGCATGCGTGTATGGCCCAAAAGAAGCCTTACTCATTTCACGTCATATCGAATGATAAATACATCCGGGCCTCAATCACTAAATCTAACATACCAAATAATAATAATAATAATAATAATAATAAGAATAAGAACTACAACAACAGAGGAAACTAATTAATAGGCAGGTTCGTATAATTTACTCAATTTTAATTTAAATCAAGTTCCCATAATTCATTTTGTTTGAATTGGGTCCTTATCGTTTGATATATATGTTAATTTTAATTTACAAATTTTAAATATTTTCATTTATAAAAATGCACAGTTGTTAAATTGGTGTGAAAAGAAACCAAGGAATTGAAATTCTATAAAGTCCATGAAATTATACAAATTGAAATTAACAATTTGCGTATTTATTTATATTGCGAATTTATTATCATCATGTTGCTTTCAATTTTCTCTTTTTATCGTGCACATCTTTCTTTCTTTGATTATTTATATTTATGCTCTTCAACATTTGTTGCGTACTCTTAATTGATGTACTATTACCATAGGATTCATTTGCTTGACTTCGTTTCAGTGATGCTTTCTTCTGGATACAACATATCTCTCTATAGTGGGATAGATTATACTGGTGTGTCAGACTTTTGAATTTTATTCCTTTAATTTGTAGTCTTTTATTCAATTTCTCATTTCATAATTCTGCCATTAATATTCAGGTAAAATTCAAAAAACACCCCTAAACTTTGAATGTGTTGCATATAACCTCCAAAAGCTATAAACGTTTAGAGCCAAGACTCTAAACTTTTAGGGCTTGTTTGGCATGAGGGAAGAGGAGGGAAAATGGGCGGAAGGAAAATTTTTTTGAATTGGATTTTAAAAAATGAAAAATGTGAGGTTAAAGGTTTTTAATTAATTTTTCTTACTCTTTTATCTTATATTTTCCCTCTATTAAATTTTGTAACCCCATTTTTTCAATTTTCTTAAATCCAACTTATAAAATTTTTTTCTCCCCTCCCCTCCAAATCCCTCATACCAAACACATCTTTATATTCTGACCACAAATTCCCTTGCTGTTAAAGTTGCCTTTAAACTTAGATTTATTTTTTATACAGATTTAGGGATGGATACTGTACCACTTGGGCTTATGTTTCGGGGAAATAAAGGTTTTTTTTTTTTTTTTTTTTTTCATTTTCTCTGGTTTACGACGTCAAAATGTTGGTGCTTCACCTATTAGAATTTCAAAAAACTTCTGTAGAGTTCGTAAAACCTAAGGAAATGACACAGTAACGCTGAGCATTTTTTAAATCTTAAGAAAATAATTAAAATACCTGAAATTCCATGTCAACCCCAAGTGTTATTTATTAGTGTGATATGGCATATGTTCAATAAAAAAATATGAGATGGCATAAACAGTTAAAGTTTAACGGCATCTTTAACGTTGGTGGTCAAAATATGAAAGTTTAGGGTCTTAATTTTAAACTTTTATAGCTCAAGGAAGTTATACGCAACACACTCAAAGTTCAGGAAAGTTTTATGAATTTTAGCCTTAAAATTATAATTGTCTTTTTCTAGCTTAGGATTTAATAGATCTTCTTGTCAATTGAGCTTGGAATATACAAACTGGCCAACTTAGGGCTTGTTTGATGTGAGGGATTTGGATGGAAGGAGGAAATTTTTATAAGCTGAATTTAAAAAAGTTAAAAAAGTGGAGTTAAAAGTTTTTAATCAACTTTTTAAATACTCTTTCCTTTTGATACAAATATATGAAGGGCATACCCTCAAACTACTCTTTCCATATATAATATCTCGACCAACATGATCAAACCTTAGCAGAGACTACTCCAAATCAGTCTACGGAGTCAACACATGGTGTAGGCCAGGAGCCACCAGTAAAGGAGACTTGGTAAGATAATTAGCAACTCTATGTTACATCTTCTCTTTATTTTTTGTACTCTTTTATAATACATCTTCTCTTCATTAAAGTTTTATAACCCTACTTCTCCAATTTTTTTAAATTCATCTCATAAAATTGTTATCCCCCCCCCCAAACCAAACAGCCCCACCAGTTGTTACTTTGTTCTCTAACAGTGTAGTATATATCCCACCAATTCATAAAAAGAACCGTGTGCTCCATAAGATTCTGTTCAAGATATATATATATATATATATATGTTGTCGCCAGTGTTTGGAGGCATAATACATGAACCACATGGAATTAAGGAATTAAAATATAAATCCCATAAAATGAGTTAATTGCGCACCGGAGTCTATGTCATTTCCTGACATTAATTTTTCTTAACAAATTATCATATTATCCATAATTTAAAATTGCACTGGAATGTAATTACAAGTTCATATAACAATTAAAAATTGATTAATAAATTGATATACAAGTTAAGAAGTGACAACTATTATCCATGTGTGTGTATGTAACAATCTGGTTTTAAGTGCTAGAGCTCAATGAAAAGTTTAATATTATAAATATCAATTTTGATTATAAATGATGACAATTACAATCTCATTTGTAACTTCAACTTCTATGTTTCAAGGAGATTGTCGCCATCATGAAGTTCAATAACAAATTATATATGATAATCGATGTTAACAATATCAATTAGAGAGAAATAATGAGAACATATTAAAATGGAGAATATCATTTTTATAGCTATGGAGCAACATGCGCATACAACCATTGTAATCCACTTGAGTTGAACAATACTAATATACATAGGGTAATGAACCAACTCCACTAAAGAATTGAGTAAGAAAAAGGCAGCTTTTGACGTCCCCCACTTAAAAGAGATGCCAAAAGCTCGAGATTTTGACGTCAGTTTATAAAAAAGGGACGATGAATCTGCCAATAATGTCCGTTTATCTTAAAATGGAAGTCAAAATTAATGTACAGAATTATAAAAATGTTACTGTCTTTATTTTTTATTTTTCTTTTTAAAAAACGGATATGTTTTTGGGGAAATAAAATCTATATATTGTAGTAGTGAAAGAATAATACAGAACACAACATGGTGCATGTACATTTTTTATTCACGGCAAATTTTCGAATTTTACAGTGATTTTCAGAGAATACAGTAACATTAATATTCCACCACCGATAGAGTGATTTGTTGGCCATGGCTTCCGTAGAAAGTATGATGCATGGATTACAATTCATTTGTAATTACAGTAACATTATATTAAGTCTTAAGAAGCAGGAAAAAAGAAATTTGCACTGAAATTTAGATGGGAAAAATCTTTAAAAAATGTATTAATAGCCCACTTAGTGACTTATAATAAGGACAACTTTTTTTTATATATATAATATCAGGAAATGGAAGGAACATATTTAGAACTAAAGAGAGTAGTTTTCATTTGATAATATTATTCTATGCATCATCGAATTGTTTAGGAAATATGTTGCATTATTTCTTACTCATGATTCATGTCGCTTGTTGAAATTTTTTTACTATACTCACTCCTATTTTAAATATAGGGAAGTTTCGAGATAGCTGGTTTGGTCCATATTTAGGAGATAGTACAAATAACTTTTGTTCGATATATTAAATAATTTATTTCAGTTATGCCCTTGTCGTGTAAAAGTTTAAACATCAATTTGATGAGGGAATCATATACAAGTTTTAAGGAAGAGTAGAAAAAATCATAAGCATATGTCTTGAAATCATCAAATTGTAATGAAGTCTTACAGAATCTAAGTTAAATTAATTTAAATTGAGAAAAGATCACTATACCCTTATTAATTTGAGAAACAAGCAATAAGTTATTGAGCAATCAGGCTAAGGTGCCACAATGACTGACAAGTTCTCAAGTTGTTGGTGACACCTTGACTTGTTATTGTGACACGCCGTGATTTATAATCAGTTACTCAATAACTTGTCATTGATCGCTCAAATTAATAAGGATAGAGTAGTCTTTTATCAATTTTAATTTATCTAAACCATGTCTTGCAACTTCAATGCAATTTGAAGATTTTAAGAAATTTGCTTTTGATTTTTTTAATTTCCTTAAGACATGTATGTAATTCTTCCTAAATGATTCCTTTAACTACTTTCCACAATGTTATTGATGTAGTTTAATAGTGTACCTTATTCAGACATAGTATATAACTAATTGTTTCTTTCCATCCCCGCTATTTCAATTTATAAAATATTTTTAGAGCAAATTGTAACGGTTAGGACTTGGGACCCTTGATTTTTTTTTTTTGGGGAAAATCCCTCTAAAATACATTGAAAATAGGGAAATCCCTATTCAGTGTATTGAAATTGAAAAATACGGATCAGTCCAGTGTCAGTATGGATGAACAGTGCGGGTGTCGCCAAAGAACGATGTTGCCCTTCATCCCTCATTCTCACCACTTTAGAAATAACAACACGCAGTTTTTAATTAACAACTCCGGATTCTTGATTAACAACTCCGTATTCTTGATTAACAACTCCAATTTCATCTTTTTTTTTTTTTACAATAACAACACCGGTCTTGTTATTAACAACTTCGAATTCTTGATTAACAACTCCGCTTTATTCTTCCACATATTAGCATCTAAAAAATATAGTGTTGTTAATGTAAAATACGGTGTTATTAATAAAGAAAAAGGTGTTGTTATTGGCCCTGAAACTTAAATTATGAAGTTGTGAAACAAGAAATGAGAGTTGTTAATGTAGAATATGGTGTTGTTAATAACAAGACCGGTGTTGTTATTGTGAAAGTAAAAAGATGAAACTGGAGTTGTTAATCAAGAATATGGAGTTGTTAATCAAGAATTCGGAGTTGTTAATTAAGAGTGCGTGTTGTTAATAAAAAAAGAGGTGATGTTATTGGCCTTGAAACTTAAATTAGGAAGTTGTGAAATAAGAAAGGGAGGTTGTTAATAAAAAATCCGAAGTTGTTAATTAAGAATCGCATGTTGTTATTTCTGAAGTGACGAGAATGAAGGCTGAAGGGCAAAATCGTCTTTTGGTGCCTCCCGCACTGTTCATCCGTACTGATACTGGACTGATCCAGATTTTTCAATTTCAATGCACTGAATAGGAATTTCCCTATTTTCAATGTATTTTAGAGGGATTTTTTCTTTTTTCTTTTTGGTCAAAAATAAAAATAAACTTTTACATATTTATTAAAAAAAACTCTTGTAAATACTCTTCATTTATTATTAGCCCCTAATTAATTCATTCTTAACTGTTGAAGGGCGTTCTTAGAACGAAGTCAATAAATCATTATTTTCTTCAAAACATCTTAAATTATAAAACATAAAGCCACTTTAAAAAACGTCTCATAGATTGAAATGGAGATAATAATATTATTATTATTTTGCCTAACTTTGTTTTTATAAAGCCAATTAGGCCTAAATCCAAAACACTACAAAGAAGTAACTAATGCGGAGCGCCATTTCCCGCTTTAACTCGTTGAACCTAGAGCCACTTTGGTAGAGAAAAAATATTGTTTACAAAAGGATTAAAGGGTAAAAATATTTTAAAAATTTTTGTTGAGAGAAGTATTGAGTGTCTAGAAGGGAGTAATATTGAAAGTTTAAAAAATGGGGCAGTATCGCCTTCTATTAACAAATCCTGACAGTCAACCGAGTGTATGTTGAGGTCCCGTATCATGTAGGATCTACCTCACTTGTCTCTCAACTGATATTTTAGATAAAAATATTTTTAAAAAAAATTGCAAGAGCAAGCGACAATAGACGTTGAAACCCAGAACCTTATGGATCAACAAATTCACCAGAAAACCCACAACAATCACCAACTCATCATCAACCTTGCAAAACACGCAGAGATACAAGAAGCCATTGAAGGTCAAGCATAATAATCAGAGCAATCTGGCTTTTCTCCGGTCTTACCCATTTCGTTTCATGTCATACGCGAACCAGATTTCACCTTCTTTATCAGCTCCCACTTCAAGAACCATTGCGTTTTCTTTCCTCCGTACCCACCTGTTGCAATCTTTCTCACTTCTTCTCTCTTTCAAGAAGAACTAATCCCAAATAATGCTTTCTCTCCGGTTAAACCTCATTGTTTTGCTGCTACTTCCAGTACTCCCACAGCTCTGTCTTGGGATTTGGTCATTTCTGTGACCAGAGAGAATTGGGAAAAATGTGTAGTTGTATTATTCATGAATGTGCATATTTATACAAGTTAAATTCTATACAAATCAGAAACAAAGTATAGCTAATTAATATATAACTGAATACATAACAGAAATAAGAAGAGTAACAAATTATGTTATAATACAGTTGTCACCCCCCCACAAGCTGGAGCATGGATATTGGTCATGCCCAGCTTGGATATCAGCTCATGAAAACGTTTTGGATGCAAAGGCTTAGTAAAGACATCAGCCAGCTGGTCCGAACTTCGAACAGGAAGAAGATGAATGAGTTTAGACTGAAGCTTCTCACGGACGATATGGCAATCCAATTCTATGTGCTTTGTTCTTTCATGGAAAGTGGGGTTTGCAGCAATATGAATAGCAGATTGGTTGTCACAATATAATAAGGCTGGATTAATGTGAGAAACATGAAAATCATTAAGAAGATAAACAAGCCATTGAACTTCACAAGTAGTGGAGGCAAGAGCTCGATACTCAGCCTCAGAAGAAGATTTAGAAGCAGTAGCTTGTTTCTTGGCTTTCCAAGAAATTAAAGAAGAACCCAGAAACACAGCAAAGCCAGTGACAGAGCGACGTGTATCAACACAACTAGCCCAATCTGAGTCACTAAAACATCTCAGCCTCAAATCAGAAGTAGAGGAAAAGAAAATACCAGCACCAGGGGATGATTTGAGATATCTTAACACACGGTGGGCAGCTTGCAAATGTAAATCTGTTGGAGCAGACATGTATTGACTTAGCTGCTGTGTTGCATAGCTTAAATCTGGCCTTGTGGTTGTCAAATATTGGAGACGACCAATTAGCTTTTGATAGGATAAAGGATCAGCAAGAGGAGTACCTTTATCCTTGGAAAGCTTTAGATGAGGGTCCATAGGGCAATCAGCAGGACGACAAGCTAAGTAACCTGCATCTTCAAGTAATACGGAATATATCAGATTGACAAAAGTGAGAGCGTAAATCATTCCAGATTTCAGAGGCTAAATCAAACCACAAAACACTCTTAGCAATAGAAGGAGTTACCGATTTGATGAGCCAGCCCTGAACCAAGTTGTTACAACGTTCCCACGCCGGAAAAAGCGAATCAGAAGAGAGCGGCAGTGGAATCGTTCCGTCGACGAAGTGGAGCTTGTTCTTGGAGAGAAGAGCGCTGCGCATTGAACGTGCCCAGGTGTGATAGTTCGAGCCATCGAGCGGCGGCGCGACGAGAACCAAGGCTGGGTTCTTATTCAGATGAATGAAATAAGGACTCGCCGGATCGAAAGGAGCAGCGGTGGTGGAAGCCATGAAAGACGAGGAGTAGTGGTGCGGATCTGAAAGTCGAAGAGGGAACGAAGGGAAAAGGCTCAAAGAAGAAAGACAGATCTGAAAGCGTATCGGGGAAGGCAAAAGTAAAGTAGAGAAGAGAGAGAAAAATCTGAAAAAAAAATTAGGTGGCTCTGATACCATGTGACCAGAGAGAATTGGGAAAAATGTGTAGTTGTATTATTCATGAATGTGCATATTTATACAAGTTAAATTCTATACAAATCAGAAACAAACTATAGCTAATTAATATATAACTGAATACATAACAGAAATAAGAAGAGTAACAAATTATGTTATAATACAGTTGTCAATTTCCAGCGAGGGTCGCCGGTGGAGATCAATTGGAGACTTGACGGTTGGTTTCAATTCACAGAAGCTCTGAATGACAAAAGATTTTACCTTTGGGATTGTAAAGAACTTTTCAACATTTTTCTGGGCAAAAGATTCACAAAACCACAACAAAAAGCTAGATCTAAAATAAAAAACTGCAGAAAATTTTGGGTTTTTTTAGCTAGATCTTATATCTGAAATCACAAACCCATCTACTTTCTGCATGTGGAAGGAAGTCGTGTTCAAATGAAGGGAAGGAAGAGAGGAGAGCAATGCGACGGTGGTGACGGGGGAAGCAATCGGTCAAAGCAAGATGACTGGAAGCCATTGTGAAGAAGGTTTTTGCCATAGTGGAAGGATTTGTGAGCTCTGTATAGTGAAAAGGAAATTTCAAACAAGGGCAAGATGCCCCGTGTAAGATCAACAAGAGCATTGTGAAGAAGCTTTTTGCCATGGTGGTTTGCTAAGAATCCTCCCGGTGAAAGCAAGATGCTTGAAAGTAAGGAGATATCAAACTTCCGAACTCGGGAAGAAGAAGAAGGGCATATTTGGTATTTCATATTTTTGTTTTAATTTTTGATGATATGGCGCGAGAGGGAAATAATGCGTGGCAGGAAATTCCAAATGGCGGAGCCACCTCATTTTGAATTCAGTCAATAAACGTTGACCAGTTGATTTTGTTAAGGCAGGGCCACATTACCAACTTGAACACTTCCACACATTCAATGCTCCTAACGAAAACTTCTGGAACTTTTTAACCCTTTAATCCCGTATAAAACTATATCACTTGATCATATATGGGTATGGGGATTCGGCTTACGTCTTTTTCTAAACCGCCCTTTTCTTAATATTATCTATTGAAAGTCAATAGATAATATTTTATAATATATTTAATCTGGACCGTTGAGATCTTGATCCAACGACTGATATTAAGAAAATGATGATTTTTTTTTGAGAGAAAAGGACGCAAGTCAGTTCCCTAAGTATGGTTGGGAAAGCGGTGAGATTGTGGAACCACACTGTTGGTTGAAAATAAACACAGTAGGTTGGGTGGGTTGGGGGTGTTTGGGTTGACATTGAAAGTCACTGTACTTTTCAGCCAAAAGTGGTTTCGACTAGAAGCCTACAAATGCTGCTTTGTCATCGCGGTGGTGTCCGGAAGCAGAGAATAGAAGACCGTTGGAAAGCATTTAATTCCTCTACCTGTCGTTCGTAAATGCCACCAAGCTCTGATCTGTGATTTGGTGGTGAAAAAACAAAGATATATAGCTTCATTGAATGCAGTGTGGCGAATTCTCATCTAGAATTTTCTTCACCTGTTCTTTCTGCAGTACTGAAGCCTTCTTCTTCTACCTTCTCTGATTGGGGTTCCCCAGATGGCAAATTAATTGGGCCATCCATAGTGAAGAGCTCAATAAGCTGAGGAAACACACTTGTTTTTTTGGATCTTCAGCTTCCTACTATGCACTTATAGAACAATTTCATTTTTTTGCTGATAATTTTTGTTGGGGTAATTTGTTGTATTCAGTTGTAATTTTCACCTGATCCAGACTCCAAAAGTTACTGTGAACGTGGATTTGGTGGTGAATATAATAGTGAATAAATTCAGAAAGCCCAGTGTGGTGGATCTTATTGTAGCTGAATATGTAATTTTACATTTTGCCATGCAAGGAATGATATCTTTTTTTTTAATCATCAAATTAATTATATTCTTACAAATACTCATCTATAAATGTGTAATATAATAAGTACTGTCAAGTTTACTTACTGAACATTTTTTATCCTCAAATATATAAATAAATAAATCAAGCAAAAACACACACACGCACCCACGTATATATTTGGATGAAGAAATGTATTATTCCACTCAGACTTTTATCGACGATGTTGTAATATGAATTATTTTTGTGACAAAATCAGAGACCAATTTGTTAGGAATAGGTGATCTAATAATGATCCACTTCATATATGCATTCTAATTTAAATACAATTTTATCCATTTTTAATTAAGTATTTTAGTGTATTTTCTTTTTTTTCAATAATAATTGAACTTTTTTATTTTATCAAATTTCAATTATAATTTTGGGAAAATCCCAAATAAATACCATTTGAAATAGCAAAACCCACAAAAGTCTTTTATAACATCAAAAAGACAGAAAAGTGATCAGGTATGTTTTAGGGATATTGAATTGTTGTGTAAAATACCAAAATACCCTTTTTTAACATTTGTTTCACATATGAGGTGGCTGTTGTGGACAAAAGCTAAAGAAAAAAAAACACAGTCGAAGGGTGTGTGTAGAGCAACGTTGAAGGTGAAGAATGCGGAGTCAATCAAGGTTGAATCGGACAAGTATAAGTAATTTTCTGAGAAACATAATCTTTTTTTAGATGAATCGGACTATATCCATCTTATCGTCATTGTTCATGTTGGTGGTTATTGGGTGTGGTTCGGTGGGTCAGAGGGTGCATGAACAGTAAATAGATGGGCAATCACGTGGTGTAAGGAAGCTAACTTATTTGGGGTTGTCAATAAGGGGTATGGAATGACAATGGTGCTACGATTGTAGATTATTTATGGCAGTTTTGGTTGTGGGTAAGTGGGTTTATAGGTTGAGTGGGATTAAAGGTTCGGACTTGATGTACCTACGGCGACATTGACGGTGTGGTGTGGGTTATTTATGTCTTGGGTCTTGTTAGCTATGAGAGGGAGCATAATGAAGAGGTTATTGATTTGAAATAGGTAGCATTGAATTGATGTAATGACTGACCGTGGAGTAGGTATAAGTGGAATGAATGATCTGTAATGAAGATGTCATAAGCATATCTGTACGTGCATGGTAGTTGCTGTCATTACCACATCTGGTTTATTGTCAATGCCATTATAGGATTTGTCATTACCATTACTAAATTTGTCATTAGCGTTAACAATAATAGTGAAGGCAATAACTCATTTTGTCAGGCAATAACTCGCATAACTTAATTGATGACAAGGAAATAGTGTTGCTCAATCGTTTGACACATGTTGTTATAAGTTAGTGATTCTTGTCAAATTCATTACAGACTTTGTCAACACCTTTACCATTGTTGTGAATCCCAAAACGAATTCTGTTAAGAGCAGCAGTAAGTTAGTGAATGCCATATATATTGAGAAATGTATGATGTCATGACATGGGTGTGGAGTTGGAGGTTAAATAGTTAGTAAAGGCTTACCATTGTTATTAATTGGGAATAAAGTAATATTATCAAACATATAGATGAAGTAGTCAATGGTTGAAGAAGGTGTGTTGTGGGAAATTTTTTTAGTGATGAATTTTCGTTAGTATGAGACTAACAATGTCATGAAATCTGAATTTTTTCTTGCAGGTTATCATGTAAGATGACATCAAATATTCAATCAACACATTCTTCAAAGTCACTTATATATTTTTTCCACGTTGGGGGGGGGGGGGAGTTTGTAAGTAAAGTTGAAGGTGAAGTTAAATATAGTGGTGAGAGAGTGAGGGTAAAATCAATAAAAGAGGGGATGACAATTGAAGAATTGAGGGTTATGATAGGAGAATGGTTTGATAAAAATGGGCATAGATGCGACATTAAATACACTTTGAGTTTTAATGAAAAGGTACATAAATCATGTGACTCACATGCAATTATTTAGAGTTGCATGGCAGAACCAAAGGAACTCTAAAATAAATACAATACAGATTTACACTTATATACATCAACCTCAAGCGAAAATTCCATGCTATTCACCTTTGAAACTTGAACTTGTACAATCACAAGCTACGGCAGTTTCATTCAAGCATCCACATCAATTAACATCGATTCAATTCCATCATTTGAACATATCATGAACATGCCGCGATTATCGTACAAAAAGAACCTTGTATAATTCACCAATTTTTTACTAAATTTATTATAAACATATATTAACAACTAAAAAAATTTAAATTTAATTTACATCTTCACTAGAAGAAAATTCTGAGTTTTTGTTTTCCTAACATACCCAAGTAATTTAACTACCTTAAGTTACTGTGCTTCATTCTTTTTCTTTCTCAGTGTTGTTGTTTTTTTTTTCTCTTTTTAAATCCAATCATTTTGAACTTTAAACCATCTCATCAAGATTTAAGACTATATCTTTACTTGCACCTAGTTACAACATCTTAACACAAATTTCCATTATTAAATATAGTTGAATCTTTTGTCCTCCCCTCCTTTGCAGAATATCACAAGCATTCATGAAGTTTAATGTTAAGCTACAAATTTATTTTCTATCAAATAATTTAAACTAATAAGGGAAGAGCACTATTTATATTTAAATTGTCATGACCTCTAATAAATGTAAAGAAATCAAACGTTTTGAAAAATATTTTTCAAAACAATAAAATAAATGGCCACAGAATGTTGTAGTTCTGATATAAAAAATGTAACATCCATTCTTATAACCAATATACTTAATGTTCAATTCATTAGACCATACTTATGGGGTTTTTTTTTTTTTTTTAACTTTGGCCCAAATACACAAAGTTCAGACAACACCAGCCCAATATTTTCGAATATTATCTCCAAAGTTTAGTTAAAAAAACATTGATTAATCAAAAGATTTTATAACGTAAAAATAATCCTAGTGTCATGGTAATTAAATATAAAGTTGTATAACATGTGTTCAATGAGCACAAAAGAGCCCATGGGTGCCTTCTCTTATTCTCTACTAAAACAATCACCTGAAAAATATTAACATAAGGGATGACATTCCACGTCTCAGTAATTACTGAAAGTTTCTACTGTACACAAGTAAATCACATATGATTAAAAAGAAGGAATTGATTACATATATATTTGTATATATCACAATCCTCATATAAAACGATTTCGAGTTAATCATTAGTAAACAACCTATATTCTTATTCATAACATGTAAAATACAATTATGCAATATGTAATATGCAACTAGCATTATATCACTATCCATCCTTATACCATTGACTAGAGTCATAGGCTAACACATAGTTCAACAGAAACACACCCATTTGACTGGATTGTCTCAAGCTCACTAGTTCTTAAGATACACTTGACCAAAAGTGTAACACCCCAAATTTTATATTCACCAAATATATTATAATTATTTGGGAAATTCAATAAAATGGTGAATATTCATGAATTTAGAATTTATGAATTTCATAAATGTTCAATTTCATGGAAATTGGGCAAAAATAATTATGGAATTAATTTGGGTAATTTAAAAAGCCCAATATTAAGGTCCAAAAATGAAGGAATATTAGAGAAAATATTTGGTCCAAAAATATATGGAAATTGGCCAAAGAAAAATAAGAGAAGAAATTGGATTAGAAAGGTAATGGCAAAATCGTAATTTTGCCAAAATAGCACAAAATAAATTATTTTTCAATTAATTGAATTTAATTTCAATTAATTAAGGAAAATAAATTTTAAAAATATATTTAGAATATTTTTGTCAATTTAATATGAATTTATGAAAAATTTGAGCAAAAAGTGCAGTTTTGACCAAAATTGAGACTTTACATGTATACGTAACCGGAACAAGTTGTGAAGCCAATTGAGACCATAGGGAGGGACCCCTAGGTGTCTCCTACACATTGCAAGAGGAAGGAAATATTGGTTAGGCTTAATGAGCTTAGTTACATGTACATAAAATTGATTTTGGAATTTTTGGAAATTCCATAAATCATTAAAAAAATCATATAATATAATAAAAACACTTTATCATCATCTTCTGCCCAACCAGATCTGAACTAGTGAGAGAAAGTGTGAAATTCTAGAGAGAGAAAAAGAAGAAAAACTTGCAAAGGTAAGTGATTTCTTCGATAAATCGGTTCCTAATACGTATAATTCCGTTCCTAAGCTACTCTACTATGTTATTCAAGGTTTGGAAAGCTCAAATTTGGTGTTTAACGACCTAGGGTTTCAGCCAAGAAGAGAAAAAGCTAGTGGGAGTTTGAGGTAACTTCCAAACCTTCGTATATTGTCTATTCTGGCTGTTGTGGGCAATTTAATTGGTGAAATTTCGCCGGATTGCCATTGGTTTTAAATTTTGGAAAAGTGTGTGCCTAAGGGTTATTCTGCCCAATTTTAGTTCAAATGGTTGTTATAACTCAATTAGATGGTTAATAAAGTGATTAGGAGTAGAAAGGAACGCGTTTACGGAGCCGAAATCACAAAACATTGATTTTACCCGAAGGACTCCATAATTTTGGTCAGGGCCAGATCTAGGGGTAGGATTTGGATTTTCAATGATTTTATGATTCCATTGGATTCAGTGGCCAAAAATAGGTGGGGTTACAGTTGGACACTTTTTCAGAAAAGGCTGAGAAAGCATAATTACGGAAACGCCCCTAAAACCCTAAAAGTAGGGCTGCCAAGGGCAATTTCGTAATTTGACATTGAATTTGGTAATTTTAAGCCCAAAAATGGATTCCTTGGACGAAAATACATCAAGATAGCCCTAGTCAAAAATTTGGGAAAACGTGCCATCAGGTCGGGTACGGCAGGGCCGGGCCGGTGTCCCGGGGGCATTTTGGTAAATTTTCACCATAGGCTAATATAACCACAAGAAACACTATGGAAGAGTCTAAAATGATACTTGGATAGGTTATGACCTATTTCTTGTACATTTAATATTTTAGGACCGAATCGAGAGCCGAAAGTCAACACGTTTCACGAGGCACACAAAAAGGGGTCGATAGAACTTTGAGGTAGGGACATTATCCTTCATACATCATGCCATAGTTTTATGATTGTGTGGATGCCATTATTTGTAAATACGCTTTATTAATCAACATGTTTTGCCCAGAGAGGGGCCAGTGGTGCTAGAGGCACTTACACTAGAGTTGGCGGAAGACCAACCAATGCAGATTAGTGGGGCTGGGCCCTACTCATGTATACATGCAGATGATATGTTTATATTGTTCATTAATTGGTGCATACATGGCATATATCATATTTACTTTTCACATTTTCTATGAACGATAGCATGTTTCTACTGGGATTCTTTAGAATCTTACCCCTTTTTCTAAACCAAACATCTCAGCGGGCGCCAGTGGATCAAAAGGCAAGAATGTAGACCAAGGGAAGTGACTGGCATGTGCCTCGAGGCAAATACAAAGTTCGTGGTTATAGATAGTCTATGTCTAAAATACTTTTGGATATTTTGTAATAGTGGTGTATATTGTCGCATTCTGTATGGTTGACTTTGGACTGTAAACAAATACTTTTATCAGTATATTTGTACTCTTCTGTATGCTTGTGGAACTTGGTCTCTATTACTCTGTGTATATCGAAATGGAAACGGGTGTTGACAAAAAGTGTATAACTTAAGTCTGGACTATAGCTTCCCTCCTTAAAAAAAACACAACTAAGAAGGTGTCACATGTCACACAGCTTCAATGCAATCCCGACCAAAGGAAAACATGGAAGAAGAGGCCCTGACAAGTGTCATCCATTGTGCACTGAGTGATGGCATAATCTCAACATACAAATTTCTCCTTATTCTAACCCATCGCTAATGCAACCGCCATGACAGGTATAGTCAATCATCAATAAATATAATATTATTGAAAGACAATGTACAATAAATCATGCTTCCATTCGTATAATTTATCATCACATATTCAAATATGCCTAAAAAGAAACAATAATCCAACAACACATTAATTATAATTAATTTATTAACTATGTGAATAAAGAAAGTTATAAAGAAATCTACTTGTAACATTTCTTACTTGTTAATTTACAATACATACATTTATACATATAATTCAGTCCATCTTTTGTAATAAAAGATAGTAATTCACAATCATACACAATTCACAAGTATATGAAAAAATATTCAGAGTTACCTATTACTCCTTAGGTAATCACATAAGGTTACTCCAAAGCTCTTTAGGAGAGTCTACTTAGTTCAAAGATAGACATATATATATATATATATATATAACACTCAAAAACTATTTTAGAGTTGCTCTTAGGATATTCTAAGCCTACTCTATAGCCTTAAAGCCACCCTATAGCTTTCAATTCTTAAACAAACCTAAATTTATGATATAATATGCACATATATTTATATGTAGACATGTGTGTTAAAGGAATGAGAGCAATTTAAAGGAATTAATAAATTGGTAGGGAAGTCCCAATTTCTTGAATATAGATCAATATTGGAGAGAAAACTCTTAGGCTCAATATGACTCAATAATAAAAAGGGGAAATGCTCTGTTTACAAGGTAGTATTATATTGATGTAGGTAAAGGAGGAAGAAATTAGAGCTGAAACACAGAGGGGAAGATAATTGTGAAACATGCTCATTAAAATTTTGAATCAAGCTGTAAATATATCTCCACCGTAGGAAGTACACAAAAATAGGTTCACAAAACACACATGTGCAAGAGAGGATGAAGGGGCACAAGGGGTAATAGATAGGAATACATAAATACACGCACTATATAAAAAAAGGATGAAGGAAAAGCAATAAATACACATACAGAAAGATTAAAAAAAGGAATGCTGAGGAATGAAATAATATGTAATATAATACACGCACTCAAGCGCAGTGTTGGGAAGGAAGGAGCTTGGGTAATAAAATATAATATACACATACTATTACACACTATTATTAGAATGGAAGCTGAGGTAGCGTGGGCAAACAAAAAATACACACACACCAACACTAACACCAACGGTATAATACAAAGAAAGGGTAAAAAGGGTGTTGAAGAATGAAACAAAGTATGCATGTATATATATATTGAGACACCAGCAGTGAAAAAAACTAACGGTGTGTTCGGTTTGAGAGGAGGGGAGGGGTCTTCATTCTCTCATTTAGTTTGAATTTTTTAGTGGGATATAATCCAAAATTTTGGTTCTCATTTCCTTCCCTTATTTTATTTTTGACTCTCATTACAAAAGATTCCTTCTCCGTCCCTCTAACAAACCGAATAAGGTAACAAACCCCTTCCCCTCCCCTCAAAGCAAACACACCCAGGGGAGAGAATGGTCGGGGGTGGGAGGGAAGCCAAAATTTTGGCTTTAATTCCCTTCCTTCCCTTTAAACGAAATAAAGGATTCTTTCTCCTCTCCTCCATTTTAACAAATCAAACAAGGTAATATACCATCTCTCCCCTCAACCCAAACACACCTTAGAGAAGAGTTGCTGTGGAGAAGGAAAATGAAATACACACAATGATAGAAAAATAATAGAGGAAAAGAGGCTCGATTTGACAAAACCAATTAAAATAGAGTACTGTAGAGGGAAGGATATAAGCAAAAAAAAAATGATTGACAAGACATAGTGTGTGTTTAGGGACCCCAAAAAAGCCCAATTGAATATCAGAAGTCTAATTGCCAATTGAGAACTCAAATTTTGAGTGTTTGGTTGAAGCAATTGGAGGTTGGGCTTACAATCCAAATAGCACGATTGGTTAAAAGCTGAAATTTAGAGCTTATACAGTTGAGCTTTTGGCATGAGAGTTAATAATTAAAATATTTTTTCAGTTGTGCCTAGTGTGTTATCAGATTGATTGCAATTTTACCCTTAATATACTTTTTCAGCTACAAAAAATAATTTAAAATATTTTTTTGTGCTTTTAAACCCTTAAAATATTTTTTCAACTGTACTCAATATATTATCAGACTGATTGAAATTTTATCATTAATTACTTTTTCAACTACAAAAAATAGTTTTTGGTGCTTTTAACCCCTTAAAATATTTTTCCAATTGTATCCAGTGTGTTATCAGACTGATTACAATTCTGCCCTTAATGTACTTTTTAGCTCCAAAAAGTACTTTAAAATATTTTTTTGTACTTTTAACCTTTTAAAATATTTTTTTTGTGGAGACTGACTACAATTTTTTTTAATGTATTTTTTTAATAGTAAAGAGCACCCTAAAACTTAGAATACTAATTTATTGATTTCCACCCACTTTAAAATATTTTTTCAGTAGCATCTAATATTTTAAAGTAATTTTTAATATTTATTTGATTTTTTAAATAATTTTCCACCCACTCTTTCTTATTATTATCACAAAAGTTATTTGTACTTAAGCCAATCCAAACAAGTTTTACTTTTGCAAAAGTCATTTATACAACCGTCAATCCAAATATAAATCACAATACATAATCTGGCTTTTACCAAAAGTAATATTACAAAAGTCAAATTGAAACAAACCCAATTGGCAATCGCTATTCCAAACACGCACATAGTTAGAGCCAGAAATATAGGTCGGCCCGGCCCTACAAGACCCGCCCTTCACGAGTTTGGGCCTAAACGGGCCAGCCTGTTTAGGCCCGCTTCCTAAAAAACCCCCAATTTTTAAAGCCCGCAGCCCTACAGGGCTGGCCCTTCAAGGGCTCGGGCCTAAATGGGCTTGAACTCATTTTAATTAAAAAAAAATCTTTTTCAAGTTTTACAATTTATTTATTATCTTACCTTAAATTGAGATACATTATTTTTAAAACTCATAAATTTTTAGTTAAAATAATTATCTAAAGTCCAAAATTAACCTCTTTTTTAAAGTTTAAATGAATAAACTATTAAAGAAAATAAAATAAATCAAACTATTTAATAAGTGTTTACCTATTATTAATATTTTATTAGGTACTTAGGTGTCTCTCATGTTGATAATTTGATATAATAATATTATATATATTAATTTATTTTTAAAAAATATTAAAATGGGCCTAAAAGGGCCGGCCCTTTTAGGCCCGCTTCCTGTTTTAGCCTCTAAATCATAAGCTCGGCCCTTGAAAGGCTCGGGCCTAAATGGGCCGGACCGATTGGCTTGCCCTGAATTCCCGGCTCTACACATAGTGTGTGTTTGAAATAGTGATGAGAATGCTTAAAAGCAGCTTTTCAATCGTGATTTATGGTATACGAGATAAGTATGTGAGAGGAATTTTATCTCGATTTACGTGAAAAGTAGCTTAAACACTATATATTCGCCCATTCAAACACTCACAAACTCTAGCTGGAGTGTAGGTAAATAGGACGGAGAAGAGAAATGAAGATGAGAGAAAGAAAATTGCACACCTGTGAAGTTGTGGAGCGAAGCTGGAGTGAGTGAGAGGTGAGAGGAAAAAGAGACTTTATAGAAGTAGGGTTTGGGTTTGTATTCCTCTTATTAAAAAAATAATTTTTTTAGATATTTTTTTTGGTTCTTTATTATTTTCCGTTAATAATGAGATAAGTCTACACACACATACTCATTTGTTTAAAATAATTATTTTAAGAAATATTTCATTTGTGTCTTGTTTTGTATGGAGTATTTTTTTTGAACTTGATACTTCTTACAAATTATTAATTTATTTTATAATCTTTATCTTAATAAAATCTAAACTACAACTAACTCTAAATGTTTAAAATAAAGGATGTTACACACCCGGTCAAAGGTATAGAGCTTAAGTCTGGACTATAGTTCCCCTCCTTAAAAGAATACAACTAAAGAGGTGTCACATATCCTACAGCTCTAATGCAATCTTGACTAAAGTAAGACATGGAAGAAGGGGTCCTGACCAGTGTTATCCACTGTACACCGAGTGATGGCATACCATATAGTAAAAGACTTCATCATGCAAATTCCTCCTTACTCCAACCTATCACAAATGCAACCACCATGACAATTATATTTAATCACCAATAAATATAATATCATTAAAAGATAGGTAAAATAAATTATGCCTCTATTTGTATCAAATATCATCACATATTCAAACATGAATAAAAGGAAACAATAATCCAACAATACATTAATTATACTTAAATTATTAACTATGTGAATAAAGTGAGTTATAAAAAATTTACTTGTAACATTACTTACTTGAGAATTTACAATATATACACATATACATATAATTCAGTCCATTTTTTTTATATAAAAGATAGTCATTTACAATTATACACAATTCACAAGCATGTGGAAAAAATATTCAAAGTTACCTGTGATTCCATAATAGCTTTCAAATAATTGTAAAAATTACTCCAAAGCTCTCTACAAGAGGTTACAAATTCACAAACACATGTATCTATTAATATATGACTCATTATTATTTTAAAATTACTATAAACTATTCTAGACATTAAAGCTACCCCTAAAAACACATATTCTCTTTATATATAAACACACACGTGGTTTATGGCTATAGAGTGAAGAAGGCATGAAAATATGATGCATAAAAGAAAGAATAGATAAATCTTTAAAGTATGTTAGAGGAGTTTTGTCTCGGTTTGCGAAAAAAGACTTCTGAAACCGCGGTTTCAGGCTTACTTAGACACACTAAATTGAATGAATTATTATTTCATTCTTTGAAGTCAAAAACCAAGTGTCTAACACAAATGAAGTGAGTTGCCAAAAAGACAAAAAAAATATTAAGATTTGGTTATAAAGAAAAAGATGAAGAAATTAAGGATAAAAATCATTGTACACACTGAAGGTACAAAATTAAAGGAAAGGACAATGAGACACAATAAAAAACTAATAGTGAAATGAGTTTAACAAATCAGAAAAAAGCTATTCAAATAGAAAGTTATGTATGTATCTATGTATATAGATAGATATGTATGTCTATCTAAATTTAATTTATTTAGGGTAGAAAATATATAAACTGGATTAGCAAACACACACACACAAACACGAGTTTCATATAGGGTTGATCATGAACTAAGCCAGACTGCGTTAGGCCTTAGCCCGAGGTCTGGTCTGCATATTACCTCAGGCTGAACAAGTCAACCTGAGGTCCGGTTTAGTCTAGTACTAGTCCACGCTCGAGCTGGACCAGACTAGGTCCAGTGGACTACCTGGACTGGACCTTTTAGGTTTCCCCCTAATTTTTTCCTTCTTTACAGTACAAAACATATAATCGTAACCAGAATAACCAAAAATTTTACAGAGAAATTATAAATGCAGAGGTTTTAACAGAGAAACATATAACCAGAATAACAAAAAATGCAACATATAATTATTTTACAGAGAAATACAAGATCCATCAGAGGTTTTGACGAAAAATGGCATAGTAATCATAACTAGAATAACCAAAAATTTCAACAAATCTTAGATTACAATGGATAGAGGAAAATGGTAGAGTAATCTAATCATAACCAGAGTAATCAACAATTTCAACAAGTTTGAGATGATAATAGATAGAAGCCAGAAGGTTTTGACGGTCATTTCTCACCTTTGAGCGAAGGAGAGGCACCTCGACGGGGACTGGAGACAAGACATTGGCTGAGCAAAGACAAGAGCGAGACTGGAGCACCGCGACGCCGAGACTAGAGCTGATTCACCTACACACTGAGAGGCGTCGAGAGCGAGACGGGATCTGAAGAAAAACAACATAGGCACAGTTGGCGGGATTTGAAGAGTGAGACTAGAGCGCTGAGACACCGAGAGCCAGACAGGACGTCGAGAGCTAGGCTTCTGCTGTTTTGCAAGTTGCCAAATGCCAACACTTTGTCTTTGAACTTTGAAGTTTAAAGAGCCAGTGAACTCTCGTGACTCGGTGACTAGTCTGGATTGAGTGCAAACTTAGTAATACTACTGAGTACCAAAATGGATGGGTTTATCTAAAAATAATAATAACTCGGCCCAGATTGAACCAGTCCATGGGGTCTGATGCCTTGGTCTGAAGTCCAGTCCGGCCTGAGAATTTCAATCCGGTCTGGTCTGCCAGAAGTTGGTTGGACCAATTTGTTTCCCACCAAAGCTGGTCAAACCAGACCGGGTTACCTAGACCACCGGGTTTTTTGCCCATCCCTAGTTTCATATTGTCTCACAAGTAATGAGTCTAGACTCCAGAGGCAAGTGAATTAGAATAAATAATCATAATTAATAAAATAAAAAGACAAAAACTGTTCCAAGTGGGTTTTGTTCTAAAGAATTACACATAAAAGGAAGGGCCAAAGAGGTTGAAAGATATAAGGTATACACACACACATTTTCGTACAGTCAGTTCAAGAGAGGGAAATGGGGTTTTGAAGAAATAACAAGAGGAATATATATATATATATGTAAAATGCTATCATAAATGAAGAGGAGGAGGTGAGACATGAAGAATGATTTTATTATTATTATTTTAATTTTTTTTGAAAAAGAAGACACCATACATACAGTAAGAAGGAGTGATATGACAAGACTAATTATCAGGGTAGAGAAAAAGAAGGAAGTGGAGATAAATGAACAAGAAGAAGGAATTGAAAGAGAGGGAAAGAGATAGTGAAAGAGCAGAACAAGTATCTATGAAATTGAATCTACTACTGAGCAGTAGAGATGATTGAGAAAGTTAGAGAGAGAAAGAGTGGGCACTATGTTCGTTCGATCAATAGTGGAACCAATTGTGTGGAAAACAATGAATCAACCACAGAGGAAGAGGATTTATTGGGACGAAACATTAAGAAAATGCCAGATGATGTAATAAAAAAGAATGCGGTAGCTAAACATGATCAATCGGAGAAACCCACAGAAGTAATAATAGAAGACGTTATGACCCAGGGGACTCTGGTGGTTCAAACTAATTTTAGCACAGATTTTAGGAATCCTTCGAGGAGTTAGATTTCATATAAGGCAAAATTATTAGGGGAGGAAGAAAAATCTTTAGGCAAGAATCTAAAAGAACATATGGACAAATGGTCAAAGGAGGAGGAAGAGTTAGCTCTAGAGATGTCTGTAGAATAGAGGAAGTTACTGGATTCTCTTCCATGGCTAAATGTATCAAATGGTAGGCTAAAAGAACTTTGTAAACCATGGAAAGACGCTTTAGTAATGACATTGCTAGGTAAACAAGTGAATCTGGTAATGATAAAGGATTGAGTCAAATGGCTTCTTAAATTGGAGAACTTTGAGATCATAGATTTAGCCAATAACTATTTCATTTTTAGGAGTGTTGATAAGTCTCTATGTTCCAAGCTTCTCTTTGATGGCCCTTGGGTGATACAGGGTCATTATTTAGCTATACAAAGATGGAGCCTGAATTTTAATCCATACTGTAATAAGGTAAGGAAGGTGGTGGTTTGGATCAGGATTCTTACTCTTCCAATACACATGTACTCAGAGGATTGTATGCTAAAGATAGGTAACTTGATTGGCCGTTCTCTCAAAGTTGATTTAAACGCTCTAGCTAACAAGGATAATAATAAGCAATCGGTAGAGAAGGGAAGATTTGCCAGAGTTAGTATGGAGGTGGACCTTAATAAGCAACTTCAATCACGCTTTATCCTATAGAATAGGATTTTTACAGTCGAGTGTGAGGACTTGGAGGCAATTTGTTTTACTTGTGGCATGTATGGGCATACTAAAGAAAATTGCCAGTTGAAAGAAAAAAGTTCAGAGCACAACAGTAGCACAAGGGCCGTCGGAAGATAAATTGGCTTGCTCCGACAAGGTCGGAAAAAAAGAAAGACACCCTCTGGTTAGCATACTTGGTGTTGCAAGTCAAATCAAGGGGTAGGGTATACCACCTAAACACTGAATTGAGCAGGCGTTTTAGCTTCAAGATGTCACTCAAAGGTCAAATAACCGGTAAAGAAGTTGTGCAAGTCTCGGGGTCACGTTTTGACGTGCTGCTAGAGGAAGATCCAGTTGTTACATCAGAAGTGAAAGTGAGCTCCAATAAGAGCAAGGGGACTGTAATGCAGTGGAGAAGGAAAGAGGTAATAGAACCTACTCTGAATAAGGGGGCTAAGACGAAAATAAAGGAGAGTAAGGACTCTTCAATCTCAATTTTTGAAGCTGGTGGTCTAAGTGGGCTGAAGAGTACGGAAGGGAGGAGGGAACAGATGGTGATTGACGGCATTAAGAAGACAATGAAGGGAATAGAAAGTCAAGCAAGGAATAACGTGGGCCAAGAGCAGAATATTATTGGGCCAAATGAACTAAAACATGATATCATAAAAGGCCCGATGGATTCAAGAAGTGCTGCTAGGAAAAAACATAATTCACCCAAACTGCAAGTCTCACCAACCAGGTTCAAAAAGAAACCGACTGGGCGGGCTCATCAGATGGTTTTTGGGTCAACAACTATGGCTGGGATGTTTAATTTCGACTAAGTAAATATTAAAAATCGGCTTGGAAATTTAAATATCTTGATCGGAATAATAATGGTGTTAAAGGTGCTACCTTACCAATAAGGGCGGAAGTGAAGAATCAAGAGCATAAAGAACACCCCTCAGATGTAGCGATACAGCAGCAATCTGGAACTGAAGGTTGTGGACCTGAGTTGTATCAGCACAATGGGGAATCGGTTGACCTGGGTAGAGAACTAGAGGACTTGGGTCAAGAAGAGGGGCAACCTAATGATGAAGTTATGCACTCAGTTGAATTGGTGCAGTAAGTTGTCCATGATGTTTTCTTTTCTCTATTTCTTAAATCTTATTTTAATTATGAATATACTTAGCTTTGAATTGTCGAGGTGCTGCCTCAAAATCCTTTCCTTAAAGAGTTAAAGATGTAATGGAAGGGAGAAATGTCAGTATCCTTACCCTCACTGAAACTAGAGTTAGTAGGAGAAGGGTAGAAAAAATTATTAGTAAGCTGTGTTTCAATACTTGGGTTAGATTAGAAGCAACTAGGTATGTGGGGGCTATTTGGATCCTTTGGAATGTAGAGGCTATTTCTGTTCATTATGTAACTTCTTCAACCTAGGCGATTCATGTCAAGGTTGAGATAATGGAAAGTGAAGAGTTATTTATTTTATCAGCTATTTATGCTAAACCTAACTGTATTCTCAGGCAGGCTTTGTGGGATGAGTTGAACGAAATTAGCTTATCAATTGATCAACCTTGGGTTGTAATAGGGGATTTTAATGTCTATTTGTTGGGAGATGATAAAGAAGGAGGGGCTAATCCCAACATTAGATTAATGAGACAATTCAACCAATTTATCTCTCAAACTCAGTTCATTGAAACCGAGTTTGTTGGTGAGCGATACATATGGGAGAGAGACCTCCTCAAGGAACGGATAGATTGGGCTTTCATTAATTCTGAATGGAACAGGTGCTACCCGTTTACTAAAGTGTATCATTTAAATAAGTATGGGTCAAACCATAGGCCTATTATGCTCTGTAGGTCGCAGTCATTAGCTCATATGTGACATAAACCATCTTTTCACTGCCAAGCACCTTGGTTTTTAGAAGAGGGGTTTGATGATATTATAAGGCAATGTTGGAATGAAGAGAAGTAGAATCAAAAAATATAAAAATTTACCAGAGTTGCCGAACATTGGAATCGGACACGAGTGGAAAATTTGGGTGTTAAAAAGAAAAACATTTTGAAAAGAATTGAGGGGGTTGATAGAGCTAGAGGAAGAAGGGACAATCAATACTTGGCGCAAACTAAGAAGGAATTATGGAAGGAGTATAATAAGGTTCTTGCATAGGAAGAATTAATGTGGTACCAGAAATTAAAATGTGATTGGTTGAAATGGGGTGATAGAAACAATAAATTTTTTCATTCGGCGGCAGTCCTCAGGAGGAGACAAAATAGGATTGAGGGATTAAAGAAAGAGAATGGGGAATGGTTGTTTGATGACAGAGAACTGAAAAACCTTGTCCTTAATTATTACAAGGGCTTATTCAAAAGTGATCTCAATACCTTTAATAGACTTATCACACGGGCTCATTTTCCAATCTTAACTACTAAGGAGATTAATCATATTTAAAGGGAAGTGACGGTGGAAGAGATCAAGTTGGATACTTTTGTTAGAACAAGTGTTTCACCCAAGAGGGGGGGTGAATTGGGTGATACTAAAATTTCGTCGGAAATATAAAACTTTAGCAGAGGAATTAAAAACAGTAATGAGTAAGGAGAAATATCACCGAAGTGTGCACCGGGAGTTATACTGGTTCGGTCACAACCACTTTGACCTACGTCCAGTCCTCAGATCTTCTCTGAGAGTTTCACTATAACTTCCAAGATTCAGTGGGTTCTTGGTACCTCAGTACAAGCAAGTTCCTATACCTGGACACTCGCTCCCCCTTACAAGTTGCAATTTAATCCCAACTCAAGGTTCCACAACCTTAAGTTATCTCAATAACAAATATTGAGTTTGAATGAAATATCTCTCTTACAGAGTGAATAAGGATCACTGAAGCATAGAAATACAATTCCAATGTGAAAACAGAGCAATAAACTTGATAATACGTTTGTGTGTGTGCTTGTTATTTTTCCTCTGTTTGGATGTTCCCATATATATAGATATGTTGGTGATGACCGTTGGAACATTTTCTTTCGTCCGTTGGAGAGTGCGCAGCCACTATTGACTTTTCAAGTTTTTGAAAAATATCCGTTGGCGGTGGTTGGCATTTGAACGTTTCTTTTGACTTCAATCTCTTGAAGTGTTTTCTTCATTGTTTATCTGTAAATAGACTAAGAATACTAATACAATGAAAGGTTAATCATATAGGAAACAAATCTATGAACGTTTGAATGATTTCAGAATTTTTGGGTAAGCTTACTCGAGTACCTCCTCGAGTATTGCTTGAATGTTACTCGAGTACCTACTCGAGTAACTTCGAAAAATCTTTGATCAATTGCAGGTTAAACATAAGATTACTCGGGTAGTGCCTGGAATAACCAATTTTCAAACCTTTGGAAATACATGTTTACTCGGGTACCTACTCGAGTAATGCACTCACAACTTTATGAGTTACTCGGGTACCAACTCAAGTAAAACTTGAAATAAACTTTTGGTTACTCGATGCTCTACTCGGGTAATGTTGCAGGATTTCAATGCCGAGAGCACTTACCTCATTACTCGAGTACGTACTCGAGTAATGCACTCATTTTTCCATAGGTTACTCGGGTACCACCTCGAGTAACTGTGCTTTTTGTCAATGACTTACCCGGGTACTGACTTGAAGTTTATCTTGAAAACATTTTGCATACTCGGGTACTTACTCGAGGAATCCACTTAAATATATATGCATACTGGAGTAAGAACTCGAGGAACATGAAATAAAGAGATATCAAGTTAATCGGGTACCACCTTGAAGTTTTTCACTTACCTTTATGCGTTACTCGAGTAGCTACTCGAGTAATGTTGCAGTGGTACAAAGTGCCGAGAGCTTCATCTTTTCAGAAACAGAGTTACTCGAGTAGCGCCTCGAGTATCGTTGGTAACCTGAAGGCAACTGGAAGTTTTCCACATGATTACTCGAGTACCGCCTCGAGTAATGTTGCAGTAGTACTAAATGCCGAGAGCTGCACATATTTAGAAACAGGGTTACTCGAGTAGCTCCTCGAGTATGAATGGCATCCTGAAAACTTTTACACTGTTACTCGAGTAGCTCCTCGAGTAACGTTGCCTGGTTACTGGAAGTTGTCTTCGATTACTTCAAGTTTTGTCTCATTACTCGAGTACCGCCTCGAGTAATGCCTTAAGAAACTTGCTTCTGATCAAGATTCTCAACTTTATCTTTTGGCCTCTCTTCATTACTTCCATACTTACCTCAAGTAAAGCTTATTCCTGTCATTTCTAGTTCAAGCTTGATTATTAAACATTTCCTTTTCAAACCATTCTTTTGTTATCATCAAAACATGGGATCTAACATTCTTCCCCTTTTTGATGATGACAAAACTTGGTGATTTTGAACATGGTTTTTCAAATTGAATTTTCAATTATAAATATGTCATATTAAGTTTGAATTCATATCATATACCTTGCATACATAATAACTTCATTAGTCCAAAACATGTATTATAATTCAAAGCTAAAAATGAACTTAAAATCATAACACACTTGCATTAATCTTAGAAACTTTCAAATTACAAGATAAAACAAAATGAAAACAAAATGCTCCCTAAAGTCCCATGTACACCCAAATATCATTTTGAACTAGGACACATTCACAAAATCACTTCAAGCTCTTCTCCCCCTTTTTGGCGTCATCAATGAGGTGGAGGGCTAGGAGGTTTGACCACAGAAATGGGTTTTACTGGGAAGACCAACCACCACCATCTGAACTATCAAAAGAATTGGATGACACAGGTTCAGGAAGATTGAGAGGTGGGATAACAATGTCATCTCTAGGCTGGAGAGGAGAAGGTTGGAAGACAACCATAGTAGTTTCAGCTTCTGGAGTGGTCTGGTTCTCTGGGGTGGTCTCAGCCATGGGAGTAAGATGTTCAGAGGAGGATGTGGAAGATGAGATTTCCTCTGTGGGAGCAGGTGATGGAGTTGGTTTAGGATCAGCTTCTGGTTGAGGTTTGGGAGGTGAATCATCAATAGTAATGTGAGTGGTCTCATGGGTTTCAGGATCATCCACTGTGAATAGAATTTCTTTGCCTTGGGGCTCAAGTGGATCAGAACCCAGAGGGGTAGATGGTTCATCCTCAGGGATAGGAGTGTCAGAAGGAAGATCTACAGGAGGAGGTGGTGGTGCAGAAAAAGAGGGACCGGCTGAAGGTCCGGGACCCAAAGAGTCCAACCGTGCCAATATCAATCTCAGTGTCTCTCCCTGGGCACGTTGCTCTGCTAGCAACTCCTCATGTCTTCTGTCCATTCTCTCAACCAATTCCTCATGCCTCTTGTCGATTCTTTCAACCAACTCTCCCATCTTGAAATTAGTGTTGGTGATCAACTCGGCGTTTGTATTGGAGATATCCACATGGAACCCTCTGAGCATATTCTCCATAAAGTGCTGGAGAGTGGCATTTAGGAAGGATGGTGAAGAAGTGGTAGCAGCTGGAGCCGATGACTGAGTGTCATCCATTCTACTGGTCTCTGCTTCAGTAGTCTTTCGCTTCTTCTTGGACCCAGACTCCAGTGGGCCTTTAAGAGGGATGTCGATGTTTAATTTACCAATCTGGTTCCTCCCTACTGGGACCATCCTCTCAATTGGCTCCTTACTATCCAAGTACCATATTTTGTTCTCTTTTAAGATAAGAGACACAATTTGGGGATATGGCATTGGAGTAGTAGCCTTCCCTTCCACTTTGTACCTCTTCATCTCCGAGAAGATGTATTCACCCAGATCTTTTTGTTCTTTCAGAAGCAGTGAAGCAAACCACCTAAAGTCCCTATCAGAGAAGTGGGTGTAGTTGTTGGCTTTGTTTACTAGGGACCTAGAGTATATGTACCAAAGGACCCTATGGTGATCACACATATCACTCGGTTTAAAGTTTAGGGGGCCAACTAACTCACCGGGCTTTAAGATAGTGAAAATCTGATTTGGCTCAAGTTTAGAATATATATCATCAGGGGGGTTCTCTATTCCTAACCACAAGTTGATTTTGGAAGGTGAAATCAAAATTTCTTGACCTCTCACAGTTGTGGTCATCTCTTCCTCTACTGAAGTTCGGTTAGGTTCATCTATTATCTCTAGGTTGCAATAGAAATGAGTGACTATCTTTGTGCAAAAAGGTAATCTAATTGACAACCAAGGCATAAAAGGATCTAGATAAGGACTAAGATCGTGCTTCACTACCTCTTGAAGTAGCTTGAGATCCACATAGTGTGTCTTGCACACTTTCCTTTTGGAGAATTGAGTTAAGTACTTGGGAGACTCCTCCAGTTTGCCCACATTAAGTCCCTTTGGAGGGGAAGTGATTTCTGCTTCTGGAATCTTGGACTTCTTGGAAGATTGACCCTTCTCCATTTGGTCAATGATCCCAGCCATTGCCTTAGCCACATTTTTGTCATATTTTGGCTTCTTGAGTGGCTTAGGAGTGAAAGAGGGTGTAGAGGAATCAGAGTGAGGAGGTGAGGGAGCTTTGGTACTCTTCCCTCTTCCGGTTGAGGTACTCTTCTTGGATTGAGCCCTAGTGACAATAGGCTCATTGATTACAATCCCTTTTGCTTTCAGTGGTGATTGAGGTTTAAGAGAGATTTTGGCTTTTGATCTTGGAATCAACTTCCTTCTCTTCGTTGGAGGAGGAGGAAGGGGATCAGGGTTTTGTTGTGAATCAGAGGAATCAGTGAAGTTGAGATTTTTGGTTCTAACCATCTTGAAACACAGAAAATCAAGAATCACAGAAAAACAGAGTGACTGACGCGAGTTTAGGGCAGAAGGATTTTGAACAAAATAGGAAGTTTTTGGACTTGAAATCAGTTGGGTTTTGACGGAAATGAGGCAAGGAATCAATTGGGAAAAGTTTTTGAAAGGGTGTATAGTGATTTACTCGAGGTGATTTTGTGAAAATGACTGAGTTCGCGCAAGATAAAGACCTAACACCCGACTTTACTCGAGGCCGTACTCGAGTAACATTCAAGGTTACTCGAGGCCTTCCTCGAGTGATCATACAGAAAAATTCAAAAATAATTCATTTAAATTGCGTACCTGGCATGAATAATATAGTAATTATCCATGGATGTTCCCTCGATCATTTATAACCCATTCCGAACAGATTTGAGTCATTTTTCATCAATTTGAAAATCTGGACTCCGACTTTACTCGAGGCCTTACTCGAGTAACATTCAAGTTTACTCGAGGCACGCCTCGGGTAACCATCTTTTTAACCTCTGACTCTTCATTTCTTCGAAACCTGAGCCGTTATGTTTGAAAATCAAGTAACTTGATCCGTTACTTCCAGTTTTGGTGTCCATTGCTCGAGTACATACTCGAGTAACATGCTACTTTACCTCAAGTTACTCCTCGGGTAATGTTTCTCAGATAGCCAAAACTTCAAGTTGGTACTCCAGTAAATATGTCCTCTGATCACCTCTGTTTTTATTTCACAAAACAGAGTTTCAACCTTCCTGCAAAACAAATTTCTATATACTCCGATGCTTAAGTTAGTAATCATCAAAACTTTAACAAGTGACTTCATCTAATATTATGAAATGCTGAAATTACTTATAACTCATTGGGATTTACCATTCCCAATTCTCTTCTAATGTATAGAAATTGATCTTTTGCAAGGGGTTTTGTGAAGATATCTGCTAGTTGAAGATGAGTAGGAATGAATATTACTTTCACATCTTTCTTCTGTACATGGTCTCTGATGAAGTGATGCCTGACATCGATATGCTTGGTTCTAGAGTGTTGAACTGGATTCTTTGCCAAGCTTATCGTACTTGTATTGTCACAATAGATTGGTATTTCCTTGAGATAAATACCAAGATCTTGTAGTTGTTGTTTTAACCATATCACTTGTGCACAACAACTTGAGACTGCAACATATTCGGCTTCCGTTGACGAAAGAGACACTGTATTTTGTTTCTTGCTGAACCACGATACAAGAGATCTGCCAAGAAATTGTCCTTGTCCACTGGTGCTCTTTCTGTCTGTTTTGTATCCTCCATGATCCGAATCTGAATATGCAACGAGATATTCACTTCTTCCTTTGGGATACCACAAACCCAGTTCGGGTGTGTCAGCAAGGTATCTAAAAATTCGTTTGACTGTTTCAGCATGTGATTCTTTTGGTGCTGATTGATATCTTGCACATATGCCAACACTAAATTGGATGTCTGGTCTACTTGCCGTGAGGTAGAGTAATGATCCAATCATTCCTCTATATTTTGTTATGTTGTAGTCTTTACCTTTGACATCAGCATCAAGCAGTGTAGTTGAACTCATAGGCGTATCTGTCCCATTTGCTTCATCCATTCCATACTTCTTCAATAGCTCTTTTAAATACTTTGTTTGAGATATGAAGATTCCATTCTTTCTTTGTTTGATTTGTAAACCAAGAAAGAAATTCAATTCTCCCATCATTGACATCTCAAATTCTCCCTGCATTATCTCAGAAAATTCCTTACATAGAGATTCATTAGTAGCACCGAAAACAATGTCATCAACATATATTTGAACAATTAAAATATCATTGTGTTTTCGTTTTATAAAGAGTGTTGTATCAACTTTTCCTCGTACAAAACCTTGATCGATGAGAAACTTACTGAGCCTTTCATACCATGCTCTAGGAGCTTGTTTTAAACCGTATAAAGCCTTTTTGAGTTTGAAAACATGGTCAGGTTTAGTAACATCCTCAAAGCCTGGAGGTTGTTCTACATACACTTCTTCCATGATGTAACCATTTAGAAAAGCACTCTTTACATCCATTTGATAGAGTTTGAATCCCTTGATGCATGCAAAGGCTAAGAGTACACGTATAGCTTCCAATCTAGCCACTGGAGCATACGTTTCCTCATAATCAATTCCTTCTTCCTGATTATAGCCTTTGGCCACCAATCTTGCCTTGTTTCTGACAATAATTGCAGATTCATCAAGTTTGTTCTTGAATACCCATTTAGTACCAATGATCGGATGATCTTTGGGTCGGGGCACCAAATCCCAAACTTGATTTCTCTCAAATTGATTTAGTTCTTCTTGCATTGCTATAACCCAATCATTGTCTGATAAGGCTTCATCAATGTTAGAAGGTTCAATCTCAGAAATGAATGCAGAAAAACTTACTTCATTGAAAATTCTATTTCTAGTTTTGATCCCTTCATTCACATCTCCTATGACTTGATCTAGGGGATGACTTTTATTGTATCTCCAAGCTCTAGGTTGACCTAGGGATTGCTCTTCTTCCTTAGTTTCATCAACCTCTGGAATAAGAGACTTAGAAATAGATTTTTCTTGATTTAAAACAATTTCCTGTTCTTCATCAATGGTTTTGTCAGAGGATTCAAATTCATCAAATACAATATGAATTGATTCTTCAACAACACATGTTTGTTTATTGAAAACTCTATATGCTTTACTTCGGTTAGAGTATCCTAGGAAAATTCCTTCATCAGTTTTAAAATCAAATTTTCCTAAGTTATCTTTACCATTATTATGAATGAAACACTTACAGCCGAAGATGTGTAGATGAGCAATGTTTGGCTTTCTTCCTTTGTACAGCTCGTATGGTGTCTTACCAAGTTTTGTTCTGATATAGGCTCTATTTGAAATGTAGCATGCTGTACACATGGCATCAGCCCAAAATACTTGAGACACGTTCTTTTCATTCAACATTGCTCTAGCCATTTCTGTAAGCACTCTATTCTTGCGTTCTACAACTCCATTTTGTTGAGGCGTCCTTGGAGCAGAGAAATTGTGATCAATCCCATTAGTGTCACAATACTCTTCAAATGCTTGATTTTCAAATTCTCCGCCATGGTCGGTCCTAATACCTGCAATGGACATACCTTTCTCATTTTGCACTTTCTTAGCAAAGACAATAAATTCTTCAAACGTTTCATCTTTTGATGATAGAAAGATAACCCATGTAAATCTAGAGAAATCATCAACAATGACCAATGAATATAAGTTGCCACCAAGACTCTTTACTCTTGCTGGACCAACTAAATCCATATGCAATAGTTGTAGTGGTCTATTTGTTGAAATCTCATTTTTCAATTTAAAAGATGATTTAGTTTGTTTACCCTTTTGACATGCATCACAAATCAAATCATTTTTGAAAATCACTTTGGGCAATCCAAGAACTAAATCCTTTTTGAGTAGTTTGCCTAATTGATGCATATTAACATGAGCCAATCTCTTATGCCATAACCAACTTTCATCAGTATTACTCAGGAAACAATTTTCAGATTCATTTCTACTAATATCTAGAGTATAGCAGTTACCTTCCCTTTTTGCTCTGAGCTTAGCCTTGATATTCTTCTTATCAAGTTGTAAGTCATTCTTGTTGATAATTAAGCATTCTTCTGAGTCAAATATTACCCAGTTGTCTTTATCTGCACTTTGACTTACGCTCAGCAAATTATGACACAAGCCTTCAACATAATATACATCTTTGACTTGTATTCCTTTGTCATTTTTGATTTCACCAATTCCTGCTATTCTTCCGGTTTGATTTCCTCCAAATTTTACCTCTCCACCTTCTTTAGGTTGCAATTTGGTAAAACTTTCGAAATCACCGGTCATATGTCTAGAGCATCCACTATCAATATACCACTTGTTATTTTTGGATGCTTTGAGACATTCCTGCAATCGAATGACTAAGTCTTAGGTACCCACATCTTTTTGGGTCCTTTTGGATTAGTACAAATAATTTTCTGGATATATGACCCTTTAGGTACCCATTTGTAGGTTCCTATCGTTCCTTTCTTCTTATGAATGCATGAAGAAGTATAATGGCCTTTTCTATTACAGTAATTACAAAATGCAAAAGGATTTGATGTATGCACAGAATGCTGGAAATAATTCAAATATGACTTACCCCCTGCTTTCTTTCTACCTTTCCTTTTATCTGATTTTGGATCGTATCCAATTCCAGATCGATCATTTACAAATCGTTGAGCTTTTAAAATAACATTTAGCATCTCACTACCTTGTGTAAATTTTTCAAGAGTTTTTGTAAGATCAATGTTTTTCTTTTTCAGAGATGAACAATTTTCACAAATCTTTTCTTTAAGTTCAGTTTCAAGAGCTTTGTTTTTCTTTTTGTAAACAATCAATTCTTTAACTACTTTGATGAATTCAGAATGCAAAGCATTATATTCGGAAAGTAATTCATCATAGGTAGGTTCAGAGTCATTTACCTCTCTTTCTGTTTCTTCTTGAGCAACGAGGCATATGTTAGCTACTTCTTCCTCATCACTTTCTTCGTCAGAAGAGCTATCACCCCATATAGCGGATACGAAGGCCTTCTTTTTGTTGAAGAATTTGCCTTTTCTCTTTTCTTTGCTCTTTTGATTCAGTTCTGGACATTCTGATTTGATATGTCCTGGTTTTCCACATTCATAGCAAATGATGTGATCTTTGTTGCTAGTTCCACCTTTTTGAAAGTGTTTGAATCCTTGTCCTTTCTTGTAGAACTTTCTGAATCGTTTTATGATTAGACCCATTTCGTCATCGTCGAACTCTTCATTCTCATCTTGATTTTCTTCTTTTGCTTTTAGTGCTAGACCTTTCTTTTTCTTGTCACCGATGTCATCTAGTTCCCGTTTGAACTTTAGTTTGCTTTCATATTCAGAAAGACTTCCAAATAGAGAAGCAACTGATCTCATTGATTCTCCTTTTGCTTCTTCTATCACAGTGACTTTGGCCTCCCACTCTTTAGAAAGAATATTCAAAATCTTTCGTACTTGGGTATGTTGATCATAAGATTTCCCAAGTGCTGCAAGTTGATTAACAAGATGAGTATATCTAAGTTCAAATTCAGAAATTGATTCACCTGATTTCATTCGAAGTAGATCGAATTCAGTGACCAAGGTGTTGATGCGATTCTCCTTTATTCCCGAAGTCCCTTCATGAGCTATTTCCAGAGCTTCCCACATTTCCTTTGCTGTTGGAAGTGTGCAGATTCTGAAGTATTCACTTTGGCTTAAGGCACTTTGTAACATCAAAATTGCCTTGCTGTTGAGAGTGATAAGTTTCTTGTCATTCTCATCATATTCCGCTGGTGTCTTGGGAATTTTCTGAGAATCTACAATCTTTGTAGGTTGATAATTTCCACTCTCAATTACATCCCATAGCCCATATTCGGTAGCCATCACGAACACTCTGAATTTTGCTTTCCAAAATGAAAAGTGTTCTCCACTGAAACCGGGAGGTCTAGTGATGGATGCTCCGTCGGGAAGAATTCCTTCACCCATGCTTGCCATTGGATCCTTCTTAGGTTGTTATACCTTAACAAGAAGACCTACGCTCTGATACCAAATGTTAGAACAAGCGTTTCACCCAAGAGGGGGGGTGAATTGGGTGATACTAAAATTTCGTCGGAAATATAAAACTTTAGCAGAGGAATTAAAAACAGTAATGAGTAAGGAGAAATATCACCGAAGTATGCACCGGGAGTTATACTGGTTCGGTCACAACCACTTTGACCTACGTCCAGTCCTCAGATCTTCTCTGAGAGTTTCACTATAACTTCCAAGATTCAGTGGGTTCTTGGTACCTCAGTACAAGCAAGTTCCTATACCTGGACACTCGCTCCCCCTTACAAGTTGCAATTTAATCCCAACTCAAGGTTCCACAACCTTAAGTTATCTCAATAACAAATATTGAGTTTGAATGAAATATCTCTCTTACAGAGTGAATAAGGATCACTGAAGCATAGAAATACAATTCCAATGTGAAAACAGAGCAATAAACTTGATAATACGTTTGTGTGTGTGCTTGTTATTTTTCCTCTGTTTGGATGTTCCCATATATATAGATATGTTGGTGATGACCGTTGGAACATTTTCTTTCGTCCGTTGGAGAGTGCGCAGCCACTATTGACTTTTCAAGTTTTTGAAAAATATCCGTTGGCGGTGGTTGGCATTTGAACGTTTCTTTTGACTTCAATCTCTTGAAGTGTTTTCTTCATTGTTTATCTGTAAATAGACTAAGAATACTAATACAATGAAAGGTTAATCATATAGGAAACAAATCTATGAACGTTTGAATGATTACAGAATTTCTGGGTAAGCTTACTCGAGTACCTCCTCGAGTATTGCTTGAATGTTACTCGAGTACCTACTCGAGTAACTTCGAAAAATCTTTGATCAATTGCAGGTTAAACATAAGATTACTCGGGTAGTGCCTGGAATAACCAATTTTCAAACCTTTGGAAATACATGTTTACTCGGGTACCTACTCGAGTAATGCACTCACAACTTTATGAGTTACTCGGGTACCAACTCGAGTAAAACTTGAAATAAACTTTTGGTTACTCGATGCTCTACTCGGGTAATGTTGCAGGATTTCAATGCCGAGAGCACTTACCTCATTACTCGAGTACGTACTCGAGTAATGCACTCATTTTTCCATAGGTTACTCGGGTACCACCTCGAGTAACTGTGATTTTTGTCAATGACTTACCCGGGTACTGACTTGAAGTTTATCTTGAAAGCATTTTGCATACTCGGGTACTTACTCGAGGAATCCACTTAAATATATATGCATACTGGAGTAAGAACTCAAGGAACATGAAATAAAGAGATATCAAGTTAATCGGGTACCACCTTGAAGTTTTTCACTTACCTTTATGCGTTACTCGAGTAGCTACTCGAGTAATGTTGCAGTGGTACAAAGTGCCGAGAGCTTCATCTTTTCAGAAACAGAGTTACTCGAGTAGCGCCTCGAGTATCGTTGGTAACCTGAAGGCAACTGGAAGTTTTCCACATGATTACTCGAGTACCGCCTCGAGTAATGTTGCAGTAGTACTAAATGCCGAGAGCTGCACATATTTAGAAACAGGGTTACTCGAGTAGCTCCTCGAGTATGAATGGCATCCTGAAAACTTTTACACTGTTACTCGAGTAGCTCCTCGAGTAACGTTGCCTGGTTACTGGAAGTTGTCTTCGATTACTTCAAGTTTTGTCTCATTACTCGAGTACCGCCTCGAGTAATGCCTTAAGAAACTTGCTTCTGATCAAGATTCTCAACTTTATCTTTTGGCCTCTCTTCATTACTTCCATACTTACCTCAAGTAAAGCTTATTCCTGTCATTTCTAGTTCAAGCTTGATTATTAAACATTTCCTTTTCAAACCATTCTTTTGTTATCATCAAAACATGGGATCTAACAACTTTTGATCTTGGTGCATTCAAGGCACCGGGTCCAAATGAGATTCAAGCGGTTTTATACCAATAATATTGGCAGTTAATTGGAGATTATTTGATTGATTAAAGAATCTTTTGAAGATCCTTTTAGGGTCAAGGACATTAACAATACCAATATTGTCCTCATACCTAAGAAAGAGAAACCAAAAACAATTATGGAATTAAGGCCTATATCTTTATGCAATGTAAGCTATAAGATAATCACTGAGATCATTACCTGTAGGTTGAGGGACAAAATGGGGAAACTTGTGGGGCGACATCAGTATAGTTTCATTACAGGGAGACAGAGTAGTGATAATATTATCATTTCTCAAGAAGTTTTTCATCCCATAAAATCTAAACCTCATGCTAATGGTTGGATGGCAATTAAGGTGGATCTTGATAAGGCATATGATTGCTTAGAATGGCCTTTTATTCTTGATACCCTCAGAGTCATTGGGTTTGAGGGGAAATTTTGTGAGGCTATCATGGTCTGTATTACGAGCCCAACATTCCAAGTTCTATGGAACGATGAGGCTACTGACACTTTTTCTTTATCTAGGGGTATCAGATAAGGGGATCCAATTTCCCCATATATTTTTACTCTATGTATGGAACGCTTAAGTCATATAATCAAGGATGCTATTGATGAAGGATCATGGATACCGGTTTAGCTAAGTAGGGGTGGCCCTCTTATTTCTCACCTCTTTTTTGCGGATGACCTTATCTTATTTGGGGAAACATCAACAAGCTAAGTAGAGAGTATGTTGCACTGTATACAAGCTTTTTGTAAAGTCTCTGGGCAGAATATAAATAAGGGTCAGACTAGAGTATGTTTTTTCAAGAATGTTCATTTCTCCAGAGCTCTGAACTTGAGTTGTATTATGGGAATTCAACTAACTAGAGACCTAGGTAAGTACCTGGGAATTCCTTTAATCCACAAGAGGGTATCTAGAGTTACCTTTGCCCCTATTCTGGAGAGAACCCAAAAGAAGTTGATTGGCTGGAATAGAGAGTGTCTTAATTTTGTCGGTCGCACAATGCTTATCAAGGCAATTCTCTCTGTATTATTGTCATATTACATGCAAACGATGCTTTTACCGAAGGGCCTATTGAAAGAACTGGAAAGGAAAAGTCAGGGATTCTTGTGGGGTGAGAAGGAGGAAGAAAGAAAGCTGCACCTGATCTCATGGGATCAAGTTATGAGAAGAATAAAGGGATGGTGGCCTGGGGATAAAAGACCTGAGAAAGCAAAATGAAGCATTTATTATGAAGTTATGTTGGAATCTCATATGCAACCAAGAGGCTTTATGGGTTCAGGTGCCGAGGCATAAATACAGGTTTGGTGCAGAATATATGCCTACCGTCAATTAGAGGAAAGAAGCTTCGTTTACTTGGAGAGGTATCTGTATAGTGTGGGACACATTCCAAAAAGGGATTAGGGTTAAAATAGGTAATGGTGAAGTCGCATCATTCTGGTATGATAACTGGTATGAGATTAATAAACCTTTCATCGATCTCATTCCAAGATTAGAAGTCTTGGCTGATAAGAAGGTCAAAGTGAGTAAGTTTGTAACCCCTTGGGGTGAGTGGGATATTCATAAGCTGAGCAGATGGTTCCATCCTCATGTTATTGAACGAATTATGTGTGTTCATCCCTCAGTGAGGAGAGAGGAGAGGATAAATACTATTAGAAACATTCTTCTGACATCCGTTTTTCTGTTAGTTTTGCCTATCATTTTCTTTTTACATGTATTCATGGTAGGGGAGAACTTATTTAGAAGACTTTATGGAAATCGAAGGGCTCGGAGAAGATCAAATTATTCTTATGGCTAATTGCACATGGTCGAGTTCATACTAGCCAACTGAGAGCTTTAAGAGGTGTTGATGAGTCTGCGGAATGCCCCTTTAGATGTAACCAAGAAGAAGATTTGATACATCTATTACGAGACTGTATTAATGCTAGAGAGAGATGGATATCTCTAGTCACGCCAAAGACCTAGGAAAAGTTCAGTACTCTTCGAGATACATAGTGGCTCCATTGGAACCTGAATCATGAAGTTGGTAGGGAATTCACTAAAAAGGTTAGATGGGATACTCTTTTTGGGCATGTTTGTTAAGACATCTGGGTAAGCAAGTTGCGGAAGATTTTTGGAGAAGATAGTGAGATAGGATGCCAAAATGCTCATTCTAACTTGTTTAGAGCTAGTTGAGACCAAGATCTCTTCTCCCATTGTCAGTTCTATAGGCACCACCAACATCAAACTGATGAGGGTCAGTTCTCCTGCCTAGGCTTTATCACTCTTAAGGTTGACGGATTAGTTCTAGATACAAGACATAGTGGATGTGGAGGGGTGATTAGGATAGAAGAAGGCGATTAGATATGTGGTTATAAGTGTAAGCTCACATCAGTGCCACCTGTCGTTGTTGAGATTGTTGCCGTTGTTCAGGGTTTACAATTATGTTGGAACAAAGGTCACATGAAAATAATTATCTTAATTGATTATATTGAGGCTATTAACTTAGTTGTGAGAGGGTGTGATGATGTCACCCCTTTCGTGATATCATAGATGATGCCAGGTTATGCATGTCTAAAAACTGGCAGGTTTTGATTAAACACTGGCCTAGGGAGTATAATGTAATAGCAGACTCCTTGGCCAAGTCAACTCATAGTATAGTAGATAATTTTGTTATCTTTCATCACCCACCACTTTCATGTCAGGAGGCGGTTGGTACTGAAGGATGAGGTTCTATTAGGTTTTGTGTTTCCTGTCTTTGTTTTTGTTTCAGTTTGGTACACAAATATTAATTCTCTTTTGAGGTTATAATGTATATACAATTTTCATTCAAAAAAGAGAGAAAAAGAAGAGCACATGTCTCTGTGCAGGAGTGCAGCACCAAAAGACAGGTTTGAGAGGAAAGAAAGAGCACTTATATATAGGAGTAAATCTAAGGTTGGGCTCTTTTCCTTAAAATAATATTATTTTTAAAATTTAAAAAAAATAACAAAAGTAATATTCAGACATCATTTTATTTGCCACTCATAAGTTTATTCACACATACCTATATATTTAATATAATTATTTTAAAAAGGTATTTCCTTTATATTTATTTCTTTTTCATAGAATAAATACTTAGAAATTTATACTTATTTTAAATTATTAATTTATTATATACTCTTTGACTAAATAAAACTTTAGCCACAACTTTTTCTAAGTCTAACAAAAATAAGGATGTTACACGTTACTCAGGGGGAGCATGGGAAGGTGTGTTACCTTCAGAAGTCATTGTATTGGCTAAAGCATAGCTCTCGTGCTTGGTTTGATAGATTTTGTAATATGGTAAAAAATTTTAGGTTGAGCCAAAGCAAGTGCGATCACTATGTGTTCTACCAATAGTCCAATGAGGGCGTAATTCTTCTGGTAGTGTATGTTGATGATATTGTGATTACTAGGAGTAACACCTTTGGAATCTCAAAACTTAAAGTCTTCCTTAACTTCCACTTCTAGACCAAAGACTTGGGATCATTAAAGTATTTTCTAGGTGTTGAGGTTATGAGAAGCAAGAAGGGTATCCTTATGACTCAGAGAAAGTACATTCTCGATCTCTTGAAGGAGACTGGGAAGCTTGGAGTTGCACCAAGTAGCATTTGCTGAAATTCCTGATGACTTGAAGGAGAAGATTGATCCAGAGAAACTTAAGCTATTTGCATGTCCTGAAAGATATAGGAGACTTATCGGGAAGCTAAATTATCTGACAGTAACTCATCCTGATTTAACCTTTACAGTCAGTATACTGAGTCAACTCATGGCATCTCCAATAGTGGCACAGTGGGAGGCTTAGAGCATATTTTGCATTGTTTGAAAGGTTCCCCAGGTCGTGGCATTCTTGATACAAATTATGGGCACACCAAAGTAAAGTGCTTCTGCGATGCAGATCATGCAGGCTCAAAGGCTACAAGGTGGTCCAGTACGAGTTACTGTGTGTTTGTTGGTGGAAACCTAATATCTTGGAAAAGTAAGACGCAAGGTGTTGTATCAAAATCCAGCGCAGAAGCAGAATACAGAGCCATGTCCCAGTCAGTACAGGAAATTGTGTGGGTCTTTCAACTCATGAAGGAGATTGGCATTGCCACGAAATTGCCTGCGAAGCTATGGTGCAACAGTAAGGTGGCATTACATATAGCATCGAACTCTGTGTTTCATGAGCATACAAAACATATTGAAATCGACTGTCATTTTACTCGTGATGAGATCAAAGAAAACGTTGTATCTACAGGACACGTACGATCTAACAACCAACTGGCAGACCTTCTAACGAAAGCCTTAAATGGGACATTGGTTGAGTATCTTTATAACAAGATGGGCATGTTTAATATACATGCTCCAACTTGAAGGGGAGTGTTAGAATCATATCCCACAAAATTAGGGATTGTATATCAAAATTAGTAGGCAATAATTTCGTAACGGTAGGAAACATATCATAGCATTAATTAGATAGATACACTCTTATATATATAAATAGGCTCACTTGTACGTATTTTAAAACAAAGAATTCAGATTTACAATTTTCTTTGTTTATTGCTTTACAATTACCAATTTATGTATGGAGTTGTGACAAAGCTAAACTCCATGCTTGAGAAGCGGGAGAAACATAGGGGAAAGGAATACTAACAAGGAAAACTTTTTACAATAGTAAAAAAATGTACTATTTTTTGAAATTTTCTTTTATACTATTCGTTTCCGCCTTGTTTTTCTTTCCATCCAAACATAAGAACAAAGAAAACCAAATCGCTTGAACCGTTTGCTTTGTTGAGTCTCACGTGTATGGCATAACTTCCTGAGGGCAGGAGCCTGATCGACTTTGTTTGGAGGTAACCCCGCTATTCCCATAAGGGTGCTATATAAGCTTGAGGCCTTAATTTTATTTTTATAAGAAAAAGAAATGTAAATGCCTCAATGTTAATCTAATGTGAAGGGCATCTTTTGCTCACACCACAAAAGAAAAAAGAAGGCATCTTTTGTGACAACATGACATGTGTAGATAGAATAGCTAGCGAGGGAATCCTGTGTTGTGCATGAATCCTGAGATATGGATATTTACCTGCATTAGATACCGGGGAACTGTAAAGGCAAGGCGGGCTGGCTTGTCCTCGTGCATCGCACCAAATAAGACTGAGTTACTCACAGATCAAAGAGAGTAATGTGTATTGCCTCAAAAAAAAAAAAAAAAAGACAAATAAAGAAAGATAGGACTTGGAGCCATGTGTGATGAAGAAGCCATTGAGATTTGTTCAGCTGACAAAGACGGGCACGTTACTTGTCCACAAAGTTAGGCATGTGAAGACCAAGGGTGTCCACTCATTAATTGTTTTTAGAAGGATGACTTATGTCATAATATAAGTCATTTAAATAACAATTAATATATATATTTTTATCAATTTTATCCATACAGCTAATGTTTAAATATTCCTTATTATTTTTCTCTTTTTGATTCAAAACTTTATTTAATACGGATAAAATTATAAATTTTCTTTAATTTAAGATGAATTTAATGAGTTAACTGTTATTTCATAGTTATAATGAATTGGTTAAAGTGACTTATATTATTAGCTAGTGGATTGGGGAGGGTACACCTACTTCATCCTATCGTAAATCTAAAAGTTGGTTAATTTGTAACGTGTATGTAAAAATGGGTTAGAAAAGATGTTTTTTTAATAACTATATTGAGTTTATTATTACCTTCAGGCCAAAAAATTTATTGAGTATATTACCACATGAACTTTTTCACTGTTGTATTTGCGGCCGATTCGAGGTTGTTTATACTGATATTACACGGGATTTCGATGGAATTAAATGTGATATGATTATGTGGAAGGCCTTATATATAAATAGGAAACACGAGGCTTATGGCAAGCACGCAGCAACAAGAAGGAGCAATATGGCGTTCATTGAACGGAGTGTGCCGTGTGATGGGAAGAGAGTGATGAGTCTGGAGGAGTTCAAGCGGTGGCTCCGAAGTTTTGATTCCGACGGCGACGGCAGAATCAGCCGTTCTGAACTAAGAGAGGCCGTGAGACTCAGCAGAGGCCGTTTTGCTTCATGGAGGAGCAAAAGAGGCATCAAATCTGCTGACACTAATGGCAACGGTTTCATTGACGACAACGAGTTCAGAAATCTTGCCCACTTTGCTGACAAGTACTTGAACATCAGAGTCACCAACTTCTGATTTTCCTTTTTTGCCTTCTTTCTTTCCATGCTTTTGTGGCAACTAGTCGCTGCGATGTGGTTAGTTTGAAATAAATCCCGGGCATCAGACGCATTTCTTATCTTATTATTAAAAAATGATATAAAACTTGGAAATAATTTCTATATTGTTTTTATTAATAATAAGAAAAATATACTTATCCTAAACTTGTAGTAAATTACATGCATGCTTCGCAGTTCGCATATTCAATTCACACGCCCGTGGTTCAAGTCAAACGTGTTTATCTCGGTCACGCATGTTTAAAGATTTGATCATTCTTTAATATTATGTTCATCTTATTCAAGGTAGATCTACAATTCCCTTATCATTCCATCAAATATGTGACTTCAAATAACCTGATTACAAAATAATGGTTGTATCTAAAATGGGAAAAAAAAAATTAAGACAGAAATATTTGAAAAGAAAGCGCCTGGGCGGACTGGCTCGCTAAGCACTATCTCGTGGCAATCAATCAATCAATCAATCAATCTGTATATTATATCTATAGAAAGCTTGCATTAACCATGTATACTAACATCGTTAAATTTTTAATCTAGATAAGTGAAGTTATACATATTAACGGTGTTAACTTTTTAATCTTGATTAGTGAAGTCAAATGCCATTTAAAGTTTAAACATAAATTAAAGATAAAAAGCCATCTCACAAAAGTATACAGAAGACATAAGTCTTTTTTTTCTTAAGAAAAAAGATATGAGCTATTCAAATTTTCATATATCTTTTGATGGTTGGGCTAAGGGATTGAAAATAAAATATTTTTTTGATAATATTGAAAATAAAATATTAAAAATTTGGAAGTGACCTAAAATTGACTTTAATATTTAACAAAAAACATTTTTAGAAAACTATGAGAAATATTGTTTGGGAGGAAAAAAGCTACTTGAATATTGATTGTAAATTGTTTGGAAAATGAAGAGACACTTGAATATTATTTATGGATATTAAATGTCAGTATGAAGTAAGTGCTTTTACTATTCAATTGTACACCTTCCATATGCTTGCCAAAACAAGCCAGTTGAATATTAATTATAAATCGGTCGGAAAATGAAAAAAGCCACTTAAAAGCTTGTAGTACTATATTACCAAAAAAATATCTTGCAACATTAGTGAAAAAGCCAACTCACAAAAAAATATTTTTTAGAAAACTATGGGAAAGATTGTTTGGGAGAAAAGAAGCAACTTGAATGTTAATCGTGAATTGTTTGGAAAGTGAAAAGATATTTGAATATTATCTATGAAATATTAAATGCCAATATGAAACAAGTGTTTTTACTATTCAACTGTACACCTCTATATGCCTGCCAAAACAAGCCAATTAAATGTTAATTATAAATTGATCGGAAAATGAAAAGCCGCTTAAAAGCTTGTGGCATTATATTACCAAAGAAAAGCTTGTAGTATTAGTGAAAAAGCCACCTTATAAACCTGACAAAAGTGTGCATAAAACGTGAGCTTTTTTTAGGGGGGAAGGACACGAGCCATTCAAGTTTTTTAATTTGATATCTTATATCTTTTGATGGTTGGGCCAAGGCATTGAAAAAATATTATTTTTGATAATATTAAAAATAAAATATTAAAATTTTGGGAGTGACTTGAAATTGATTTTAATATTTTGACAAATTAAAAGTATAAACTTTTTTTTAGAAAACTGTGAGAAAGAGAGTTTGGGAGAAAAAAACTACTTCAATATTAATTATGAATCATTTGGAAAATAAAAATACACTTGAATATTTTCTATGAAATAGTAAATATCAAGGTGAAGCAAGTACATTTATTACTCAACTATACACCTTTCATATGCTTGCCAAAAAAATCTAGTTGAATGTTAATTATAAATAAGTCAAAAGTAAAAAGCCACTTAATTTTTAATTGTTTTGACAACATTTGATTTTCCTCTTCAATTTAACTATATATTCATGTTGTATATTGTTCCTCTTTATTCATGTGTTAGAGTTTTACGAGAGCTTATTGTTGGAATTTTAATGTTAATATTTCAAGAAAAAGTCACATATTATATAAGATCAAGGGAATTTTAATATATATATTGCTCCCCCTGGTCCTTTTGTAAGTAACTTTTTTCCTAATTGTGCAAAAGAAACTAGTGGTTAAGATTAGTTTAAAAAAATAAATGTGTTAAAAATGTCATGTTTTTTCCAAATATGCCCCTATTTATGAAAAGAGCATATGAGAGAGAATGAATAGCTAATGAGTGAATGAAGAGACAATTAGTGGTTCGTTAATATAAAAATATGTATTTAATGGAGGAAGAAAAGGAAAAAGTGGTTTAAATTTTAAGACACAAAAAACAAGTTACTTATATTAAGGATCGGCCCCAAGAAAAAGAAAATTGCTTATAAATAGGACTAAAAGGAGTAAGATGTACAATTGACCTAAAAAAGGGGTGAAAAAGAGAAGTATTTAGAACTAAACAATGGAGCATTTATGCATTTTAGTTACTTGGTTGAGACAATTTTTTTTTTGCAAAATATCCTTTCTGTCTACTAAAAAAGCATCGTTAACCACATCAAATTGCTATAAATTACCATAATTGTGAACGTTTAGAAATTGTCACATTTACTCATCATCAAGCCACCTTTAATTAACATTATGGCTCGTCAATATGGTCATGTTACGTTCCCTACTTATAAAGGGCAATATGTGATATGTAGTCAGTGTACACTAAGCTCTACCTCGGGCCTCCCTCTTCTCTCTTCTTGTATTATAATACTATTAGGGCCCGTTTGCTACATGAAAAATGAGGCGATGGAAAAGAAAAATCAGCATTTTCCACCATGATGGACGCATTTGGTTAGCAAATTTCCCGGCAATCTATTTTCTAGTGGCAACTTATTTTCCTTTATATATGGAAGGCTAAAGTATATGTTTATCAGTCTTTTAAGTTTACATCAATTATTAGTTTAGTCCCTTAAATTTGAAAAGTATACTTTCAGTCATTTAATTTCAACTCTGTTAGTTTTGTTAACGGTAAACGCTGAGTCAACAAATTTAATTGATGATTGTGTAATTAAATGATGACATATTGATAAAATTAATTTCAAATACATGTAGATAAAAAAAAGTTAAAATAAAACCCTAAAGCATAAGGTGTAGTAAAATATCGCCATTGAACGCATTAGAGAATTTCGAATTCAGGTGCCACCTTCAAATTCCATGAAGCTATCTTTATGTTTTACACTTACTCTCCCAATGTAATTTTCGCTCTATTTTCTCCAGGATTCATGGTCATATACTTAAAGATCTCATAGAGAACAAAGAACGAAAGTTTCAGCTACAATGGGAATTAAGATTGAAAAAGCATCAGAAGTTGAAGGAGTTGGATCGGGGCTTCGGTGAGTCTGGTTTATATCAAGAATGGAAGAGGGGATTGTGAATGTGGGTGAGAATGAATGATTGCTTTGTTCTTTTTTACTGCTTTCTAGCTTTAGTTTTTTTTTTTTAAAAAAAAAAAAACTCGCATATGAGTTGTTGATGTGCATATGAGGAGTTGATGTCCAATTCCAAAGCACAGACGGCTTCGAGATGAGTGTTGTTGATATAGAATGTTTAAAACAGTTTTGATTTTTGACGGCACCTTATGTTTTCGCTAGGGTTTTATTTTAATTTTTTTATTTACACATATTTGAAATTAATTATAGTACTATGCCAATATTTAATTACACACACTACAAAAAAAATGTGATTTAGTAGCGGTTAAAAATAGGTATTAGTAGCGGTTCTAACCGCTATAAACTATGTTAGTAGCGGTTAATAAAACCGCTACTAAATCGTGTGTTCCAAGCAGTTTTGTAGCGGTTCTATAAAACCGCTACTCAATCAAAATAACCGCTACATAGTTTGTAGCGGTTAAGCATAACCGCTACAACATCCAGAGATATTTGTAGCGGTTATATATAAAAAATTATATTAAGAGCTAAAAAAAGAATTTTTAATTTTGTAGCGGTTAAGAAACCGTTACAAATATAAAAAAAGCGTAAAAAATGACATTTTTTTATTTTGTAGCGGTTAACGAACCGCTACTAATTTTGAATATCATGAAATTAGTAGCGGTTCTTAATAACTGCTACTACTTTCGAATTTCTTGAAATTAGTAGCGGTTTTTAAAAAACCGCTACTAATTTCATGAAATTCAAAATTGGCGCCAAAAAATTTAAATTGAGCCGCGTTATTTAGTAGCGGTTTCATAACCGCTACAAATATTTAAAATTTTTTTTAAAATGTATAATTATTTTTTTTCTGTTTTTTCAATATTAAATTAAATAGTTTATTTTGTTATTATTTTATCTTTTTCAATTAGTTTATTATTCAATAATTTAACTTATTAATAAATAAAAAGGAAATATGTAATTGAATAGGAGTAGTATAAAATTTATATTTATAGTAATATTAAGGATAGGTAGGTAATAAGGAATTATTATGTTATCTAATATAATATAATTGTGTATGAAAATGAGATACAGTTATGATATATCTAAAAAAAATGATTAGAATAAATTTTATAGAAAGGAAAGAAGTATTCTAAAAGAAATTAAAAATCTTGTTACCATATTTGATCGTATTATTCAGCGCCTCTACTCATACGAAAGAAGTTGTAAATAAGAGAAAATGAAAGAAAGGTAAGGTGAAAAGAAATTGGGGAGTGTTTGAAATGAGTTATGGTAAGGGTATTTATAGGGATCCACGTACTATTTGTAGCGGTTAATGTAGCGGTTATTTATATTTTTGTAGCGGTTTAATATTCATAGTGCTATTTGTAGCGGTTAATGTAGCGGTTATTAGTTAGTAGCGGTTATTTATATGTTTGTAGCGGTTTAATAACCGCTACAAATATTATTTTAATTTTTTTTAAAATTTTTTTTACATTTTATTTTAACAAATTTTTTGCATTTTTTGTAAAGACAAAAGCATAATTTGAATTTGATCACTCATCGTCGCCATCCCTACATAGAAAAATTATTGTTATTGATGTATTATTAAATTTAAAAAATTTAATTCAAATGACGTGGACTTAAAAAAACTCACCGCAGTAGAGGTAAATTGCCATCGCCTTCAGGGAAATAGTTTTCAAAATCAGCTGGTTGAAATGGCTCACTCTCGTAGACGATGTTATCGCCTTCACCCATGTCGTAAAGGTCTCTTGGCTTTAAATGAACGACCATGTGCCAATCTCTATGCCTCTCGTCCTCGACATAATAAACCTGATGTGCCTCTGAAGCTAGAATATACGGCTCATCATCTTGAGAAATACCGGTATGAATCGGCCGTGAGAAATTGACTGATGTGATCCCTAGGTCGTCAGTTGTCAGTCCCTGAGAAGTAGTGGTATTTGCCCACAAACACTTGAACAGCGTCACGGTGAAACGGCCTTGATAATTAAGCTCGACCACATCAAGAAGCTTGCCATAGTAATGGACGCCTCCGAACTGCATGTTGGCGTCACTACTGCTCGCATAACTCCTTATCCCAAATGTGCCATAAACACCCGAATTCTGTGTTTGCAATCCTTAATCTCGTGAAACAGTGCAAAACTTAAAACCATTGACATTGTATGCTGTAAACCGTTTTGCATGATCAAGAGGGCCGATTGCGAGCTCTGAAATCTGGTGAGTGTGGGTTGTGGTCATTTAGTATTCTGCGAGCAAACCAGCTCGGAAATTCTCTGTGGACCCTCCTATCAACTTCCGAGGATGTCTGTGTACGGATCCTGAGCTGACGCTTAACATGACTTCTGAATTCCCTGCAATTAATAATGGAAAGGCGTTAGTGAAATGAAAGTTAGAAATGTTACGAAAGATATAGATCGAATAACATGTGAGTGTACAATTCTTACCGTATGAAAGGTTCAACTTGAGTGCAATTAATTAAGACATATCTATGTGCTTGGAACTTCTCAGTTGCCGTTAGTTTGAAGTTCTCAGTTGCTCCAACTGGTTTACCAACACGAGGGATAAATTCTCCTGATGTCGGCACAGGTTCAGGACAATCGTCAACATGAGGTGGGCGGTTGAAAGCCGTCTCAAGATTATCAAAATACCTTGAGCAAAAATATAGCAACTCATCCCCTATATAGCCTTCAGCTATAGAACCTTCTGGCCACGCCTTATTCCTCACGTAAGATTTTAATTTCCCAAGGAACCTACGAAGTACAGAAGAGAAAATTGATATAAAATGATGAAAAGGATGACTGGCAAACATTAAATACAAACAATAAATTAAAGCACATGTTTAAAATGAGTACCTCTCAATCAGATACATCCAACGATATTGTACTGGTCTAGCGAGCTTTGTTTCATGAACGAGGTGGACTGTGAGGTGAACCATCACAGTAAAAAAGGATGGAGGAAAGATCATCTCCAAATGAAAAGCGTAAGAATGATTTTCGACTGCAGTTGATGGTGCTCCTCAGCGATCAAAACCTTAGAACACAACTTCCGAAAGAAAGAACAAAGTTCCACTAAAACGATGGAAACATCGAGAGGAAGTGTATTCTTTATAGCCAGAGGGAGTAACTGCTGCATAAGAACATGTGAGTCGTGACTCTTCTGGCCAGCAACCTTTCGAGCCTGCAAGTCGACACATCGAGAAATGTTGCTTGAATACCCATCAGGAACTTTTAATTTCTTTAACGTCGCGAGGAACACATCCTTGTTCTGTTTTGTGAGGGTAAACTTTGCCGGTGTAAATCTGTCATGCTCATCTGGCCAAGAGTCTTCACAAACTCCCATGTCGCGTAAATCTTTCCTCGCTTGAAGGTGATCTTTTGTCTTGCCCGGTTCGTTAAGCAGCGTATACAGCACATTGTCGCAAACATTCTTTTCAATGTGCATTACATCAAGACTGTGGCGAAGTAAATTAGATCTCCAATATGGAAGCGTGAAGAAAATACTTATCTTCTTCCACTGCTGAGGCGCCGAAGTCCTGCGCGTCTTTTGGCGAGTTTGTGCTGAATCGTCGTTTTTTCCAAACTCGAAGTCAACATGCTCAAGCTGCTGTAAGATATCTATACCGGACAAAGTCTGAGGTGGTCCTCTTTTCTCTGGTTTCCCATTGAAGCGATTCCGTTGCAATCTGAACTTATGCATTCCATCGAGAAACCTCCGATGCCCCATGAAGCACCACTTTCGGCTGTGGGGAAGGCGCAATGCGTCAGAGTCAAAATTGCAAGCTGGACACGCCGACCCAGTATGCACATTCCAACCAGATAATGTGCTAAGGCTAGGAAAGTCACTAATCGTCCACATCAAGGCTGCACGCATGTTGAACAAAGTCTTGCTGTAAGCGTCGTACGTCTCCAAGCCGACATTCCACAGGTCAAGCAATTCCGCAATAAGCGGTTGGAGATACACATCGATGTCATTGCCCGGTGCCTTTTTACCTGGAATGATCATAGACATAATGAAAGAGCTTTGTTTCATACACATCCAGGGGGGTAAGTTGTAGGGAACTAAGACTACTGGCCAAATACTGTAACTTGTACTAAGATTCCTGAAAGGATTGAAACCGTCGGTCGCCAACACAAGCCGAACATTTCTGGGGTCAGTCGCAAAATCTGGAAAGTCGTTGTCAAACGTTTTCCAAGCAGCTGCATCCCGCGGATGTCTTAATTTACCGTCTTTGTTTTTATCAAAGACATGCCACCTCATGTGCTCAACAATTTTAGACAACATAAATAATCTTTGTAGACGAGGTTTCAAAAGGAAGTACCTGAGAATCTTTGCAGGTTTCTTCTTCTGCTTTTCCCCTTCCGAATTGTCTTGTACCTCGATGTGTGACATCTCTTACACGTCTCCCTGGTGGAATCGTCTCCCCAATACAACATACAATCATTTGGGCACGCATCAATCTTTTGATAATTCAACCCCAACCTGTTGATAATCTTCTTAGCCTCGTAGAATGTTGTCGGAATCTTGGCGTCGGGGAATGCATCTTGTAATAAGTCGAGCAACATCGACATTCCCTTATCTGTGATCTCACACAAGCACTTGATATGATACAATTTGATCAAGAAAGATAATTTAGAATATTTGCGACAACCTTGATATAAAGGACGATCTGCTTCATCCATCAAGCTGAAAAAATCCCGAGCTGCTTCATTCCCCATAAAAGCCGGCTCAGAGCCGTGCACTTCTTCATTGAAGTTATCGCCTTGAAATCCAAACGCATCACGCACAGCATCATTCACAGGATCATCTTCATCTACTTGAACGCCTACTTGAGAACTTCGAGGAAGAGCATCGTCATATCTAATGCCGGCCTTCTCACCATGAACTGCCCAGAACGTATAGTCCTTAGGGAAAGGCTTCACAAGCAAATGTTCCTTCACAACATTTCGTGCATGCCACTTCTTGAACTTGCATTTCCGACACGGACAGACGATCTTGTCGTTACAGCTGGCGTGAGTGAATGCGAAATCCAAGAAACTGTTTAATCCGTACAAATATTCAGGAGAATTGCGCGGCAACCTGATCTATGATTTATCCATAGCTACAAGTGAGAGAGAAGAAAGTATAGAGAAGAAGATGAGTGAGAAGAGAATGACGAATGCGAAGAACCTTATATTCTGAAATTCCAACGTTTATAATTTTGTAGCGGTTCTTAAACCGCTACACCAACCGCTACAGTTATAAAATATTAGTAGCGGTTATATACAGAAAACCGCTACTAATTTTCAAGCCGTTACACATTGGGGAAATTCAAAATTTATTTGTTGAGTATTTGTAGCGGTTATATATATAAAACCGCTACTAATATTCAAGCCGTTACAAGTTGGTGGGAAATTCAAAATTTATTTGTTGAGTATTTGTAGCGGTTATATATATAAAACCGCTACTAATATTCAAGCCGTTACAAGTTGGTGGGAAATTCAAAATTTACTTGTTGAGTATTTGTAGCGGTTATATATAGAAAACCGCTACGAATATTAAAGCCGTTGGACAGCAGATTTAAAAATAATTTTCAATTTGTAGCAGTTATACATAACATAACCGCTACAAATGTGCAGAAAGGCGGCAAATTTCAAAATTCAAATGATGAGCAGTTTGTAGCGGTTATTATTTTAAAACCGCTACTAATGTATATGGTTGTAGCGGTTTCTTAAGATGAACCGCTACAACGATATATATCTATTGGTAGCGGTTAATATTTTAAAACCGCTACTAACATATATAATTGTAGCGGTTTTAAAATATTAACAGCTACAAATATATATATTTGTAGCGGTTTTAAGTTAAAACCGCTACAAATATATATACTTTATATTTTTTTTTAATTTAGATATAAATAATTCATAAATTAAACACAATAAGAAATATAATTACATAAAACACAATAAGAAACAATTTCTCAATAAAAACTCATATATATATATATATTTACAAATGTTTAAACAAAAAAAAAAGTCCGAAACTAAGTAGCTGGGGGCTGATCATCTGGTGCTCCCTCAGGGACCGCTGGATCGGGTCACTGCGCAAAGTGAACCGCACCATCGTCATCAGTAGGGGGAGGAGGAGGAGGAGGAGGAGTCGTACTTGGGACGACATAGCGAGGGACAGGGGGAACCGCTGGATGCTGCTCATCCGGGAACAGGCGACTCCATGCTCCCTCGAGCATGTTGTTCGCGATCTCACGCCACTACGTCTGCTGAGCGTACATCATATCAGCGTGCATCTGCAGGTGATACTGCTGCTGCACCTGCATCTGCTGCTGCTGCTGCACCTGCATCTGCTTCTCCAAATCTGACCGCAGCTGGTCAATAGACTCGTCCCTCCGACGTCTGACTCCTCTAGAGCTGCCAGCCTCAGAGGCGGCGCTCCTGCCGTAGACCATGCTGGGTCTGGCGCCTATCCCCATCCCCCGCACGCGTCCGGGGTGCTCAGCCTGAGGCAGACCCGCCTTCAAAGGAGCCGTCGGGTCCACTGACCCCTGTGACTCCTCAGGCTGTGTCTGTCGCAGGTCAGCCTGCAACTGCTGCATCCGCTCCTGCCATTTTATGAAACAATTACTAATTAGCATTTTTCATTATTAACTTGGTTTTATAAAAAATATAATAATAAAATTACTTACAATGGCCGCCTCTGCCTGCTGAGAGGTCGCAGTCCCGTCACGGTGTCTATGTGTGATGGCGTACAACTCCCCATAGTCTGTCTGACGGTTCTCCTGCTGTGCCTTCGCCTCCTGAAACAAATACAAAACAATAATTAGTGTTTTGGTATAATCAGCTAAAAGTAAGTGATTGTTTGAAAATTTACCAGCTCGCTGTAGGTCACAGCAAAGGTCTTCGATCCTGCTGTGTGGTGGATCGTCTGCTGCGCCCGAATCTCGGTGTTCCTCTGAGAAAGCTCCTGGAAAAAAATATTAAATGTATTATAATTTAAAATTAAATACAAATTAAATTGAAATTATAATTTAATATTTAACAATTACAAAATTATATATCAAAAATCTAATAAATACATTACCTGCGCCTCAGTACTCCTCCTCCACTGGACGAAACGCGCCCAGTCGTTCGGCGGCACGCCGTTCGGGACACTCTCGGTCAGCTGCTCCAGAGGCATCGTCCCGTCCTGATCCACCTTGTGGAAAAGACGGTTCCTCCTGTTCCTCCAGGCGTCACCCATCTTCATGAGGGCGTACCTCTTCCGGTTGGCCCAGACGGCAAACCGCAGCTGAAAAAAAATTATTTAAATATTAATAATTACAAAAAACATAATAAATAAAATATTAATTAAATAGAATTAATTACAAAAAATATTAATTAAATAATTTTAATTACCTGAACCACCTCCTCCCAAGCCAGGTCCTTCGGCCCCTTCGGAACGTGCCTCCACGTCTGGAAGTGAAGGGGAAACCGCATCCAATTCGAGCCCAGGTCGTTCAGGAAGCGATTGAGCAGGTGACCCCCATTGTGGATCGGCTGGTCAGTGCCCTCATTCCACGGCACTATAACTCGGAGGCTCTGGTCCATCTGGTTCAAACCGGCCACGTCTAGCCTTCTCGTCGAAACGTTCCCCTGCTCGTCTGTACAGTTTACCGCACGTTAGATAAATTGTAATTCAAAGTTAACATTTCTAATTTAAATAAATAATTTACTAAATTAAAAAATTAATTTACCTTCGACCTGCATCTCAAACCCAGTGGACCGCGAAGACGACCCTTGTGGGTTGTTCTGGTCCCGAGCATCCTCCTCATCGAGGAACTGCTCCATCTTCCTGAACCCCATCAGGATCTCGAACTCCTCCTCGTTGAGGAAGTCCTCAACGCTAATATCTGGCCTCTCCACCTCAGGCACCTCTGGTACGGTCGTCGCCTGTGGGATCGTCTGCGGTGCCTGTGGGGGGATGGGCTGAGATGCCGCAGTACCCCTGCCTGCGCGCCGCCCCCTCCCTCTACCCCCTGCCCGGCTGCTGCCACCCCGTAAAATCGGTCTGGGGACCTCAGGAGCCTTCCCCTTATCCTGTCCTGAAGCCATATCCACTGTACAAATTACAAAAAAAATTAGTCACATTATTATAAAAAAATATAATAAAAATATAAATATAAATAAAATACGTGTTATATACGTACCTCAAATGCAAATACTGAGAAATACTGAGCAAAAACTCCTATACGGACGTCTGAACGCTCAAATCTCGAAGAAATCACTCAGAGAAACCTCAGGAAATAAAATGAGCAAAAGGGAGAAATGAAGGACGCGGGGGTTTAAATAGGCCAGATTTTAGTAGCGATTATTCAAATAACCGCTACTCTAACCGCTACAAATAATTAAATTTGTAGCGGTTCTACAATAACCGCTACAAAAGTTCACAACGTTTGAAATTCTGTAGCGGTTATTACTCAGAACCGCTACAAATGACGAGACTCTTGAAATTCTGTAGCGGTTATAGGGGCAGAACCACTACAAAATTCTGACCTTTGGTATTTTGTAGCGGTTCTGTGGTTGTAACCGCTACACTGTTGGCGCGCCAACTGGCGGGAATATTGTAGCGGTTTCTGTGCATTAACCGCTACAAGTTTTGGCGGGAATTTCGTGCCAAATTTGTAGCGGTTTTTTGAACTAAACCGTTACAAAAAACCTTGCCGCTACAAATTTGTAGCGGTTTAGGTAAAAACCGCTACAAATACTATAATTTGTAGCGGTTTAATATAACCGCTACAATTGCACCGCTACAAAATACCTTTTTTTTTTGTAGTGACAGTCATAATTTAAATTTGCTGACATAGCGTTTACGGTTGACAAAACTAACGGTGTTAAAGTTAAAGGACTAAAAGTATACTTTTCAAACTTAAAGGACTAAACTAATACTTAATGTAAACTTAAAGGACTAAATGTATACTTTAACCTATATGGAAAAATAGGATATGGAAAATCTGGAAGACAATTTTACCCTTTGAGCAGATCTTGACAACTTGAGAGAATTTGGACTCAATCGATGACAAGGCTACCAAAGAAGAAGGAAGATGTTGGGAGGCATGTAACTATAGGGTAATCAGGATTTAGGTCATAATTAGAGATGAAGGAGAAGTATGAGCCACCATGGCCGACGGGGGAGGACGAAGTAGGTGTTGTTGTGCGTCGATGAAGATGGTGATGAAAAGTTGTTAGACATCGAAGATCCAAGCAAAGAAACTAGAAAGGTTTGGAAGAATTGGAAGAGAAGTGAGAGAAACTCAAGAAGTTTCTACCAATAAATTGTCATGCTAGCAACCTTTGATTTCCTTTTCAAGTTAACTATATATTCATGTTGGGTGTTCTTCCTTTTTATTCAGGTGTTTACAGTTGTACCAGAACTTATTGTTGGAATTTTAATGTCAATATTCAAAAAAAAATCCATAAGGCTGTTAATGGGAGGGGAGATATTAGGGGTAAAATGATCCACAAAATATTTCAAGGTGTTAGTTGCCCCTACAAATATTTCATGGAGCTATATGCATCTTAACCCAACATTAAATTATTTGGGAATGGAAATGTTAGCAATTAGAATGCTATTTTGAACAATTTCCTTATAGTGTTACAAAAAAGGTTAGATTTATTTTTTTGGAGCACACATAATTATTTTTAGTTATTAATTAACTCAAATATATGAGAAGATAATCACATTTCGAGCTATGAATAATTATTAGTTATCAATTAATAGGAAAACTAAAACAATGTTATAGTTGGTTCAAATACCATTCCCTTTGGTGGTTGTTGTGTTTCTTATTGATGTTGTTGAAAATATTCATTAAATAAATTGACTTTCAGTTGCTATTATATTATAGAAACTATCTCCAAAACTTTCAGCGATGACATTAATTGTTGTTGTTGTCAGTCACTTTTGGTAATGGTGTTGAAAATTATCGCTGGAGAAAACTTTCAACTAGCCATCAATTGTGTACAAATAAATGGATTTTTTTGGAAGGGGAAAAATGAAATTTCCTTGAAATAATATCGTGAAACACAAAAAAAAGCATAAACTTATTCTCATTAATTAAAAAAAAACTACTTAGTCTTTGTTTGATAGCTTACACCACTTAAAAAAATTAAACTAACTGAAAAAACTATTTATAAGTGCAACCAACCAAAAATTTTGAAACAATTGAGATGGTTCTTCATGCTCTATTTTAAAATTTACATCATATAATACACAACCCGTACATCGCACAGAGAGAAGCTTCTAATTATATCTATAGAAAAGTTGTAGTAACAGAGAGATCAAGGGCATCATTGAAAACATTTGACTACAACACAATTACTCCTTCTTCTTTTTTACCGAAAAAACACAATTACTTCTAAATAAACAATGTTTCTAAAGGAACAAACTGTAACGGTGTTAAATAAACGTTCGCTTCCAAGAAAAAATATGCAATAATTCAACACAACCCCAAAAAACAGAAACTACATCGACAAACGGACAAAGAGGCAAAAAAAAAAAGATTTCTAGAAGGTATAATTTTCACACAATGAATGGGCATAATATGGGTAATAATGACAATAATGACAAAACAATCATAATTTTTTTTAATAAAGAAGGCAAAAATCTTTGTGCAATGTTTTAATAAAAGCCGATCCGGAAGTTGAACCGGAAAGATTAGCAGGTCACGGTCTAAATGGTTGGAACAATTTAACCGTTCGGTTGAACCGGTGACATAATAATTAGATTAAAAAATATAATCCTATATAATATATGTGTAAGAAATTTGTTTTAAAAAATATATATGTAAGAAATAAAATATCTGATTATTAAAATTTTTTTAGAAAATTAAATAGTCTGGTTATATATATTTAATTTTATATTTTTTTTGGCCAACGAATTTATGTTCATACTAGTCATTTGCTATTTTGGCCAAAGTATCATTTTCTATAAAAGTATTAAATTATTGGGATATAACAATAAAATTAAAAATATAAAAGACAATTTTGACAAATAAAACTATAAAAGATAATTAATTGAAAATAAAAAAATAAATTAAAGAAAAATTAAAAGTTTATTCACTTGTCAGCCTTCACACATTTCAAGAAGAAAAAATAAAGTGAATTTAAATGTTACTTCATTATTTCAAGGGAAAATCCCTAAAAAATGCGCTCGAAATTGCTAAATCCCGTTTCAGTGCAGCGAATTCTAAAATCCCAAATCAATCGTGTGTCAGTATGGAATGAACAGTGCAGGGGTGCTAAAAGACGATTTTGCCCTTCAGCCCTCATTCTCATCACTTTCAGAATAACAACACGAGCCACTTAATTAACAACTTTATCTTCTTGATTAACAACTCCAATTTCATCTTTTTACTTTCACAATAACAATACCGGTCTTGTTATTAACAACACCATATTCTACATTAACAACTCTCATTTCTTATTTCACAACTTCGTAATTTAAGTTTCAGGGTCAATAACAACACCTCTTTCTTTATTAAGAAGATGAAATTGGAGTTGTTAATCAAGAAGACAAAGTTGTTAATTAAGAGGCTCGTGTTGTTATTCTGAAAGTGATGAGAATGAGGGCTGAAGGGAAAAATCGTCTTTTAACACCCTTGCACTGTTCATTCCATACTGACACACGACTGATTCGGGATTTTGGAATTCGCTGCACTGAAACGGGATTTAGCAATTTCGAACGCATTTTATAAGGATTTTCCCTTATTTCAATGAGTGATCAGATTTTCTCTGAACGTTTGGGAAAAAAAAGATTGAAAAAAAAAAACTTTTCTTTGCTTATAGAACCATCTTTTCTTGCTACTCTTTTAGGGTCTGTTTAGCAAAGCGGTGCAAATGCCTCACCGCACGTTTTGGTTTAAAAAAGCGCATTAGCCATTGCAGCACCGTTTGGAAAAGCGTGAAACTTCACTATGCTTTTCTCACTGCCTTAGCTTTTTTTTTAAGCTCATTCGTGTAGCTATTGTCACTGCCGTAGGTTTAAAATAGAGGGGGGGACCCTCCACTGCACTGTTTAGTGTATATTTTTTTAATAATAATTTAAGCTTTTTTAATCAAATTTTGTTTATGTTGTCTCACTTCAAGTACATATATATATATACAGACCTGGGAAGTAATTAATTTTCTTGTGGACAATAATTTAAAAAGACACAGACACATTTACAAAAATCATACTACCTCCGGTCTTAATTATAAAACAAAGTTGACTTTTTTTTGGAGAAATTAAAGAAGTTAAATAGGCTACTTAATCATATCATATGTTATGTATCCTTAGATTATATGTTAATTTATTAGTCAAACTAATAAGTTTGACCGAACATAACCCGGGTTATAAAAGGAATCATATGTATGCAATATTCAATAGTATCCATACCCTTTTCAGTCATTTTGCATCTAAACGGGCTTTTCAAACTCTAATCCAAAAAGGTTCAAGGTTAGAAAAAAAAGTCACTTTTGTCACCGCTAATCCAAACACAAAACACATTTACATTTCACTTTTAATCCTACCTTACTTTTTCAAAAGTCAAATGGAAAAAAAGCTACTTCTCTACCGCTAATCCAAACGGGCACTTAATCTTCTCAGCGTTTGAACTCTACGACAATTTTTTAACTAGTGAGTCTACAACCTCTCAAACTCCATGACCAAACAAGTAGCATCTGTGGAGAAAAGAAACGAAAGAACATGTGGTGGGTATGGTTTTTTGGCATCTTTTTTTATTTTTCTCCCTATTCATCTTTGGTTATTTTCTCCCTTTTCTCTTTTTTTATGGTTGTTCCTTCTGCAAGTGTGGGACGGGAGTGGCAAGGGAAGAATTTTTCTTAGATTCACAAATTTTCATATCCATCCGGTTTTCCTAAATCCTCTTTGGGTTCTAGCTTTACTCCGATTTCCGACTTAATCACCGTTCTAGGTGGCTTAAAATGGATCAAACCTTCAGGTGGTCTAAACATGAGAAACGAGCCGGGGAAGTGAACTGGTGTCGGCTGGACCGGTCGAACCGTCTAATCCGGTCTAGCCTTCAAAACCTTGCCTTTATGTGGCATAACTAACTAATAAACAAAATACATAATATGAGCATTAATAACAAAGAGCTAGAGTTACATCGTAATTTTAAATTTGTGATAATTATAATTTTGGTAGGACAATTCCTTACTCACTAATACTTAAATTTCCTTCTCCACAGCAACTCTCCTTTAGTTTTTCCCCCCTGTTGGTGTCTCAATACACACACACACACACACTTTGTTTCATTCTTCAACACCTTTTTTACCCTTTCTTTGCATTATATCGTTGGTGTTAGTGTTGGTGTGTGTGTATTATATGTACGCACTTTTTTTTCAGCACTACCTCAGCCTCCATTCTAATAATAGTGTGTAATAGTATGTGTATATTATATTTTATTACCCAAGCTCCTTCCTTCTGAACACTGCGCTTGAGTGCGTGTATTATATTTCATATTATTTCATTCCTCAGCATTCCTTTTTTTAATCTTTCCTGTATGTCTATTTATTGCTTTTCCTTTATCCTTTTTTTATATAGTACGTGTATTTATGTATTCCTATCTATTACCCCTTGTGCCCCTTCATCCTTCCTTGCACATGTGTGTTTTGTGAACCTATTTTTGTGTACTACCTACGGTGGAGATATATTTACAGCTGCCTAGCTATATTTACAGCTTGATTCAAAATTTTAATGAGCACATTTCACAATTATCTTCCCCCCTATGTTTCAGCTCTAATTTCTTCCTCCTTTACCTACATCAATAAAATATTACCTTGTCAACCGAGCATTTCCCCCTTTTTATTATTGAGTCATATTGAGCAGTTTTCTCTCCAATATTGATATATATTCAAGAAATTGGGACATCCCTACCAATTTCTTAATTCCTTTAAATTGCTCTCACTCCTTTAACACACATGTCTATATATAAATATTTGTGCATATTATATCATAAATTTAGGTTTGTTTAAGGGTATGTTTGCTTTGAGGGGAGGCGAGGGGTTTACAAATTTTTTATGATTACCCATAACTACCTTTGGCCATTGTTTGCTCTCCTCCCCTTGTTTGGCATTACAAATTTTTAGGAGGGGAGGGGAAATTTTTTAAAATTTTCCCCTCACTCCCCTCATAGCCCCCCCTCCCAAATTGGGGGGATTTGGATAGGAGGCTAAAAAAAATTGACATTAGACAAAAATGCCCATTATATTTTATGATAACCCATAACTACCCTTGACCATTTTCATTCATCATATATCACCAAATGTTATGTTAAAATATAATTTTAAAAATATATGTATATGTATATGTATATGTATATGTATATGTATATGTATATGTATATGTATATGTATATGTATATGTATATGTATATGTATATGTATATGTATATGTATATGTATATGTATATGTATTTGTATTAAATGTTATACAAATGTTGTTTATAATTAAAATTTAGTATACATTTAATAAAGCTTGGAAAAAATCACTTATAACATAAGGATAAAGTTGTTCATATGAAAATAATTTCCCTCCCCTCCCCTTTTGAATCAAACAAGGTAACATTAAAGTCCCTCCCCTCCCATTCCTTTTGATCAATTTAAATAAGGTAATATTAAAATCTCTTCCCTCCCCTCCTCTCCATCAAACTAAATAGACCCTAAGAATTGAAAGCTATAGGGTGGCTATAAGGCTATAGAGTAGGCTTAAAATATCCTTAGAGCAACTCTAAAATAGTTTTTGAGTTATATATTAATATATGTCTATGTTTGTTGCTATCTAGACTTTCTTAGAGAGTTTTTGAGTAACCTTGTGTGATTACTTATTAGCTAAAGAGTAACAGGTAACTCTAAATATTCTTCCTTATACTTGTGAATTGTGTGTGGTTGTGAATTACTATCTTTTATTAAAAAAGTGGATTGAATTATATGTATAAGTGTATGTATTGTAAATTCTCAAGTAAGTAATGTTACAAATATATTTCTTTATGACTCACTTTATTCACATAGTAAATAAGTTAGTTATAATTAATGTGTTTTTGGGTTATTGTTTCTTTTTAGGCGTGTTTGAATATTTGATGATATTTGATACAAATAGAAGTATGATTTATTGTATCTTATCTTTTAATGATATTATATTTATTGATGATTGACTATAACTGTCATGGCAACTGCATTTGTGATGGGTTAGATTAAGGGTGAATTTGTATGTTAAGATCTTTTACCACGTGGTATGTCATCACTCAATGCACAATGGATGACACTTGTCAAGGCCCCTTCTTCCATGTTTTCTTTTGCCCGAGATTGCATCGGAGCTGCGGGACATGTGGAACCTCCTTAGTTGTATTTTTTTTAAAGAGGGGAGCCATAGTCCAAATTTAAGCTCTACACCTTTGGCTAAGTGTATCTTAAGAACTGGTAAGCTTGGGACAATCCAGTCAAATGAATGTGTTTCTATTAGACTAAATGTTAGCCTATGGCTCCAATCAGCGATATAACGATAGATGGTGATATAAGGGTGGTTGCATATTACATATTACATAATTGTATTTTACATGTTATGAATAAGAATATAGGTTATTTACTGATGATTAACTTGAAATCGTTTTTTTTATGAGGATTGTGATATATGCAAATATATACGTAATTAATTCCTTCTTTTTAATTATATATGGCTTGCTTGTGTACAGTAGAAACTTTCAGTAGTAACTGGGATGTGAAATCCCATATCTTATATTGACATTTTTTAAGTGATTATTTTAGTAGGGAGAAAGGGAAGGCACCCACAGGCTCTTTTGTGCTTATTGAGCACATGTTATACAACTTTATATTTAATTGTCATGATACTAAGATTATTTTTATGTTATAAAATCTTTTGATTAACAAATGTTTTTTTTGAACTAAACTTTTGAGATGATATTCGAAAATATTGGGTTAGTGTTGTCTGGACTTTGTATATTTGGGTCAGAGTAAAAAACAAGCCCATACGTACGGTCTAATGGATTGCACATTAAGTATATTGGTTATAAGAATGAGGTGTTATATGGTGTATCTTAAGAACTGATGAGCTTAAGATAATCTAGTCGAAGGGATGAGTTTCAATTGGACAATGTGTTAACCTATGCCTCCAATCAGCGGTATAAGGATGGACGGTGATATAAGGGTGGTTGCATCTTGCATATTGCATAAGTATATATTACATGTTGTAATGAGAATATAGATTGGCATAATGAAGATTAAATTTGCAATTTCTTTGTACGAGGATTATGGTACATGCAAATATATATGTAATCAATTCCTTATTTTAAGTCATATGTGGTTTGCTTGTGTACAGTAAAAACTGTTAGTAGTTATTGAGATGTGGAATTTCATCCCTTTATATTAACATTTTTCAGGTAAATGTTATAATAGAAAGTAAAGGAAGGCACGTGTGGAGTGAGCCTTGAAGGCTCTGTCGTGCTCCTGAAGCACATGTTATGTCATTTTTTTTGTATAAAATCCTTTGATTAATAAATGTTTTTTTACTAAACATTTCAAATAATATTTGGAGCTATTCAGCAAGTGTCGTTTGGACTTGTATATTAAGTATATGAGTTTTAAGAATGAGATGTTACATTTTTAGTATCAGAGCTACAATGTTCTGTAGCCATTTATTTTATTATTTTGGAAAATATTTTTCAAAAAGTTTGATTTATTTACACTTCTTAGAGGTTATGACAATTTAAATATAACCTGTGCACTTCCCTTGTTAGTCTTAGTTCTTATTTAATTAGATAGAAAGTAACTTATAGCTTAATACTAGACTTAAGCTTCTTGTGTGTTCTTGTTTTGTGCATAGGAGGGGGAAGGGGGTGTTAAACCAAAAACAAAACAAAAAAAGGTCAACAAAAAGAGTAAGGAAAAAAGGGAGAATGATAGTTAGGTCCCAGGGACCAAAGAAAATACCAGTAAAGTATTTATGAAAAGAAATAATAACTCGTTGAGTCATTTTAACAACATGTTGAGTTGTAAAACACATTTTACGAGTTGTTATTTTTTTCACAGGGACTTTATTAATATTTTTTTTGGTCCCTGTAACCTAACTAGCATTCTCTAAAAAAAAGGATGAAGGTACACATTTCACAATGTTGGATAAATGACACTATTATCTTTCAATCACAATCATTTGTGACTAGAGCTGGGAATGTGGGCCAACCCACAAGTTGTAGGCTGGCCTGCACCAACCCGCAGGCCAAGTGGTATGGGCCTGTGCGGCCCGCACTTCTGCGGGCTGGCAAAATGCCAACCCTAACCAATAGTGTGTGGGTTGCGAGCCCGCATTTTTTTTGAAAAAAAAATTCCTATTTTTTAAAGAAGGTAAAAAATATGAGACATATATATATGAGTCATTAAATTTACTTTCCTAGCATCAATCATTTCTCTTATAAAAATTTAAAAACATAATCTACAATTCAAGAGATAAAGTTATCAAATTTGCTAAAGTTTATAAACAAAACATAAACTCGTCATCAAGCAACCAATATATAATAATTTTTTTTAAAGAAAAAGGAACAATGCTAAGATTTTTTCTCTTTGGATTGGGAGGTACCAAAATAGGAGTGAAAAACTTATAAGTTTTGTAAAATTATTATATGTAAAAAAAAAATTTGCGAGCCAACCCGCCAACTAGTGGGCTAGCCCATATCAACCCGTGGGCTATGTAGTGCAAGCCTGTGCGGCCCGTATTTTTGCGGGTTGGGAAAACCCGTCAAAACCCGCGGGCTCGTGGGTTGAGCTTGCGAGTTAGGCCTGTATTACCGGCTCTATTTGTGACCCTGTCTTTTCTACTCTATTGTAATTGCTTCAATCAATACCTGTTTCTTCAAGAGTCCCCTCCACTTCATGTTGATTGTTCCTATCAAACACAATCGTATCTCTCACATTTTGAGGGGGACAAAAAAGGGAGAACTAGTTCTCTTGATGGATCAAATTAAAAATAAATAAAATAAAAAGTTAACCCCATAATTTCTTATTTGAGTTCAACTTATCAGTGGGTAGAGAATTGTAAGTAGCTTTATGCAAAAGTGTTTTATTTTATTTTTTAAATCTTAATTTGCTCTTTCCCACTTTCTATATGCGTCCCTTCCCTTTGATATCCAAGACCCTAAAAATAAATAAATAAATAAATTCCTTTATGAATTTCAGGCACATTTATTGTTTTTATACATAATGTTTTTCTTGTGTTGGGGGGTGGGGAAGAAATTTGGTATGAGGTTTTATGATCATTACACTAGTGTAAAAATCACTTTTTAAACCCGATGAAAATCACTTTTTAAACCGATTTTAGAATAAGTCTAGATAGAGCCGGTATAAAAATTTTGATACTTTTTAGACCAGTTCTCATGGGAACCCGTCTAAAAAGGGTGAGGTCTAAAAAGTCACTTTTTAGACCTCATGTGACTTTATATTAAGTCTTAAAAGTGAACTTTTTAGACTGGTTGTGATTAGAACCGGTCTAAAAAGGAGCAAGTTTTTTTAAAAAAAATAAATAGGGCCTTTTTTGTGTTGGAGATTATTTTTAAAAATAACCTCCAATACAAAAAAAAGGCTTTATAATTTTTATCATTACATAAATTCTGGGCGAGTTATGAGAACTACTTTATTCCCAAAAAAAAAAAGAACAAATGAAATAACAAAAAATTAGAAAGTAAGAATTTCTCTGTCTTTGTAAGAAATATACAACCATATGTACAACTATACAAATGAAGACATAATTCATACCATCCATAGTCTTGCTTTGGGAAAAGAAAAACTAAGTTCAGGAAAAACTTCATAATATCCTTGTGACTAACGTTCCCATAACCCTAAAAGAAATCATTTAGAAACCCACTAGGACCCTGAAACTTCAACTAGATACATACTCCAAATAGTTGTTCTTTTCTTCCTCCTTAAACTAGCTGACCACAAATTCTAATAGCTCTAGGTCCTTGATGTTGAATGACCAATAATTCCTGCCAACTATCATAATGCAATTTAAGATATTGCGCAACTAAACTTGTAAAGCATATATAGCACCATTTGACTCGAAATAAAAAAAGTTGCAAAACATAAATGATGAGCATCAACCAAAAGAGTCCTAACTAATGGATGCTCATACCATAGATCACACAGCTAGTAATATACAATATTTAATAAAAACATGAAAAAATTGGACTATCATGTCCAAAAGCACAGAGCGACTTACATGACTGTGAAAGTCAAAATTCCTTCTAGCTAACAATCAAATAATAGGAAGCAATAATTACCTTTGCAGATGGATGCACTAATGCTAGTACCACTGGTTCCATCTCCTTTTGCCAATAGGTGGGGGGTGTGACAGAATTAGGCAAGATACAAGGAAGAACATTTTAAGGTCATTCTACAAGCAATGGATAAAAAATCATAAGAATTCCCAATAAAAAAAATGTTATCTAGGCAACCCAATCCCTCTACTGGTAAGTCTTACCCAGGAGTTTTAATTTGTTCCCAGAAGTCCTTGGTTTCATATACGTACAACTGTTTCTTCGATCTCTACAAGTGGCGAGAGGATGTCTTGATCCAATCTTACAAAATCTGAAGGGAGATTCCTGAAAAATTACTTTTGTGAATCAGATGCAAAATAGATTATAGAATTATAGTACTATGATTGATATGCTCTAATCAAAATGAGTTTTTAGAGTTTCACAGAATTCTCTGACCTACTCAGAAGATTATAAGTACTTGCCCTTTGTCTGGTTGCATTGCTTTAAAGTTGGAGACACGTCTCAGATTAGCAACAAATAAAATAGTGAACAGAGTTAAAAAAACAAACAATAGGACCAATTCCAGTAATTATCAATAGACCAAGTCACGAATAAAAGAAGTGAAAAAATGAGTTTGTCATTACTTCACCAAGTCCTAAAAATTTTCAATATCACAAATTCTAGCATCAAATCATCCAGGAATTCAAATATAAGTAAAAGGACTAATAAATACATGGAAAATCACCCCCTAGGATATTTCCCTTACCTCTGTCTTTCCTCAGAGGAGAAACGCCCTGGATAGCAGTAAAGACATCTGGTGTGAATATACACACACCGTAATGTATTCGATCACTAAACTACATTCAGGTAAGCCATCGGAGTAAGATGGGGAACAACATCAAGGTAAGGAAAGATTCAAATACTAAGTACATCAAAACATCGAACTAGCTACTGCCCAGAAGTACAACAATATACTTGTTCCATCTAACACTTCCTTAACTACACAGCATGAACAAAAACACGAGATACTCACGGGTGAAAAAAACACTTTTTAGACCGATTAAAAATGACATTTTAGATCGGTTCTGGATGCGGTCTTGATACAACTAGTCTTAAAAGTCTATTACTCTTAACTGGTCTAAAAAAATAAGTTTTTAGACCGGTTGTTTATACAACCAGTCTAAACATGACGACATTAAGCCATGAAAACAGTCACACTTTTAAGACCAATTCTTTAAAGAACCGATCTTAAAAGTTCCATTCTTTTTAAATATTCCTATTAGCTAGCCAGCAAGTCATTTCCCCTGTTAAAACATTTTACCCAGAAAGCCATTCCAGTGACATCCAAATAAATTCTTCTCTTGCACATTATAACTAACACCTTATACAGAAGCATTTTCATCAAGTAAAAACACAATTTCAACTAGTGCTTACATCATTCTTCCTACACCTCATATTCCACATAAGCAACAACAATAAATCATCCTTCATATACCCCCAAATAAATTCTTCTCTTGCGCATTCTCATTTCATCAAGCATTCTAAAACACAATTTCAATTGGTGTAACTTACATCATTCTTCCTACATTCTACATTCCACAGAAGCAACAACAATATATCATTGAAAATCAACACATTATCACACACAATCGAAAAATTAAGGTATGCTGCTACACATTTTTATTCCCCTATTTTAATAATACCGTTTGACAAAAAAAAACCAAAATTTAGCTAATAATAAAATCAAAACACTTTAATTGATGATAGAGGAATCTACCGAGAAAGAACACAGCAGACAGTAATCTATCGCTGATTATCACTAGCTAGCTCTAGAGCATCTACACTAGGACACCTCATATCCTTCATTTTCCTGTGACAACAACAAAAAAGTAGTTATATATATAAAATAACTATGTATATAATTGAAATATAATTCGTGATAATTACTTTAGCTAGCTAACATTCAAAGTAGTTTTATAAAGGGACATCCTCCCATATTCCTTCATGAAGATCATTTCTTGTGTCATGTTCATTATCTGCTTCATCTTCTTCGTTCAATTCTGGAAGACCTCTAGAAAAAGAAGGAGTCTCAAGAAGATCCTTCATTGAACAACTTTCCTCATTAATATCAACGATCCTTTTTCCTTGGAGAGCTACACACCATATTTTATTTGCCTGATCGTAATATAGAACACTTGTTTCACCTGATATGCCATAATAAATTTTCATCTTCAAAACTTCTACCATTTAGATCAACTAATGTAAATCCTAATTGATCGATCATCACACCATTATTGACATTAACCCACTTGCATTTGAAAATGAGATATTTAATTTAAACATAATCAATAAGCCAAATCTCTTCAATAACCTCATAATAAGGTATGGCTACCAATCTAGGGTTCTTATCTTTCGAACTAGAGAAGTGCATAGATTCAACCACTAACATAACACCACTGTTTTGGACGATGCTCCTATCATTTAGGGACTTTGTGTAAAAAGTATAACTATTGATCACAAATGAAGTCCCACTTATGACATCAACCTCAGGACCACGTGCTAACCATTTAATTGTATCAGAAATACATTCTTCTCCGTCAACCTTTTGTTTGAACCAATATGCAAAAGTTTTGTTATGCTCCCTAATTAACCTTTATTCAGTCATTCAACTATTTTCTTTCCGTACAATTTCTTTATGAGCATTAATGTAATCTTGAACTTCATCAACATTATTCAAGATGTACAAGTGGACTTGTTGCAATTCATCAGGATCCACACTCTTTACTGAAACCCAACATCTACCCCCTTCTTCACCATGACATTCAGGAAGTCCAATGTGTCTTACATTTGACAAGTAATCATGACAAAACTCCATGGCTTCTTCAGAAACATATTTTTGAACAATAGATGCTTCAGACCAGTTAAGGTTTTTCATATACCCTTTTAGGATTTTCATAGTTCTTTCAATTGGGTACATTCATCGTAAATAGATAGGGCCACACAACTTGATCTCCCTCATTAGATGAATAATTAGATGTACCATGATGTCAAGAAAAGTAGGAAGAAAAAGCTTATCAAGATGGCACAAGATTAGATATCCTTCATTTTCCAGTTCATCCAATCTTTCTGTCTCAATGACTTTACTACAAATAGGATTGAAGAAGAAATAAAGTCTAGTCAAAATATGTTGAAGATCATATTCAACAATACCTCGAATAGCTACTGGGAGTAGTTGTTACATTAAGACATGACAATCATAAGACTTCAGCCTTACTAACTTCAAGTCTTTCATTGACACAAGCTTCTTAAAATTTGAAGAATACTCTGAGGGAATTTTTATGCCATGTAAACGGTCACAAAAACTTCTTTTCTCATCCTTAGACAAAGTATGAAAAGCTGGAGGACAAAATGTTCTCTTACCATATAGCCTTGGATGCAAATCTTGTCGTATTCCCGTTTTTTGCAAATATAATATTGCCTTCACACCATCCTTAAAACTACCTTGTATGTTAAGCAGTATCCCAACAATACTATCACATACGTTTTTCTCTACATGAATGAAATCAATACAGTGTCTCACATCAAGACTGCGCCAATATGGAAGATCAAAGAAGACAAACTTTTTTTCCATTTATTTTTCTCATTACTACTCTTTGTAGACTTACCAAAGATAACATTGATATTTTTCACCTTTTCATAAACTTGCTCCCCAGTCAATGCCTCCATAGCATCTTCAAACTCTTGTCCACAAAAAAAAAGCTTTTTTTAATCTACGATATAGGTAGCCCATCTAAGAAATCTCCTATGGCCAAGATAAATCATCTTTCTTCCATGTTGAAGTTGATGGTAGCATATGCCTTCTTCACAAATCAGACATGTTTTATAGCCTTTAACACTATATCCTGACAAGTTTTCATATACAGGGAAGTCATTTATAGTCCAAAAGATCATGGCTTGCATTTTAAAATTCTCCTTCTTGTTTGTATCAAAAACATCGACACCTTCATCTCACAACTCTTTCAAGTCTTCGATCAAGGGTTCTAGGTAAACATCTATGTCATTTTTGGGTTGCTTTGATCCCGAAATCAATATAGACAACAATAATCTACTTTCGTTTCATGCATAACAAAGAAGATAAGTTGTAAATTATCAACAGAACAGGCCATGAACTATGTATACTGCTTAGGCTACCATAAGGATTCATGTTATTTGTACTAAGCCCAAGCCTAAGATTCCTAGGTTCTTCACCAAAGCTAGGAAATAATTGATAGATTTTTTCCATTAATAAGAATCAGCTGGATGTCGAAGCTTTCCATCAGAAATCCTCTCATCCGCATGCCATCTCCAATTTTTGGCGTCAATTTCATTGGCAAACAAGCGCTTGAACCTTGGTATGATTGGAAGATACTACAACACTTTTGCAATGGCCTTATTTGATTTATACCTTGGTGTTTCATATATCGGACATTGCTCCTTCTCTTCATGCTATTTTCTATACAATATGCAATCGTTAGGGCATGTATGGATCTTTTTATACTTCATTCCTAGTGGACATAGTATTTTCTTAGTATCATAGTATCGATAAGGCAACACATTATCATCTGAAAGTATGTCCTTAAAAGTCTCAAGCGTTTCTAAAATACTCTTGTCACTCCATCTATGTCGTGCCTTCAAGCTTACCAATTTCAATACTGCTCTCAACAATTGGTATTTTTTACACCCCGGGTACAGCGGCTTCTCAGCATCACTGTACATATTACCATATGCATGTGATTGCTCAAAAGTCTCTTCTCCTACATCACCAATAATGTAACCCCCACACTTAAATAAGAAGTAATTAGTGTTTAAACATATTTTATAATTGAATAAGAGATCAAGGATAATTTAAAACTTTTTACAAAACTCGTATAATACAATCTCCATTCATTTTTAAATAAAAATATTTGGCCTGTTCGGTCTATCACATACACAATATCAAAGTGCTAGTAAATTTCCCGACATTCACCCGAGATATATTCGATAACCAAAGGGTTTTATAGGGCATCTTTGCCCATCTCAGTTTCCCATATCGGGGATTACTCAACAACTACAATTCCATAGTCAACATGTTTATACAATTGTCCAAAATGATAACCAAAAACCAAAAGCTAAGACTACAGCTGGCAATCCTAGTCACCCTTATTCACTTGCTTGTCCCTTACCCGCTTACCCTAGCTAAAATGGTTAATTGGAAAGAGTGAGATTTAAAAGAATCCCAGTAGTAACATTTCACGTATATGATGCATAATTAAACAAAGCATGTAAGTATATATATATATATATATATCATAATTCAGCAATATCAATATTCAAAGTCAGGCTACTCATTACGACTTAATCATTCATTCAAGGCCAGGCTAACCGCCACAGAACCAAACAACAACATTCAAGCTTTATTGTCATTCCCACTGCCCCACAGGCACGGTCCTCCACCATAGGTTGATCCCCCCATATGGTCGCAGGTCACAACTCACATGGATTCGAGTTTGGGCTACCCGCCACAAACTCAATCAATAACAGCAGCATTCAATGATAAATACACGCAAGCAATGCATTAAACATGATATAGGAGAAAGTTTCATTACCTTGTTCATTCCGTTCTTGTTTAAGCATAGGCCTTCTACGTTTCGGGCAAATATCAAATCCTATAATCATAATTAAGGATGATAGGTTATCACTTATCCCAATACTCAATGACTTCAAAAACACTTAGATTTGGTTATCATTAAAGTCCCTAAGGTGGCTACTAGAAGCCCAAACAACTGCCTAAAGATTGGGAAGTACTATCTCAAAAACTACTCTTTTTAGTGTGCCTCGTAAAATGTGTCGCTTCCGGCTTCTGACTCTCTCCTAAAATATTAAATGTACAAGAAATAACTCATAGCCTATTCAAGTATCATTTTAGACTCTTCCACAATGTTTCTTATTGTTATATTAATCTATGATGAAAATTTACCAAAATGCCCCGGGACCCCGGCCAGACCCCGCCGTACCCATCCCGATGGCACGTTTTTCCAAAATTTTGACTAGGGCTATCCTAATATTTTTTTCACCCAAGGAATCCATTTCTGGGTTCAAAATCACCAAATTCAGTGTCAAATTATGAAAATACCCTTGACAGCCCCGGTTTAGGGATTTTAGGGGCGTTTTCGTAATTATGCTCTTTCGGCCTTTTCCGAAAAAGTGACCAATTGTAACCCCACCTATTTTTGCCCACTGAATCCAAATGAAACCATCTATTTCATGAAAATCTAGCTCTTACCCCTCAAAACAGTGCTGGCCGAAAGTTTAGTCAAAAGTTGGAAAAATTAAACTTTTGTGTTTTAGTTTCCGAAAATCATAACTAATTCTAGAAAAATCAAAATGAGGTGATCCCAAGTCATAATTAAATATTTTTAAGTCATATTTACAGGAAAAATCTGAATCATTGAATTCTATAACCACAAAAATACAAAATTCAACAATTCTCCTTGTTGTTCTAGAATTGCTTCTACTTTCAACCTCAAACTTTGAAAAATCATAACTCCTAGATCACAAATTTAAATGACATGAATTATATGTCTATTTTAAAGCTTGGAATGTGAAATTTAAAGCTGAAAATTTTCATAATTTTTTATCACCATTTACCTATTCAAAACGTGCATGCAAACTGACTGCCTGCACAGGGTTCTCACTAACCAAAACTTGCAACTTTTAAACCTAAGTTTCCAATGGTTCAAAATTCACATCCAAATTTACCCCCACACAATTTTTCATAAGGAAACCAATGGAAACATCAAAACAACCAAATTCCCACTCCATCTATATGTTCTATTTTTGGCCTATAATCAAAACAAAATCCAAAATTGCCAAACTTGACATTTAAGCTTCAATTCAATTCTATCTATCCAAAATACACTCAAAGCATCATATCCATGACCACAGCAACTCAAACACACCAAGACCCTAATTTTTGAAAATAGGGAAATATTCAAGAATTCCAAAACTTAACCAAATGACCACAAAACCTATATCAAAGTATTCAACTCACTTACCTCTTTAATTTTCTCAAAGGAGTTCCTTGCTTCTCCAAACTCTAGATTTCCTTGAGTACTCAAAACACCACCAATGGAATATCTAAAATCATAGAATCGAAGCTCTCAACACAAGGAACAAGATTGAAGAAGAGAATTTTTGCATTAGAGGTCATTTGAAGGGTCAAAATGCTTACCTTTTACAAGAGCTCTTCTTCTTTCTTTGGTTTTCAATGGCAGCGAAAATGGGAGAGAGAATGAGAGAGAAATGAATGAGATAGAAGTGTGAGAAAGGAGATGAAATAAGTGCACTCCTCATGCCCATACCATTTCAGCCCAATTCAAGAGAGGAAGAGAGAAGAAAAATAATAAATGATTATGGGTTTTGACTTTTCTTAACAACTCTCTCTTCATACCAACTCTCTTATCCTCTTAACTTACCACTTGTCCCATTTTTATTAGCTCTCATAAAATAAGTAACTAATTAGTTACTCCTACTCCATTAGCCATTTAGTTACCCCTTGTCATTTCTCTTAATTAGTAATTAATTTCTCCATTAATCACTGACCAATTAGCCGATAATTTTCCATTCTTTCAATTTTTTCACTAATTATGGCATATTAACTTAAATTTCCACACAATACTAATTAAATTCTTTTCCTTCTTCCATGCGCCATTTACCCCTATTTTAGCTCCTAAAATTACTTTGTCATATAATTATGTTAAAATACAGGGTGTTGAGCCTTTCCAATAATTAATTCAGGTCTCAAATCAACTTTAATTCACAACAACATTCTCAATAATTCTCATTAGCCCTTAATCAAAATTTAGGGCATTACAATTGCGCCTTTTTATTGTCACCTCTCGCTAAACTCTTATACTTACCCCTAGGGTAAGGGTTCGAGACGTAGGGAGGCGAGAGAAATCCATAAGGGGTATAAAGATATCCTTGTAAGTCCTTCACCTGCGGCTACATGGGAGAGAGCCATAGCGGAGGACCGTGCCTGTGGGGCAGTGGGATTACGGGGGATGTGACAAATAATATCCTCTATCTGATCATTCATATCCGCGTCATTATCATCAAAGGCCACTCCCCCTGTTGAGATGTACTTGGTGTTTCTAATTCTTCACCAAGCCATACCCATGCTGTATAACTCTTACAAAATCCTTCACAAATTAAATGTGTATATATATTTGCAGCACTTAGTAGCTTCTCATTCAAGCATACTACACAAGGACAATAAAACATCCCACTATCATCATTGACATTTCTTCTAGCAAAGTTTAAAAAACCCCTGACCCCAACATCATATTCAACACTCGTTCATTTAGCTTTTATCCAACTACGATCCATATATTTCAACACCTAGTAGCACCCTATTCAATAGCAAAACAATAAACAAAAAATAAGATAAGAAAGTATAAATAACTTATAGCACCCTATCCATTATCAAACTCTTGTTCATAACTTTATATTCAATTCAAACCCACATAGCAAATATCATAATGTGATTATTAAGCTAGTATCTGAAGTTATCATCACTGAGTTCAAAGGCGAAAGTAAGATAAAGAGCAACATTGGGCATATTCAAACAAAGCCATAATAATAAAACAGAACACCTCCATTTCCTACTTCAATAATATCAAAATCTGATGCCAGACATAGTTAAGCCCACTCGAAATAATAGCAAAAGGGTCAAGCTCAAATTATTAACAACGATCAAAACAAACCTGGAAAGTGGTTTCATGCGTAGTCACTCTTTGTGCTCCCGTTTGGAAGAAGAACGTGCAGCGATATAAGGCAGAAGGAGTCAGAACTGGAATGTTATCGATTGACAGTGAAATAAAAGTCAACTAATGGCAAGGTACATGGGTAATGACTCCTCCTCTGCTAATACAGACCCAGCCCAATGCCGCCCCTGAGATTGGGAAAAAGAACAGCATCAGTTAAATTGTGAGATATTATGTTCAGCAAGAAAGATTGCTCCAGATTTAGAGAGAAAAAGGATGGCGGACTTGTGAACAAGAACACTGTCGAAGAAATTTCAGGGAAAAGCGAGTTTAGAGAGCAAGCTATGATTTGGTGGGAGGAAGAGAAGAGAGAAATTTTAATTAGGGTGCGCACTTTTAAGATCGATTTTTTGGAATAACCGGTTTTAAATATACATTTTAGATTGGTTTTTAAAATAACCGGTCTAAAAAGTTTCAACTTTTAGATTAGTTATAATATATAACCGGTCTTAAAAGTTTTTTTAAAAAAATTAATTCTGAGTTTCTTATTTAGACCGATTATAGAAATAACAGGTCTAAAAGGTGTGTTTATTTTTAATTATTTTATCCTTTTAAGATCGGTTACACATAAATAAGATCTAAATAATATATTTAAGACTTGATATCTAGGGAATAGGTCTCTGAAGTTATATATAATTACAAAAATGCAATCGGTCATACATTTTAGACCTTATCCCTGTATTACCGATCCAAATGAACCGGTCGAAAAGACAGATTTTGTACTAGTGACTCAAGCTAAGATAAACATTGAGCATTACCATATCCATGAGCCAGAAAATCTATTCCTACCACACTTTCCAAGACTGACAATTTCCATAAACTCTGATTTTCAACATACAAGCACAAAATCAAAACATCCATTTTCAAAACATTAAAGAACAACTACACAAGATTGGAGATTTAAAAAGAAAAATGAAAGAACTTGAAGACTTGGTACATACCTAGCCACCAACCACAGCAACCGAGGGGAGAGCCTCCTAGAGGGACAAACCCTCACCACCATAGTCATAAATTATACGTCAGGAAAAAAAAGGACCTTAAATGATTAAATGAAGCCAAATAACGAGATCTAAGAAGAAAATGAGGAATCTAAGAAAATATTATCAGATCGAAGCAGTGATGGATGTTAATGCAGAAAACACGTCAAAAAATTTAAAACTCAAAACAAAAGGCAAACAAATAAGAAGAAGGAAGAAGTATTAGGGCAAACTCGTAATAGTTTATTTTTTCCCTAGCTTCTCTCAGCAACCCAACAAAACTAGAGCAGAATGGAGAGAAAACTAGAAAACAGGAAAGAACTTACCTCCTTACAATTCTACATGAGAGAGCGATTTTAGTTCTTCAGGGATTCAGAACTCAGAACTGAACACTACTAAAAGAATAACAAAATTTTGGCAGAATATTCGAGTAAAGGAGCAAGGAATAGGAGAGAGTCGCGAGAAGAGCAAGGTAGCTAGCAAGGAAGAGGAGAGAGTCGAGAGAAGAGCAAGGTAGCTAAGAGCCAACAGAAAATAGGTAAGGGTAGACCACCTAGGACTACCATGCGCCGATCTCTAATACTCAATTTTCACCTCTCACAGCCATGTCACAGTTGCAAGTTCGGAGGAGGCAGAACGTTCAAAATGTCGCAAGGGAGACAGAGTTTAGGGCTGGAACTTTAAGACCAATTATAATAAAAAACCGGACTTAAAATATCTTTTAGACTGGTTCTAATGAAAAACCAGTCTAAAAAATTTAATCTTCTAGACCAGTTATTTTATACAGCTGGTCTAAAAGATTGTAAATATTTTATGTGTTTAATTCCTTATATATTTAGACTGATTATAGAGAGAACCGGTCTAGAAAACATATATTTTTAGACTGGTTTGTCTGAAATCAGGTCTAAATAATATCTTTTAGACTGGTTTTTCCAAATGCTTTTTGGGAAAGGAAAAAACATATTATTGATTTGCCCTATGAAAAGGATTTCAATGAGAAAACAATTCCAACAAAAGCTCGTCCAATTTAAATGAACCAAGAACTCTTGGAACATTGCCAAAAAGAAATCTCTGATTTACTTGAAAAGAAGTTAATCAGAAAAAGTCAAAGCCCTTGGTCGTGCGCGGCCTTCTATGTAAACAAAAATTCTGAGATTGAAAGAGGAACTCCAAGACTTGTAATAAATTACAAACCTCTTAATCAAGCTCTCCAATGGATTAGGTATCCAATACCTAACAAAAAAGATCTTTTGAATCGCCTACATCAGGCCAAAAGATCTTTTGAATCGCCTACATATGCTATCCTCCTCATCTAAAGATGATTTTGGAATAAATTGCTTGAGTACTTCGGTGCTTAATAATGAATTGGTAAAAGAGTTTAGAAAGGTTGATCTAGATGGTCCAAACAAGGGAATCACGAATTCATACACATGTAGGATTCCTAGTAGGATTGATCACCTGGATGGGACTGGTAAGAGTACAATTTGTGTACTCGACGACCTGGTCAATAACTCGATCAATTCCAGGCAATTTATAAATGCTATTGAAGAAGATTTGGTTTTTGAAATAATTAACTCTCTTCCAACAAATGAAGAAAAGGTTAAGTTTTTCAACAAACTAAGAGAAAGCACTGCCTCTTCCTCATCTTCTTCAAAACCAAACCAAAAATATTTGCAAAAGAATTTGCAAACAAAATATGATTTTTCTGAAATAATCAAAAGATTTCAGTCTAATCCAAAACCTGTTTCAATTTCTGACCTTCAGAATGAAATAAACAATTTAAAAGAAGAGATAAGAAATCTGAAAAATACCCAGGATTTCCATTCTCTTATTTTAAATCAAATTCAGGAAGAAAATCTTGATATAAAAAAGAAAGGCAAAGAAGATAATGATTCATCACAAAGTGATGAAGAACCTTCTGCGAATTTCTTAAATATTATATCAAGAATTTTAGTCCAAAAATGGCATGTGCCAGTCAAAATTATTGTTGCTAATACTTTTGTGTTAGAAACAATAGCTTTATGGGATACTGGTGCAGCTCTAAGCTGTATCAGAGAAGGTCTTATTCCAACAAAATTTTGGCAAAAAACCACAGAAAGACTTTGTGGACTAAACAAATCTCCATTAAATGTCAGCTATAAGCTTTCAAATGCTGTAGTTGAGAATAATGGTGTCAAAATGGAAGAAACTTTTATCCTAACGAAAGTTTTGTCTCAAGATGTAATTCTTGGGTCTCCTTTCATCAGTAGATTAATTCCATATCTAACACATGAGAAAGGAATTGAATCTAATGTTATGGGTAAAAGGATTTTCTTTGAATTGGTTGATCCACCTTATACAAAATTCATAAACCAAATTGAGTATAAGGAAAGCCAAATCAATTTTTTGAAAGAAGAAGTTTCTTATAAAACAATTGATTTGAAAGACGCTCATGAAGCGGCTTAATGATGTTATTTAGGTTGGGAATGAAATCACCTACGTAATTCAAACAATCTAAAAACCTTTGGAGTTGAGTTTTGTCCAGAATTTGGTCTGGAAATTTATCGGCAAACTGAATTGCACGATCAATTAGAATGATAGTCCCTTGGTATATATGATGACCAAGAAACCGAATTTTTGTCTGGAATAGACTAATTTTGGTTTTAGAAACTACCAAGCCATTGAACTTAGCAACATCTACAAAGATTTTGACAAAATTGTATTATCCGAGAGCAACTCCTCCGGATCTTACACTCGAAGAAAGAGATTCTCTTCTTCGACAATTTAATGCAAACAACATCTATGTTTGGAACATAGATGGCCAATCTGAAACACAAATTTTGGAAATTTGCCAACAAATGACCATGGTTAGTAATGCCTATGCAATATATAATAACTGTCAAGAGGAAGACGTTATTCATATATTGATCTCTGGCTTTACTGGGCAACTCAGAGGTTGGTGGGATTTCCATCTCACAAATGAACAAAAAAATCAAATTTTACAAGCCATAAAAATCACCCAAGATGGTATGACTATCAGGGATAGTAATGGTGAACCAATGTCTGATTCTGTTAACTGCCTTATAGTTAACATTATATCTTACTCAGGTAAAAGTACTTTTACTTTTGCTTTTACATAAAGTAAAAGAAAATTACATAATTTTGTCTGCTAAAGTAAAGACAATAGTACAACTTTACAAAAGCAGAGACTCTTTTGGGCCAGCGAGCTTTTGACTCTTGTGCTAGCAATTTTGTCTTCGGAATCATTCTTCGCCGAGGCTGACGATCTCATCATCCGAATCATGGCCAAAGTATTGGGCCGGGTCTTCAGCTTCTGATCCATCTGAGGATTGGGCCGAAGGACTGGATTTTGGTTCTTGGGTTTGGAGAAGCCCAAGAATTTCATGGAGCTGCTTGGTGAGGGCCTTTTTGTCTGTTGCTGATGCCAAGCATGCTGTGATTTTTGCCTTCTGGTTGAGAAACACACTTGATTCTTGATCTCCCGCCATTAGGAATTTTGGATTTTGACTGAACCATTTATTCAAATTTGATTCAGAAACATTTTTGATATTCCCAAATTTAGCCCACCATTTTACTGAAGAGCTTCTTTGTAACATTGGGAACCATTTTTGGTATTTTGAATAGCCATATTTATAGCTCCATTTGAATACCCAGGCTAAACCAAATTTTGAAAAATAATGAAGATCTGCTGAGAAAGGATCTTCACTAAGATTGATCCGACTCTTGAAATAGTCGAACCCAATTTTCGCTGTGGTTGGTAAAATTTCCTGGATAGGACCAAAGTAATCCCACCATTGATTAAACCACAATGGAAATTGGTATTTTATCTCTGAGTCCCATGAAAACATAAAAAGCCAAGTGTGACTCAGATTTAGGTTTTGGTACCAGAAGGTACACCACCATGCATCCAAATAGTCCCAATATGTGAAACCAATTGGATTCATGTTTTTAATTGAAAATCTTTTTCTTTTGTTGAGGTCTTGACCCCAATCTTTTGGTGATAAAAATTTCCTGAATCTAAAAGTGGAATAACCATGAATGGTTTTATCATCAGGAAATTGTTTATCTGGAAAATGTCTTATCTCCGTAGACTCTGTATCTACGAGGATAAATTCATAAAATTTTTGTGTTTTCTCCAAAGTTTTAGGAGAAAAATAAAATCCTTTTGGAAAGATTTTTGCTGCCAAAGTGACAGGATTTTTGTCACAGAAACCTGGTTCTGTGTGGAAAAGGTTTAAGACCTTTTCTGGTTTCAACACAAAAGTGGTTTGTATTGGCTGGGAATAAATGGCTAATTCTTTAGAAGTTGAACCGGCCTTTGTTATTGTTTGGGAAGTTTTTTGGATTGCCAAAGCAAGAGACTCTGGATCCAGGGTGAATGGGGTTAAAGTTTTGGACTGTTCCATTTCGGCAATATCAGCCCAAGATTTTGTTGGCAATTTGGCCAAATTTTGATTAGCCTGTAAGGCTAAAAGAGTTTCAATTGGGAATCCATAATGGGAAGGATCCATTATAGTTCCAGCAGTTTTTGGAGAGGATTTTTGAATAGGTTTGGTCCCTGAAGGGGAACCCTTTTGGTGGATCGAAGATCCTTAGGTCAATGACCCTTTTGACATTTTGATTGCAGCCTTAAGTTGGGCTGCTTCTTCTTTTGCGATCCTTTCTGGATCATCTTTTGATTGGGCTTTGGCCCTTTGCTTTTTTCTTTTATCTCGATCACTCATTTGAGTCACCTTATTTCGCCTGCAAGAACTCTCTTGTTAGAAAGTCTGGTAGGGAATTTGAAGCACCTTTGATAAATTCAATTTCAAAATCAAAGACACTTAAAATTGCTTGCCATCGGGCAAAAATTTGTTTTGATGCAAGGTTTTTAACATCTTTTTGCAAAACATCTTTTGCTTGCAATCAACCCTTACAAGAAATTTTTGATTTAGCAAATCACTTTGAAACTTGTTTATGCACAAAATGATTGCTAAAATCTCTTTTTTGATTGTGGAATAGTTCTGTTGAGCTCTATTCCAATGTTTTGAAGTAAATGCAATGCAATGCTCTTTACCATCAATTTTTTGTTTGAGAATGCCACCATAACCTATGTCAGAGGCATCTGTTTCAACAATTTTGAATGCTTGTGGATTTGGGAGATACAAGCATGGAAGATTTTTGACCAAGGATTTGATTTTGATAATCACATTGGTGTGATCATCTGTCCATGGAGGAGGAGTTTTTGAAAGACGCTCATGAAGCGGCTTAATGATGTTATTTAGGTTGGGAATGAAATCACCTACGTAATTCAAACAACCTAAAAACCTTTGGAGTTGAGTTTTGTCCAGAATTTGGTCTGGAAATTTATCGGCAAACTGAATTGCACGATCAATTGGAATGATAGTCCCTTGGTATGTATGATGACCAAGAAACCGAATTTTTGTCTGGAACAGACTAATTTTGGTTTTAGAAACTGCCAAGCCATTGAACTTAGCAACATCTACAAAGATTTTGACATGTTTAAAGTGTTGATCAATTGATTCTGAGAACACTAAAACATCATCAATGTAGACAATGATAAATTTTGTAAAAGGATTGAAAATTTCATTCATAACCTTTTGAAATTCTGAGGGTGCATTTTTCAACCCAAAAGGCATAACATTCCATTCATATTGCCCAAACGGGACTGTGAATGCAGTCTTATACCTATCTTTTTCTGAAATTTGGATTTGCCAAAAACCAGATTTCATATCAAAGTAATTTTACCAAAAGAAAAAATGTGTATAGTAACTGATTCAAACGCCTATAAAATGGCATTTCATTTCAGTTATTAGACACCGAGACTTAGAGCTTTCAGTCTCAATTCTCTCTCCCCTCCTCCTCTAAGGTTGTTAAACCTTTGTTTGTTTATTTTCTTTGTATTTCCTTATGTTTGTATCATTTTGATTATAAATAAAATCTGTGTTTTCTTCATCTTCATCTCTTTTCTTCATTTCTGCATTTGCATCTAATGAATTAACTATACCGATAGGTCTCTACTTCTCTCCCTTTCTGTCTCTCTAGTTTTATAGTTAACATTATATCTCACTTTGTTGGTGATCCATCACTATGGAGGGATAAATCGGCAGATCTTCTATCAAATTTAAAATGTAAAACTCTATCCGATTTCAGATGGTATAGACAAATTCCATTTCTATTAATGAAGACAAATGTTCGTTAATTTCTAGTTCCGTTAATGAAGGGAAAAGTTTTGATGATGAACCACGGAAGGGCATTTGGAGGGAGCGGGTAGTATAAAGGCAGTGACCATGTGGGTGGCCGGAGAGAGTTATTGCCGGTGTGAAGGTGGGGCTCTAGTTTGAACGAGGAGAGAGAAATGAGGGTGAGAGGGAAAGGGGTGCAGGCAGAGAGAGAGAGAGGGTGAGAGTTTTTTAAATAATTATTTAAAAATGATTAAAGTAGGCTCACAAAATAAAAAATTAACGGTCGTTTACCTTCGTTAACGAAGCTGGCATTTTTGTCCACTTTTTTAATGATCATAGGTATTTTTGCACCTGAAGGATATGTAGATAGGTAATTTTGCACCTTAGCCCTTAAAAAATTAATTAAAAAATATTAAAGTGGGGCCCACAAAATAAAACTTAACGGTCGTTTGCCTTAATTGACGGAGCTGGTATTTTTGCCCCTTTTTGTAAAGATCATGGGTATTTTTGCACCCAAGGATTGTATATGGTGCCAGACGCACATGCGGCATATGTAGATGGGTATTTTTGCACCTTCACCCAAAAAATTATGTCTGAATATTACTTTTGTTATTTATTTAAAATTTTAAAAATAATATTATTTTAAAGAAAATAGACCAACCTTAGATTTACTCCAATATATAAATGCTCTTTCTTCCCTGTCAAACCTGTTTTTCGGCGCCGCACTATTGCCCGCAAACAGGAGCTCTTCTACTCTTTCAATTCCTTCTTCTTGTTCATTTATCTCCACCTCCTTCTTCTTTTTCTCTACCCCGATAATTAATCTTGTCAAACTTGTCTTGCTCTTCTTTCTTTGTTCATTGTAGTTTTATCATATCACTCCTTCTTACTGTACGTACGGTGTCTTCTTTTTCCAAAAAAAAAATTAAAATAATAATAATAAAATCATTCTTCATGTCTCACCTCCATCTCTTCATTTATGATGGAGTTGTACACACACACACACACACATATATATATATTCCTCTTATTATTTCTTCAAAACCCCATCTCCCTCTCTTGAGCTGACTGTGCGGAAATATGTATGTTTATACTTTATATCTTTCAACCTCTTTGGCCCTTCCTTTTGTATGTAATTCTTTAGAACAAACCCACTGTTGAACAGTTTTTGTCTTTTTATTTTATTAATTATTATTATTTATTCTGATTCACCTGCCTCTGGAGTCTGGACTCATTACTTGGGAGACAATATGAAACTCATATATATATGTATATATATATTTGCTAACCCAGTTTATATATTTTCTACCCTAAAGAAAATTTAGATAGATATGCATATCTATCTATATACATAGATACATACAGGACTTTTTATTTGAATAATTTTCTTTTGATTTGTCAAACTCATTTCACTATTAGTTTGTTGTTGTGTCTCACCCTCCTTTTCTTTAATTTTGTACCTTTAGTGTGTACAGTGATTTTTATCCTTAATTTCATCTTTTTCTTTAGAAGCAAATCTTAATTTTTTTTTTTTTTTGTCTTTTTTGGCAACTCACTTCATTTATGTTAGACCCTTGGTTTTTTACTTCAAAGAATGAAATAATAATTCATTCAATTTAATCAACCATATTATCTATCCTTTCTTTTATACATCAGATTTTCATGCCTTCTTCACTCTGTAGCCATAAACCACGTGTGTGTTTATATATGAAGAGAATATGTGTTTTTAGGGGTAGCTTTGACGTCTAGAATAGTTTATAGTGATTTTAAAATAATAATGAGTCATATATTCATAGATATATGTGTTTGTGAAGTTGTAGCCTCTTGTTGAGAGCTTTGGAGTAATTTTTATAATTATTTGTAAGCTATTATGCAATCACAGGTAACTCTAAATATTCTTCCCTATACTTGTGAATTGTGTATGATTGTGAATGACTATCTTTTATATAAAAAGAGAAAAAAGAAAAGAAAATGGATTGAATTATATGTATATGTGTATGTATTGTAAATTCTCAAGTAAGTAATGTTACAAATAAATTTTTTATAACTCACTTTATTCACATAGTTAATAATTTAAGTATAATTAATATATTGTTGGATTATTGTTTCCTTTTATTCATGTTTGAATATGTGATGATATTTGATACGAATAGAAACATGGTTTATGTTACCAGTCTTTTAATTATATTATATTTATTGGTGATTGAATATAATTGTCACGGCAGTTGCAATTGTGATGGGTTGGAGTAAGAAGAAATTTGTATGATGAGGTCTTTTACCATGTGATATGCCATCACTTAGTGCACACTGGATGACACTTATCAGGGCCCCTTCTTCCATGTCTTCTTTTGGATGGGATTACATTGGAGTTGTGGGATATGTGACACCTCCTTAGTTGTGTTCTTTTAAGAAGGGGAGCCATAATCCAAACTTAAGCTCTATACCTTTGGCTGGGTGTATTTTAAGAACTGGTGAGCTTTGGATAATTAGGTCAAATGGATGAGTTTTTATTGGACAATATGTTAGGCTATGGCTCCATTCGGCAGTATAGGTATGGACAATGAATAAGTGTAGTTGCATCTTGCAAATTGCATATTGCATAATTGTATATTACATGTTGTGATAAGAATATAGATGGCATAATGATGATTAAATTTGCAATTATTTTGTACGAGGATTATGGTACATACAAATATATATGTAATTAGTTCCTTGTTTTAAGTCATATATGGTTTACTTGTATACAGTAGAAACTTTCAGTAGTTACTGAAATGCGGAAGCTCATCCCTTTATATTAACATTTTTCAGGTGAATGTTATATAATAGGAAGTAAGGGAAGGCACGTGTGGAGTGAGCCTTGAAGGCTTTGTCGTGCTCCTGGAGTACATATTATGCCACTTTATATTTGATTGTCATGACACTATGATTATTTTGTTATAAAATCCTTTGATTAATAAATCTTTTTTTTACTAAACACTTCAAATAATATTTAGAGCTATTTGGCAAGTGTCTTTTGGACTTTTATATTAAGTATATGGGTTTTAAGGTTGAGGTGTTACACAATAAACCTAGGCGGTTGCTCCATATAAACTTCTTGAAGAAGATCACCATGCAGAAAGGCATTCTTGACATCCAGTTGATGCAAATCCTAACTATAGGTGGCAGCCAGAGAGACAAGTAGGCGAACTGAAGTTAACTTAGCCACTGGAGAGAAAGTTTCTAAATAATCAATACCACAAGTCTACGTATAACCTTTAGCAACTAGCCGAGCTTTCAACCATTCTAAGGAACCATCAGCTTTAGTCTTAACAACAAACACCCATTTACTACTAATAACCTTCTTCCTATAAGATAAGTCAACAAGAGTCCAGGTACCAGCCTGTTTGAGGGCCATCATTTCTTCTTCTATCACTGTACGCCAACCAGGATGAGCTAAGGCTTAGTAAGGGTGGTAGGGGTGGAGATGGAATCAAGGGCAGCAACCAGGAAAGAGGAAGCAGGGGATAAATTCTGGTAGAACACAAAGGAGGAGATAGGATAGGCATAGTCAGCATATCTTTTTAGAAGGCGAGGGGTGTGAGTTCCTTTTCTGATAGTGATAGACAAGTTTTTGAATAGGTCAACAAGAGGATCAAGCACTACGGAAGCAGCAGTCGGTGAATCAGGGACAAGAATGTCAAGAGTAGGTGAGTCATGAACGGAATCAGTAGCTGAAGCTTGGTGAAGGCAGAACATTGGCCATATCATCACCATTGATTATAGCAGGGTCCGGAACAACTTCCTATATTGGGGAGATAGGGACTCGATAAACCAAGACATCATCAGGCTCATCAACTGGGGAGGGAGACTCAGACAATACCGAATACTTGAAGAAAGAAGAGTACTCATAAAAGGACATATTGGTGGACACAAGATAATGGTAGAGATTAGGAGAGTAACACCAATATCCTTTTTGGACTCTAGAATAACCAAGAAAGACACATTTTAAGGACTTTGGATCAAGTTTACTGAAACTGGAACGAACATCCCAAACAAAGCACATACAACCAAAAATTTCAGATCAACAGGAAAGAACTTAGTGTTGGGGAACAAGAGGGAATAGGGAGTGTCACCACTAAGAACAATCGAAGGCATGCGATTAATAAGAAAACATGCAGTAGACACGGCATTAATCCAGAACGGTTTAGGAACACAGGAGTGAAACATGAGAGCTCAGGCAGTTTCTAATAGATGACGTTTCTTTCTTTCAGCAACACTATTTTGAGCAGGTGTATCAACACAAGAAGATTGGTGAAGGATGCCATGGTGGTGCATATAATCTGTGAATTTAGGGGGAAAATATTCTTTCTCATTATCACTTTAAAGAATTTTCACAGAAGTACGAAACTAGTTAATTTTAGTACTGAAATTATGAAAATGAGAAAACAATTCAAAACAATGTTTCATTAAGTAAAGCCAAGTTATCCGGAAGTAATCATCAGCAAAAGTGACAAAGTATTGAAAACCAGTCTGAAACACAATTGAACAAGGACCCCAAACATCAGAATGAACTAACTCAAAGGGGGACGTAGCCCATTTATTAACTCAAGGTTCCAAATGAATACGATGGTGTTTGGCAAACTGACACGACTCAATCTAAAGCAGACATAGAAGAAAACTGAGGATACAACCTCTTTAGAAACAAAAGTAACACATGACCAAGACGACAATGGACTTCAAAAAGAGACAACCCACCATAACAAGCAACCAAATGCAGCACCTGATCAACAAGGATGTAATGCCCATTAGATTCATAGCCTTTACCAATAATCTTCTTTGTCGAAAGATCCTGAATCAAATAATGGTTAAGGAATAGTGAGATGAAATAATTCAAATGACGAGTCAGTTTACTTGGAGACAGAAGATTAAACGTAAGATCAGAAACATTAAGGACAAAAGATAACGAAATGGATGGAGTTGGTGTAACAGTGTCTGAACCAAGTACATGGACAGGGGAACCGTTGACAACAAATATGGAAGATGGCTTGGCATAAGGGGCATACGATGAAAATAAATTATGATTACCTGTCATGTGGTTGGTAGCACCAAAATTAACGACCCACTTCATGGAAGAAGTAGCAAGACCACAGACAAATTACCTGTACCAAGTGCCCCTATAGATGATGGACCGGAATCAGACTGATCAAGTGTTTGTGTAACATTGGCAAAACCACGCTGCTGATCGTGCTACTGCTTATTCTGCAATTTATGACAATGCTGCTTAATCTGACCAGGTTCCTTACAGTAATTGCAAATAATACTGCCAGAAGCCATATTTGGAGTATTAGTGCCCTGTTTAGAGCCATAATTCTTGGTTTTAAAGGGGTCACGCCCAACCAAAGCATTAGCATTCAAATCGCTAGATGGACGAACCAAACTTTTAGCACAAAGAACCCGTGAGAACACATCTTCAAGAGATGGAAACTCCTGACTAGACAGAATCTGAGATCGAATGGTGTCATAAGACGGGTTAAGAGCTTAAAGAAAACTGATAATAGCCTAAAATTCCAAATTCTTGATTCGGGTTTGAAGATCCGCCTGCAAGGACATAAATACCTTCATCTCTTCATTCAACCTCTTAAAGTCCAAAAAGAAATCCTTCAAGGGATGACCCTGCTATTGAGAATAATAAAAGTATTTACATACTTCATAAATCTCAGTAAAATTCCCTTTACCAGAGAACATAAATTCAAGAAAATTCATAATTTCTTTCACAGTGTTGCAGTGACTGACAAAGGATAGAATCCATGGTTCAATAGAATTTCGAATTTGGAAAAAGAGTCGAGCATCAGCTCTAGACCAAGCCAAACTTTTCTCATTATCACTAGCAGGGGGATCCTGGGTTAAATGGGCTTCCTTTTCAATACCCAAAATATGGACCCTAACAGTCTTGTTCCAATCATTATAGTTTATCTAATTCAATTTTGAATCACTAATCTTAGCAGACATGGGTAGCATATCAGACATCTTAGATTGAACCATAGAAGGGTAACCAAAGAATCATAATAACAATATAGCAAGCACGTTCAAGAGAGGAACCAGCAATCAACAAAAACACCAAATAGTGAGTACAATCGCTAACCAAAGTCCCAAACTTGCACAAGTCAAAGGTAAATAATAGTTTCAGAGTTAGGAAGCCCACACCGGGAAACGTGAAAGTAGAGCGTGATAACCCCTAGAAATAGGCTAGGTGAAACAAGAGAAAAGAATGATGAACAGTGATAACCATATTAACTGTGACGATAAAAAGTCACAACGAACAGTGTGATGAATAGTATGGCACAAGAAAACCAATTTCAGAGAGCCTTAGGAAGCTCTGATACCATTTAAAGCAATAAACAGAGAAGAAAATTGTAAATTTGAATTCCTTGTTTTAAAACATGTACAAGTGAGCCTATTTATATATACAAGAGTGTATCTTCCTAATTAATGCTACGATACGTTTCCTACCTTTACAATATGATTGCTTACTAATTTTGATATGCAATCCCTAATTTTGTGGGAAATGATTCTAACAGTAATAAAGGCAACAACAAAAAAAGACTTGACTTCCCTCCTATGCTCTAACCATCCTCTTCTACTCCTCTTCTCCCCCATAACTAATCCCAACCTTTAGATTGAAATTTGTGGTATCCAAATTTAATGTTTTATAAAAATAATAATAAAATATAAAATTATTAATAAATAAATAAATTCAAAAAATACTAAATGTTAGTCATGATAATTTAAAACTGCACTATAAAAAACTTTTATTAAGTATTATTTTTGAACCGCTCAAATTTTAATTTAAAGATTAAGATGGATAGTGAGATGAAAAAGGAGGAAAAGATGATGTAAAGAGCAGAAGAAGAAATCAAGCTAAATTGTGTATCTAAAAAAAGAAATCAAGCTAAAAAAATGATAGCACACAACACAATAAAATGATTACCCGAATCTTAGGCATGGCGATCTAGAATTCATCATGGCCCATCAATGATGCCCCATATTGGGCCTTTTGGAGCATTCTTATTCAATCGGGCACACCAAGTGAGCCGGACCCATGTCGAACCAATTTATCCAACAGCAAGCCAGCAGCGAGAAGAGTAGGCAAGACGAGGCTACTCGCACTCTCTGGCGTTCTAGTCGAGACTTCCATGTCTCCAAGTTTGAACATGGAGTCCTCAACGAATCCTCTGCTGTCGTTTTCCACTTTCGTCCATCAGCACTTTGTCCGTCTAGGCGCTGAGATTTCAAGCCGATTCGAAGAAACCAAGCGGCTCGCTGGCAATTGGCCGCGTCCCTCTATTTCTCTGGCGTTTCCGCCTGCATTCGCCTCTCTGGCACAGCCCAAACACGCCATCGCTGCTACTTTGAGCTCAGAGCACGTCGCTAAGTCCCTTGCCGGCACATCTGTCTACACAGTTAGCAATCCCAACAATGAGTTTGTTCTAATTTCTGATCCTGATGGAGCTAAGTCTATTGGATTGCTCTGCTTTCGCCAAGAGGACGCTGAAGCCTTTCTTGCGCAAGTTTGTGTCTTTACCTTCTTATTTTTCCATAGAAATAGTAAATGGGAAATGCCTATGAAAAATTCATCTTTGCTGAGTGGAAATGCTATTGTCTTTTTCTTGTTTTAAGAATTCGTTGCATTTGGATTCCGCCGTATGAAGGGTTGCGTTCTAGTTAAATTCACTCTTGTGCATTTATTATTGGAAGTTGGAGTCATGCACAAGCTGCTCTGTTTATTCCAAGACCTGTTCTTTTGCATGCTAATTTGTTGCTTGGTTTTTAAGGTTCGGTCGCGGAAAAGAGAACTGCGAGGCCAGCCTAGGGTTGTTCCCATAACTCTTGACCAGGTTATCCCACTGTCATATCAATCCCATGTTAATTATGCTTTTGCGAGTCAGTCATTATTTAGCAAAATTTCCACAGTAGATTGCTTTGCAGAATTGTTGGGTACTGATTCACTATGCTGATTACTTTTAGATTGGGTTAGAGCTAGTAAGTCTTCTGTAATCATGACTCCCCAAGGTTTCTGGGTGATAGAGCATTTAACTTCTTGTTGCAATTAGATTCTGAGTGCATTAGCTTATTGGCGTGTGTTACTGTCAATAGTGTATCACTTCTGTTATAATCTTTACTTTTAAGAGACTACCATGTTCTACCCCCACATTATATTCGAAATTCACATCAATCACTGTTTTTCGTTGGAAACTCTCAAAGGTATATAAGGGATCCAGATTATTGTGTTAACTCTAGAGGTGCTTTGTTTATACCTTAAGCATGCTCTTCCTTGAGTCTCACAAAACTACTTTGAGAATCTACACTCCCATGCTTGAATTTATAAATGCATTGCACATTTCCTTGCATCAAAGATAAGTTGTAATTACACTTATTTTGACCAAAATATCCTTGTATATTAATACATTATAACAATTGGTAAACATGCTATTGACCAATATAAAATAATCGGTTTTAAAAATTTAGAGTAAATTAACTTTATGGTTCCCGATACAAAATATATGAAATTAAAAATAAAGGTAAAAAACGATATTCACCCCAAAAATGTTACATTTTTAATCAATATTACTGAGGGTATTTTTCTCATACTTTAGCTTCTGGAGGATTAGTTCATCTCTTTATAATAGAGGGGAGAGTGTTGTATTAGGCAACCCTGGGGAGAGCTAGAGTAATGTATCCTTTTTCTTATTTAGTATATTTATTAGTGGCCAATTAGTCGTTTTCTTTGAACATATACCTGTGGTTTATACTTTATATGCCCATGACCTTATGTCCGCCCTTCTAAACTGGGAACCTCATGCCAGTCACAACAACTGAAAAGCACCTTATAATGGGAAATTTCTGTTTTCAAGCCTCTTTTTACTTAATGATATACTTCTTTGCGGTGTAGGTATATATGTTGAAGGTTGAAGGCATTGCATTCCGATTTTTGCCAGATCCTGTTCAGATAAAGAATGCTTTAGAGGTTAGAATCTCCTATGGTTCTTGTACAAGTTTCACTCATTCTGGTCCACAAACCCTCACTGGTATTTTTATTTACAGACAGTAACTATACTTTAAAGTTAAGCCAATTGACAAGGATATAAATTATAAGAATAAAGAAACTTCAATCTGGCATGCTGGCGACCTTCAGTGTGTTAGTTGGCGTTCTGACACAAATAATACTCAATTGCACTTGAAGAAATTGTAAACTCGGCATTGGATTGCTGAGCTGTAACTTTGTTTCTCATATTGTTCTTCATCTTTAACAGTTGAGAGCAGCCAGTAAGGGTGGTTTTGATGGAGTTCCTGTTTTTCAGGTATACTATCTTGTTTATTAAATTTAAGATCTCTAAACATATTTATATTGGTGCAAATATAGTGTAAGATTATTTTTATTTACAAAGTAAAAAAAGCCTTCACTAGCTTGTAGTATTATATGGTTGGTCTCTCTTTTTTTAAGAAATTGTTTCTCTTGAATTAGAGAAAAAGACGGAGGGTTTGGTGTTTATAATGCATAAATAGTAAAAGTGAGCACGTCTTTTTGTCTCATATACATACATACATACATATATATATGTAATGGTACAATTCTATCACTAATGATTCCAGTGCATCTTCTTCCACTCAGCCCCATGTTAGCTAAATAGCTTTAACCCCTGCATAATTTGTAATTAGCATATTTTTCCATCCTGTAACCTCTAAATTGAATACAATGTCCTTTTTAAGTTATTAAATCTGTGGTGGTTCTTTATAAACCATTTTACCTCTTTGACTAATATTCTTACACTCTTAACAGTCGGACCTTTTGGTTGTAAAGAAGAAGAACAAGCGATATTGTCCTGTATACTTCTCAAAGGTTTGTTTTGCCCGTTAATTTCTTTATGGATTTACTTAAATTATTTTGACATCAATGGGTACATGGATGTGCGGAATTATATCATATTGATGTTATGTCTTACTGATTAACTGTACAGGAAGATATTGAGAAGGAACTATCTAAGGTGTCTAGGGCATCTAGAGGAGCAGGAATTTCTCAGCATATTATGGTAGAAAATCTGCCATCCATTTCCTTATTTCATTGAGTATGTTAGACTGTCAGAAGCTTGGAAATGGTTTTTAAATTAATTCTAATAAATGATTGACATGATTTTTAGCTTGCTAACAAAATCTTCATGATGTTTTATATCATCCTCACAAGTCCTTGCAAATTTTATCTTTGAAATTTGGAATTGATTATTCACATTGTTAAAAAAAGGGTTAAGGTGCAAAAATACACATGTGATTGTTCTCAAAATGCACCCAACACCAAATGTTTTTTTAGGTGCAACAGTGACTATGTGGTTACAAAATAGGTGCAAAACTTCCCTTTGACCGTTAGTTTGACTTTTTGACCCTGAAAGTGATGACGTGTATGATAACATGAATGCTGGAGTGACATTCTGAAAAAAAAAAAACTTAATGGCTACTGAAGCTTTGCAATTAATATTACCCACATTTCACTATTTCAGTAACACCTTTACTGTGAAGTAGATTCAAATATGAATGCAGAATGCTTAACTCAATCAGTAGAACTGCTGCCCTAAAAAACATATTGATTGCTAAATTTTTTCCCAACCCTAGATTCCCAATATTATTAAATTAAAATCATTATAATACATATATTATATTACTAATTTTTATTAAATTATATGATTTATTACGAAAATTTGATTTTCAGCAATTTTTTTCCAAAATGCCACTCCAGCATCCATATCATCGTACACGTCATCACTTTCAAGATAAAAAAGTCAAACTAACGGTCAAAGGGTGGTTTTGCACCTAATTCGTAACCACATAGTCACTGTTGCACCTAAAAAAAGCATTTGGTGTTTGATACACTTTGAGAAAAATCACGTGTGTATTTTTGCATCTTAACCCTTCAAAAAAATTAAAAAATTGATTTTGCATCTTTAGCTTTTGTGCAAGAGCTGTATTAAATTAAATTTAGCCTGGGGTTCTTGTTCTTGGATTGAATCATCAAGATCTGCCATTTGATCTTTACTCTTATTCCCCAATCTTCTTCCTTAGTTTTAGATTTTTTATCATATCCATGCATACTTGTGCAGGTACATACTTCGTAATTTTGTAACCGGTGGCATGCCCTTGGTCATATTGATAACTAGGTTCAACCCAAGTATCCCAACCCAATTTGTTGCTAGGTTGGGATCAGGTTGGAGTATTTTTTAATCTCTGGATTAGCCAAATAAAGGAATTAATATATCAAACTACATTCTTCAACACTATGTATATTGTATAAGGTTTTGGCGGTGAATCAGCCCCTACCCAATGAATGCCACAATGCAAATACATCATCAGAATTGTGTTTTGCAAAAGTATAGTTTTTCAGCAATTTGATAGAGTTGAAATCAGACCATGTGAGATAAAATTGTAATGTCTATGAGAATTAACTTGGTGTGGTAGATATTTTACAGCACCTTTTTTAGTTGTGTTTTTTATCATTCATTTGAAGTTTATTTTCATTTTCTTTTAATAGGTTGGCAGTTTGGAAGATGTACTGAAAAAAATGGAGGTACTTTGTCTGGGAACAATTAATTTTCTTAAAATTTATGAAATAATTTGAGTTACCAATTTTTCAACGTTCGCGAATGCAGGTGAGTGAAAGGAATTCTGGGTGGGAAGATTTGATTTTTATTCCTCCCGGAAAAAGCTATTCTCAACACATAGAAGAAATTACTGCCTGAATCCAGGGTGCAACTTAAGCTAACCAAAGTTTTATGTTGTTTCCCGAGCAAATTGGGTGTTTTTGTTCTCCCCATCCAGCGGGTAAGATGCTTGGAACTCTCTGCCCATCAATTGTTGCGTTCTTCCTCTGTCCTTGCCTAAAAGAAAGTCTTTCTGATGCAGAGATTCTCGGAATACAAGATATTTGTGTATGTGAGAGAGGGCATAGCTGCTCACATCCATTTCAATGAGAGGTCAATAGAATGCTTATAATATGTGTATTACATATTTTATCTATGAAAGATGTTTCAAGTTTCTACCCGTGTATGTACAGCTTAATATTCATGTGCATTTTGTTTTGAACGCTGAAATTATACAACTTTATTGTTGTTGGGCTGAGGAAAATCAGTTTTTGTGAGAATAATCGATTCACCACCTGAGAGTGAATTCACCAAACTACTATCTCCGGTGCTAAATATAAGACCTTTTTGATTTTTTTAGAGAGATTAAGGAAGTTAAATAAGTTATTTTAAAATATTTATACTCATTGCCTTTTTTCAAACTAATTTGTTTGACTTATAAATTGATACATAACCTAATGATACACAGTATATGATATGATTAAATAATTTAATTAATTTTTTTTAACTTTTCCAAAAAAGAGTCAAAGAGGTGTTATACTCATGACCCACTCTTCCACCCATCTCTTTGTAGATTGATAGCCCTCAGCCCTTTTTTAAGGTTGGCCCCATTCCCAGTTAGTCTAATCATCGCAAGGAAGGATGGCTTGCGATCAGGAAAATGTGATAGTTTACCTTCGTGCAAAACATGCAATGTACGCATTTTGAAAACTTCTGATAGCGCAACCCACAAACCTTCTTTATTTAAATAATGAACAAGATGACCTTAAAAAAAGGGACTTATTATCATCTATCGGCAATTGGGGGAGTCGCGTGATTCAGTATCGAATACAAGTGTCCTTCCTTTGCATATTCGAAGTTGACGTCCCAACCAAAAAGTTGTTGGGCGTGCCGGCTTACCTTCCCTTAACACCGATCTTAATCGGTCATTTATCCTCTGCTTTTACATTTCTACCCTTCCCTTTTATGCCTCAGATCTGAGCTGAGCTGCCATTTGTTGAACCTGGTTGGTCCGGCCAAATTAACTAAGCCGAGACGTGGAAAACATGAGGATATTTTGGAGATTTTATAAGGGCTTCCAGATAAAGAAGACACATGGGGCTATATAAATGGTCAACCTTGCTTAAAGGTTTGCTCTAATTCTCTAACAACTGCCTCCAAATCCGTGCTTCTTATTTTAATCATCATGCTGAACTACTGCTTTTAAACTTAAAAGAGTTGGGAAACTATTCAGATATATACATTAGTTCCCGTACCAGGCGTTGCAAAAAAAATTAGTCTCAAGGGGATGGAAATTTCGGCTCTCCAAAGGATGGTGAAGGCCACACCATCCAAAGCTTTAGTCATCAGAATCAATTTGGTTTTCTTTGCCTTCTTTCTCATCGCCTACGCAGCCTTTCTTCTCCGGCCATCTTCTTCAATCTACTTCGAGAATGCAGCCTCCGTCGTGAGATGCTCCTTGCGCGAATGCCATCATCATAAGGTAAGGTGAGCCTGCTTTAATGGGACTTTTTACTATTACGTTTTTATTATTTGAAAACCTTGTAACATGTTATCAAGTCTTCAACCTTCATCTTTTTGTTAAACGTATTCTCTGATGGGTCATTGATCATTATTATAGGCAGAAAATAGCATTAAATTGAAAGCAGTGTTGGAGCAGCCTCATCAGGTAAATTCACGGAGGCCAAAGGGTATTGCCAGCAAAGTAGAGGTGCCAAGCTTCGTTCGAGAAATGGGGAAAGGGATGAAGATAGGAATGGTGAACATGGAAGATGACGTGGAAGATTGGAGATCAAGAGGAGAAGTAATACATGTTGAATTCGACAGGGTATCACAGATGTTCAACTGGACAGATTTGTTCCCGGAGTGGATAGATGAGGAAGAAGAGAGCGATGTTCCGTCGTGCCCGGAGATACCGATGCCGGAGTTTGAATCATACGAAAACATGGACATGATCGTGGCAAAATTGCCATGCAAGTATCCAGAGGAAGGGTGGGGGAGGGAGGTGTTCAGGCTACAAGTTCATCTGATAGCGGCGAAGCTGGCGGTGAAGAAAGGGAAGAAGGACTGGGATTGGAAGACGAAGGTGGTATTGTGGAGCAAGTGTAGACCAATGATGGAGCTGTTTAGATGTGACGATTTGGTGACGCAGGAAGGTGAGTGGTGGTATTATGAAACAGAGGTGAAGAGGCTTGAGAACAAAATGTCATTGCCTGTTGGTTCCTGTAAGTTGGCTCTGCCCCTCTGGGAACAAGGTAAGCCTTCACATCTCAATTTTTTCACCTTACCTTTCCTTTAACTTGTTTTTTAATCTCTCTCTCCATCAAGTAAGTAATAATGCAACGCAAAAAAGGTTAGAAAAATGTTCCTACGCGCCAGGTAGGGGTCGAACCTACGACTTTCTGCTTAGGAAACAGACGCTCTATCCACTGAGCTACAGGCGCTTGCTGGCAACTGCGTGTCGCTAATAATTATGTTAAAAGCTTTACATATCTTTTATGTAAACACTCAACAGCATTTTAATATTTTTGGCTTTTTGCAAAACAAATATTTTTTTTATGTCGGTTAGCTTTTGGTTTTTTTATAAAAAAATAATTAATAATTATGATTTTTAAATATCATGATTTAAACTAAAACGAAACTTTTTAAATTAAATTAATAAATTGAATAATTGATGGGTCGGATTATTTTACGACAGCTATATAATTGAAGTTGATACATCGAACTTTCAGAAAGGTGCAACAGACATATCATTTATTCATGATAGAGCATTCTTTATGAATAAAAGGTACAACAACATTGTCATTACAAGTAAGCATTGGTTACCAATAATGATTTTTTAATTTTTGTTTTTTTCCTCTACGAAGCAAATGAAGTTAGAGGATGGGACTATTTGCTCCTGTGATTGGTTTTCGTGATTCTCAGGTCATATAAACAATTAAGGGGCCGTTTGAAAAACCAATGAAAAAATATGTTCATGTAAGTTAAGATAAATAAAACTCTTCTTATAAATTTATCTTATATACCGTAAATTATGTTAAAAAAATAGCTTCTACTATTAATCTAAACATCCACTAAATAAGATATTTGCTTCCCACTAGGGATGGAAATAGGTTAGGGGCCTACGGCTTAGCCTACATAAAGCCTAACCTAGCTTATTTAGTAAATAGGTCAGGTTCAGATTCAGGCATATTGCTAGGCCTATTTAGATAAATAGGTCAGACCTATTTTCATAAGGCATAGCCTACAGGCCTGGCCTATTTAGCTTTTTTTTTTAATATATACTATTACATAAGGATATGTAATATAATCTAAATAATTTTATAAATTTATCAATTTAACCTTAATTCTAAGTTTCATATCACATCGTCATTACACTCAACCATTACTTTCGCATAAATCATTCACCCTTGCCTTTCTTCACTTCGATCGCTCGAGATGTCAATACTAACTCACTCACTCTCCCCTAATTTGCACCCTCCACTAAAGCATAATAATTGTTATGAGTTTATTTTAGTGTCAAATGAAATATTATAATCTACATAAGAGGAGTTTGTCCCAATTTACATGGGAAAGGTAAAAGAGGTAAAATCTAGTTTTGTATGTTATTTGTTATACTTAATCAATTTTAGAAAATATATCTCATTAGTCAACAGACGATTAGTTTTCTTTATTCCTATTTGCTCGGACAATTATTGTCACTAGACATTCTTTTCTTTTTCTTACTAAGCCCTAATATTACTATGAGAATGGATATTAGGCTTTTAAGACATAATATAGGATTGTATATAACTGTAAAGGGTTATATATGAATTTGGAGGTTTTAAAGGCTGTTTAAAAGCTTACATTATTTAAGTAGGCCTTTAAATAGGCTTCACGCCTTGTCATGCCTTCAAGGCTCAGGCATAAAAAAAAAGCCTACATACAGACTCAGGCTTTGGATCTCTGTTGCAGGCTCAAGACTATTTAAACAAAACCTAACCTAACCTAACCTATTTCCACCCCTACTTCCCACCCTCCCACGGACGCGCTTTTCATTTTTTTAGCTTGTGTCCTTTTAAGTTTCAACAAATCGTTTTCCCACTTCGACAGAAAAATAAATTTAACTTATCTTAAATCCTTTGATCGTTTCAACCTTCTTTAATTTAAAAAATGGTGAATAAATTAAGTAACAAATGGAGCAGATAGGCCAAAGAGATAATAAATAAAAATATTAACAAAAAAAATGACATTGATTTCAGGAATTGACGAAGTGTACGACTTGTCGAAGATTCGGAAAAGCGTGGCAAGCGGAACTAGAGTGAAACGCGAAGCCTACGCCACAGTTCTGCATTCTTCTGACTCCTATGTTTGTGGGGCAATTACTTTGGCACAAAGCCTCCTTCAAACCGGAACCAAACGCGACCTTTTCCTCCTCATAGACAAATCTATCTCCGCTCCCAAACGCCAGGCCCTGGCGGATGCGGGTTGGAAGATCCGAATCATCACCCGGATTCGGAATCCAAGAGCCGAGAATGGCACTTACAACGAGTACAACTACAGCAAGTTCCGCCTCTGGCAGCTCACCGACTACGACAAGGTCATCTTCATCGACTCCGATATCATCGTCCTCCGCAACCTCGACATCCTCTTCCACTTCCCCCAAATGTCCGCCACCGGCAACGACCAATCCATCTTCAACTCCGGCATTATGGTCATCGAGCCTTCCAATTGCACCTTCCGTGTATTGATGGACCGCCGGGACAAGATCATTTCTTACAATGGAGGAGATCAGGGGTTTCTGAACGAGATCTTCGTGTGGTGGCACAGATTTCCGCGGAGGGTGAATTTCCTCAAGAATTTCTGGGCGAATACGACGTTAGAAGCTAGCGTAAAGAATGGGCTGTTCGGGGCGGATCCGCCGAGGCTGTACGCGATTCACTATCTAGGGTTGAAGCCGTGGCATTGTTACAGGGACTATGACTGTAATTGGGATGTGGAGGATCAGCGTGTGTATGCGAGCGACGTGGCTCACCGGAGGTGGTGGAAGCTCTACGATGAAATGGATGAGAAGTTGCAGAGTTTCTGTAGATTGACGAGACGACGTCGTATGGAGTTGAATTGGGAAAGGAGGAAGGCCGGAAAGAAGGGATTGCCTGATGAGCACTGGAAAATCAATATTACAGATCCCAGACGAGCTGGCTCTCTTTTGATGGATTAGAGTTCTCAATTTTTGTATTATATGCCATCTTCGTTTTCTTCTTCTTTTCCCGGCGCATTTTTGCGCGCTTTACTTCCATTTGAATGGCGCACACAGAATTTATTGGACATCTTCCATGCATAGTTTATTTATGTGTGAATAGTGATACCTTCCATTCCTAAATTCTTGAATATTCCTTCCCAACTAGAATCGTCTTTTGAGTTAGGACATTAGCATCGGTCTGAGAAAGATAATACACGTAATTTGCACTATTTTTCTTTTTTATATTTTATACTAGGGAGAATCCCTGAAAATGAACCTAAAAATTAGAAAATGATATATCAATCATTTCGTAAGAAAAAAATGGGAAATTCCTCATCACGTTTTAACATTTTCTAATTAACTTTTGGTAAAAAAATTTATCAATCATTTTTCAATTTTCAGATTCTTTTTCAGAATTCTCCCTATATACTAATATCAATATGTTGTTCCGATTCTTTATACACAAAATAGTACATGGGCATTACTTGCTATGTTTTTTTTTTTTTGGAAAAAGACCAAAATGCATTAAGAATAAAAAGATAATACATCAGTTCTCTACAACTACAATCATGTGAGGACATTATTGTAACATATTAAAAAATAACATATTTAAATGTTTTTCTTGCTATTTTTTTAATTAAAGGGGTGGATACTAATAATATAAAGTTATAAGAGGCATTGAAGCCGTGATCTCCTATTTAAGGGGGAACTCTCATACCACTAAACTACAAAACTCTTAGTTTCTCGCTCTTTTTCTAAAGAGGCAAACATTGTCAGGCCATTAGTAAATGTTTGCATTTCTTTATCTCAAAGTCATATTTTATATATATAGTGTGTATAAAAATAGGTGAGGCTCCCTGCATTACATCTCTAAAATGAGTTTTGCCCTTTTCTTTCTGTAAGAATACAATTTGTGGTGTTAATTTATGACTTGAAAATAACAATCTTCGCTATAGGTTATTTAATTTTGAATATTGATAGTATAAGAATTGTATAATAATATTATAAACTATACCTGTATAATAAGTCGTTGGTAAAATTACATGCGTTAGTGATGAGCATGATGATTTATCGTACATTTTCAGGTGTGTTTGGAAGAGCTTAAATTTGAGAAATAAGCCCTTATTACGCAAGCCGAGAAAAAAATCCTCTCACATACTTACCTCGTATACCGTGAATCACGAATTATAAGCATTTATTACCCAAAAATAAGCTCTTCCAAACAAGCACGAAATCGTTTTTCTCATGACAAAACTTCATAGTTATTTTCATACGCTAGCAAGCTTGAAGATATGCTTTGATTTGGACGTGTAAAGTATCTATTAATATATAAAAGTAGGGTCGAAAACACATTGCGTCAAGTGGCAGTACTGTGTGTCAAATGAATTAGTTAGTTTTTATTTTTTTAATTAATTTTTGTTTATTCAGTCTGTTTAAATATAAATAAAAAAACAGGTGGATTATAGTTGGTGTATAAGTAGTATATGGTTTGAGATAAAATAATTTTGAATTTTAGGTAACCGTCGTCGTTTTTTTTTATCCTATGCCTTTGTTGACTATTGTGTTAAACTATTAGTTAATAAATTGAATTAATCATCTAGAATATTTGACAAAATTATTATCATTTTCTAGGTCCTCTCTATGTCTTATTATTTTTACATTAAGTTACCAATTACTAATTACTAATTAAATAATAATAGCCTAAAAAGTATATTGAATGAGGTTTTGTCGGTTTAAATTTTGTATTTCATAAAATTTAAATTACTTTTAAAATAGTAAAAATAGGATGTGGGAGAGATTTTGGGAGGTTTAACCAATGGTAATCTATTATTTTCAAATTGATATTTTGAAATTTTGTGGTTGTGGATGATTACATATTTAAAGACCTTTTAAAATAATCTCAATAATCTGCATTATGTAACAAATTCTTAAAGAAATAAAATATTGATTTTGTAATTTGATGTTAGCACTTAAAAACAACTTATGCAAACGAAAATAGTGGACAAGATACATTGTTTCGTTTACTCATATTCCCAATCTTGTCATTATTTTTTTCCAATATGTTAGTTGCAAAGGTTTAATTATCTTTTTAAATTATAGCCGTATAACCTTTATTCTATGTAACAAATATATTTTCGGATAAGTTTTAGGGATGCTTTCCAAAACTAACTCTCTAAACTATAGTTTTAGAATAAATATAACATTATTGATAACAGGTTAAATCAAACAATATATTATTTGAGTAAACTTCTTATTCATTATCTCAATTTTATCATCGATACATTAATCTTAACTTTAAAACTTAAGAAAATATTAATAGGAAATATTTATATTTTTATCATAAATATATCATTTGCAAGAGAAATATTAAAATATAGTTTTATTTTGATGTTAACCAAGGTAAAATTAATATGTTAAATTAATTAATATGTTGATAATTAACTTAATCAAAAAATTAGTTCAAAATAATTGTACCAGGAAAAGAGGGATGACGAGGGCAGTTACAACACTAAGGGTTTGTTTGGTCTGAGGGGAGGGGAGGAGAGGGAAAAGGGGCGGAGGGAAAAAATTTTTGAATTGAATTTAAAAAAATTAGAAAAGTGGGGTTAAAATTTTTTAATTAATTTTTCTTACTCTTTTATCTTATATATTCTCTTTATTAAAATTTTATTACCCCACTTCTTCAATCTTTTAAAATTCAACTCATAAAAATTTTCCCTCCCCTCCCTTCCCCTCCAAATCCCTCACACCAAACAGACCCTAAGGGAATCATGAAGAGTTACTTACAAGTTAATTTGGGATCTTGATTTCTAGACTTTAAAAAATTACATTAAAATATTATCTTGTTGCTAGAAATAATATAAGATATTCATTGAAATTATTTTAGCCTAAACAAATCAAGTGCATACTGTGATCATGGGGAGATAGTTATAGGTTAATTTTGGAGCATACATCTCAAACTTAAAAATAAATAACATTTTTAATTTTTTTTACTATATAAAATCAACAGTTTTAGCAGAATTCATGCTACCATATAAGTATTTCATTTAGCTTATTTTTTATTTACATATTTTAACTTAAGAAATAACTCTCAATACATGCGTAACAACCCCACTATTCCCACTAACGACATTCGAAATATTTTAATTATATTATCTTGATTATTCTAAACATTATTTATATTACTTTAAATTATAAAAAAACCGATGGAAAATTTAGTCATGGTCTTTTGATTTTTGTATTTTATATATTTATATATTTTGACTTAAATGATAATATCATAACTGAAATATATTTTATATATTTTGAATTAAAATTATGTGACTGCCTTAATTATTTAAATCATTGATATTAATATTTAATATTAATGAAATACCATAATCCTGGAATCTTCTGACAAATATGACAATATCCTAAACTTATTTTTATTGATATATTTTAATTTATATATGTTAACTTAAAAAATAACTTCTAATAAATGCGAACAACAATGTAAAATTGGTTTTTCAGATTAATTGAGAACCCATTTGTCATTTCCTCCCTAATTTATCTTTATTAATGCTCTCTCAATAATAATTAAAGCGGAAAAGGAATAGGGCAATTAAGGGGTTTTTTAGAAAATACATGTCATATTAACTAACTTACTTAATATAATCAAATTAGGTAAATATATCTTATATTAAGAACCATAGAGAGTATCATAATCCCTTACATCTAGATATTTTGAATTTGGTTTGGTTTGATTTTATTTAGCAAACAATTTATATGTTTTTTTTTAATTTTAGATAAATAAAAATTGACTTTATTGAATTATTGTGATTTCTCTCATGATATTTTATCTATTATTCTTAACAAGTACATCCTCCAAGGCATTGAAGATTAGGGGCATACTTAGACTCACAATTTATCATGTCATTTACATGTATCACCAAATTAATTATTTTAGGTATGCAAGAACAGGAAGTGCCCGTTTGATTGTTTTAAAACTGATTTCAATTTTTCATTGTTATTAAATTATAAAAAAACAGTAGAATTGAAGTGTATGTCATATTAATGAATTGCAAGCATTACTCACTTTATATAATATATAGATGTATTATTAAATTATTATGGTATTTAATTATTATTGATGAAGTATCAATTGGGTATTTTGGAAAGAAATAGACACAAATTATAACTTTATCCTATATTTAGGACTAAGATAACGGTAGTTTGAGCCGTCCTCATATTGCCTCATAAGCATTTCACATAACTTATTTATTTACATATTTTATTTTATACATTTTTAACTTAAGAAATAATTTATAATATATGTGTAACAAGCCTAATACTCCCACTCACCATATTCTAAATAGTTTAATAAAATATTTGTCTTTTTATATTATTTTAAATATTTTAAACCTTTATTTATGTTACTTTAAATCAAAAGAAAAAAAACTGTGAAGAATTTAGTCACGGCCTTTTGATTTGTATATTTTATATATTTATATACTTTGACTTAAATGATAACATCATAAATGAAATATATTTTAAATATTTTGAATTAAAATTCTGTACGTAAGTATTTAAAATATTTAAATTAATATTTACTATAATAATACCATAATGCCGAAGTTATTTGATAAATTTGATGTTATCCTAAAATATCTCCCAAAATAATTAACTTAAAGAAATAAGGGAAAAAACAGAAAAATATCATTTGAACTTCTAAATCCCGCTTACAAAAATGGTAATAAGATTGACAACGCAAATCTTTATCAAAGGACTAATTTAGGATTTTGAAATTTAAGTGATATTTTTCTATCTTTTTCCCAAGAAATAACTTCCAATATATGGGTAACAACCCACTTCTCCTACTAATGGAATTTTAAATATTTTAATCAAACATTGTTTTTTATATGATTTTAAATATTTATTTATATTTATTTAAATTACAAGAAAAAAATCATGTAGAAATGGAGAATTTAGTTATGGACTTTTGATTTTTATATTTTATATATTTTGACTTAAATGATAATATTATAACTCACATATATTTTATATATTTTAAAATTAAAATTTTGTATTTAATTATTTAAAAATTTTACATTAATATTTATTATATTAATATAATATAATCGTATAATACCATAATCTTGGAATTTTTGACAAATTTGATAATATTCTGAATATCTCTCAAAATAATTAACTTAAAGAAATAACTTTCAATATATGGGTAACAACCCCAGGACTAACGGGTTTTATATTTTATATATTTATATATTCTGAATTAAATGATAATATCATAATTGAAAAATATTTTGCATATTTTGAATTAAAATTTTGTACTTAATTATTTAAAATTTTTAAATTAATATTTACTATATTCATATAATACCATAATCCCATAATTTTTGAGAAATTTGATGACATTCTAAAATATCTCCTAAAAAGGTATATTTAATATATTACATTAAGTATTATTTCAATGTAGTTTTTGTAATGTTGACCTTATATGGATAATCATGACAGTGGAGTGTAGGTGTTATCTCTTCAATATGTTTAAATATATGGATCATTCAATCTCTCTCTCTCTCTCTCTCTCTCTCTGTTATCTCCTGCTCTCGTATTTTTCTTTATCGTTCCTCGTCATTCTTTTGACCTGACCGAATTTCCTTTCCAATGTAGAGTTTATTCTTTTCTTTTTCTAAGTTAAGGAAGCTGTTGAAATGATGAAACTAGATTATGCCTATCGAAGTTCTTAAAATAGAAGTACAAATTAATTGAGAATCAAAATGGCAATGGCAAATGTGAACCAAAGAACAATGGGTAAGTATTCACTAAGATTTTGTTTCGCTGTATTGGTAGTATCATAATCCATTGCATCTAAATATATTGAATTTGGTTTGGTTTGATTTTATTTAGCAAACAATTTATTTATTTTTTCATTTTAAGTGGAGAAGAATTGATTTTATAGAACTACTATGATTCTTCTCATGATATCCCATTATGTAAATTATGGGTGTACCTTATACTCACAAAATTCATTTACAGGTAATATATGTTTTGTTCTTTTGGTCTTTTACTCTATTCTAAGAGGAGTAACATCTACTAAAAATGTTTTATTTCTTTCTATATTGAAGGTTGAATATCAGAATCCAAGGAAAGGTCGTAGGATCATAGTTATATTACTTGTACTACTTATGATTTATGCATCTATGAAGAAAGCAAAAAGGGAACTGAAATGGTTCTAAGTTTCAATTAATAGTATTAGATATTAAAACTATTTTTGGACGTCTCTCTCTCAAGAATTTCCTAATATAGAATTGATTTTTTATTACAGATACATTTGATCTTTAAGTTTTTCTTTATTCTTTTCAAATTATTACTATATTTATTTCCTTACAAAGAAAACCATGGCATTGAAGATATATGTTTGTGAACCGTGGAAATGGGCTAACTAGGGGTGTTCGGGATCGGGATCGGGATCGGGAAATGTCATTCCCGATCCCGATCCCGATCCCAAAAATTTCCCGATCCCGAAAATCGGGAAATTTCGGGATCGGGAAATTCCCGATCCCGGATTTGCTTTTTTTAAAAAAAAAAATCTCTATATTAAATTTTTTGTTGTGTTTCCTTTAGTCTAGTATAAATATATAATTTGTTTAATATTATATTGTATCAAATAAGTCTAATATAAATATATAATTAGTCCAATATATGCTTAAAGTTGTCGATTCAGTTGTAAAAAGATAAAAAACAAGAACAAAAATTAGAACTATTTAATAAATAATAAATTAAATTAACTAAATAAACTAAAAGAATAGATATTATCTTAAGGGTGTTAGGAATTTTCATATTTCATTTTACATTTAGTCTTATTTTCTTAAATATTTTTTTAAAAAAATATGTATATAGATATATTTTCGGGATCGGGAAATCCCATTCCCGATCCCGATCCCGAAATCACATTCCCGATCCCGAAATTTTCGGGATGGGAAAATCCCGTCCCGATTTACTCGGGATCGGGACGGGAAATTGATGAACACCCCTAGGGCTAACAAATATATTTATAGAGCTTTTGCTTTTTTTTATATATATTAATATGAAAGAAAATGTTTAAATATATCAATCTTTTTCGTACTTTATAAAAAAAATATTATCTTATACTTATATATTACAAATGCCAACGGTAAAAACTTATATAACTATATAGCGCCCGCGCAGTGCACGGGTTATGTGCTAGTTATACTTAAAAGTACATCCGTGCTACGTGAGAGCATGCAATACCAGAAACACAACATTATTTTCGTTTTCAATTTATCACATGTTAGAGGTTCTGCACAATAAAAAGATAGGTAATTAAACTCAAATCGGTCATTGAACCGGTCGGGGTACTGAGTCAAGGGTTAATAGGTCAAATCGGAATCAAATGGAGCTAACCTGTGACTAAACCGATGAAAAATTAAAAATTTTAGGCTTATCAATATGAAATTTTAAAAAAAAAAAAATTTTAAAAAATCAATTTTTTTTTTAAAAAAAGAAAGAAATTCCGGACCGGACCGGTCTACCGGCCAGTTTCCTATCCGGAATCTATTACATTAACAAAAAGTAGTCGATGATTTTCTTAGCTTGTTGGCATTATTGTAAAATGAACTCATGATGATATATACAACCAACAGTTAGCAGAAGTAGGGTTATCAAATAAGAATCATATTTTCAACAACTACCCTTGATCTTGTATTAGTATTAATTCAGGTTTTTTGGTTACATAATGGACAAATTTTTGAAGTTAAGTAACGTGAGGTGAGGAGTCAGTGTCAGATAGAGTACTAAAATGCCAGAATTTTCTGAAGCAGCAATTTGAAAAATGATTGGGTGGAATGCAAGACTTCATGAGAGAGAATTAATTGATCATCATACAACGGTGGTTGAGCAAACCCATGGACAGGTGCACCTAGTCAATCAACGAACCTTTATATTATTATTGTTGTTTGTTAGTGGTATTATTATTTTTAATTACCATTTGTTTTAATTTTTCTGTATGGCTTATAGCATGGTTAATTCATAATTAAGGAAGCTAAAAGCAACTCAAACGTTTTTCTTTGTGCTTTATTTATTGAAATCGACAGGTGCACCCTTATCTTTAGGAAATTATCAAAAGTAGACTTTTGGACCAGCCCGTGAGATAAGTTTGTAAGTTTTGACTTTATTTTCACCAACTACCATTTCGATCAGATTACCAAAAGTGGTGCAAAACTAATCGATAAGTGCCTTTGCTTCCCTCAAGTGTGGTTCCAAACATCAACGGCCGACAAAATGTATGCGTTTAATTTCGTTCGAAAAATAAAGGGTGAAAACTAGAAATAATATGATTTACTCCCTCCGGTCCTAATTATAAGATAAAGTTAACTTTTTTAGAGAAATTAAGGAAGCCAGTTAAATTACTTTAGAGTATTTATATTTATATTTTTTTCTCCAAACTAATTAATTTGACCAATAAACTAATATATAATTTAAAGATACTAAAAATATAAACACTTTAAATTAATTTAATTGACTTCCTTAATTTCTCTAAAAAAATCAACTTTATCTTATAATTAGGACAGGAGGGAGTACCTTTTTCACAGTTTCTTCCTTAATTTGAAGATACTTCACAATTCAGTGTGTTAAAAAAAAAGGAAGGATGACAAACTCTTGTGGGCGCATGAGGGAAGTAACTTGTCTGGGCTACATGATAGGCCGGTCCAACATTTTAAGTACTGGCTTCAACATTTAACTTACGGGCCACAAGCCCAGTCCAAATATGGGCAGTTTTTTAGCAAACAAACATAGACAGCTGAATGAAGATTTGCCTCAGTTTTTTTTCAGATTCAAAGCCACATTAAAAGTTTTAAAATATAACAAAGTTAACACATATAGTTAAAAAACTAGTGTTGACTATTATAAATTTGATGTTGACTGTCAACTTTTTAACGGTAAAGGTAACATTACTCTATTTTAACACTTTTAAGGCAATATCAAACCTAAAAAAACTTTCGAATTAACATTACTCCTCAACGAAAACTTTTAAAACAAATTTATACCTTAATCCAACCCATTTTTCATTTCAGATCAGTGAAGTGAATTAGCACTACATGCCTGTTCTCTAGCTTCAGTAACACTTTATTCCCCAACAAAACCCTCTGTTATCCATTTTTAAGGATTAAAAGCCTCCTCTAATCTGCTCAGACTTATTAAGTTATGTTGAACCTGTATAGTTTGGGTGATTATAAAAGCAGCTTTTCAATCGTAATTTACGGTATACGAGGTAAGTATATGAGAGAAGTTGTATCTCGATCTACATGAAAAGCAGCTTATAAACAATATGATCGCTAAAACAAACATGCCCTATATATATAGTTGATTGGTTTGTGCTCCGATGATACGAGTGGTCGCTTGCTTGGTAGTAATTTATAACGAAATAAAATAAGTTCGCCATTCTTGTTGAAAAGAGAGAATAAGACGGATCTCATTTGTGGATAGTTGCTTTTGATATGCTGAAATATGCTTTTGTGAAGTTGTGTGAGGTTTGACGAAATGTAAGAGGTTCTCTTTTGCAGCGGCTAGTCTAGAAGTTGGAGCTCCATTTGTTTACGAATCCAATTTTTCTTCCGAACCATAAATGTTGTTATTCTATTGTCTGTGTCGCATCAATATCATACTTTTTTTTTTATTATTATTACAAAGGCAAGTATTACATTTGAGACAAAATCATGAAACGTCACCTTTCACCTCCATTACACCTTGAATATCTAAAAGAAATTGACTCCTACAGCTGTGAGGAACTTGTGGCACTAGAGAAAGCAGATTCTCCTCAGCATGAGCCTCCTTTGCTAAAATATCAGCACACCCTACTGTAGCTCTGCAACATTGAAACACCTGAATAGACTCCTCCTGATAAATGAGCTGACACACTCCTTCAATTTCCTCTCGAAAAGGATGATCCACATGACCATCTCTGGATAATATATTAATAGCCTCCAAGGAATCCGAATAAACCTGCACACTCGTGTACTTTAACATCCTACACACCTATAATCCTTCTTTAATAGCAAAAATTTCGTTTATAGTTGTTGGACAACTACCCAACTTCTTTCAAAATCCCATATCATACTTTGATGAATGTATTAAAAACGTTAGCCGAATAATTCACCATTGTTCTGTATACAAGGGGTTGACTGGCTGAGGGGGAAATAATTTCTTTCATAATTTAATCATTTCTTTTATGTTACACGCATCAGAGAAGAACATCCCTTAACTAGAGCTGCCAAGGATCTGAACGATAGTTTTGTGCCACGGATCGGAAAGATGTTCCACAAGGTTATCAATTGGTCCAACATGAGTCACTGAAGCTTGCACGAAGATTCCAAGCATCGCTACCATAGCAAGTCTCCCTGAAAGTGCGAGAGTTACCAGCATGGAATTAAGCCTCCACATGGATATTGAATTACCAAAAAAAAAAAAGATCAGTTTAAATCATAATTATGCAAACTGTGAAAACTGAAAAACATACCGTTCTTAATCTCTTTAAGTTTCCATTCGTGAGCGTTTTTAATATCTTTAGCCAGGCCGAGAGGATTTAGCAAAGGACCTCCAGGGTACCTGGTTTGTTGAAACATAAACCATCAATAAAGAGACCCAATTCATGCTCAGTAAAATCAATAAAGAACACAGTCACACACTCACGGAATCAAAATTGAAAGAGAGATTATTAGAAAAAGATGGAGCACAAGTTTTAGTTGATCAAGTATACCCTGGCTCTAGACCTTCAAAAGCAGCTTCCAGTCCAAAGAAGGATCCCTCTTTAGCTTGAGATCCTGGACTAACGAAATCCATGTACCTTTTTGTTTCAACAAAGCTGCGCAAGAAAAGATGACCAATTCATGCATTATCCGAAGGAGGAAAAATATATATAAAAGCCCCCAATTTTTTCTCACGTAAATTGTCATAGAATAAAATTCTACCCCATCAAAAATAGCTGGATAACGAGCAGGGTCTTTGCATCAGCAAAATATGTTTCTGCACCGGCCTCGTACCAAACTGGGATCGTTTTAAGTCCTGAGAAGCGAAGTGTCTGCACAACAGTGTTAGAGATAACAGGAAGTACATAAAATTACCATTGCAATTATAGGTAGAGAGTAAGAACTTGATATTAAATTATGAATTCTTTCAAAGAATAAGTATCGCAGATTAATACCAAAACCCAAAAGGAAAAATAAAAGTTGGAGTGATGCGACTCACATCTGTCAGCAGAATTCCAGAGACTCCAATCATTGCAAAACGGGCATGAACCAGTTCTGCTTGCACATACCACTTCAAGCTTGCCGGGTCTTCTCCAAGTCCAAGTGGATCGAACCCAAAATCTCCAGCCAAACTGTAAAACTTGCAATGGTGTTAATTGAAAAATCAGGAGAAAGAAGATGATTTAGAAGTAAGAAAGGTTAAAGGGCTCACGTTCCATCAAGATAAGGGGGAGGATCGAGACCTGGGAGCCACGTAGGTCGTTGTTGAGATGCAATACAAGTTCGCCTACAAGGCTTTGTAATTTCTGCACCAGCATGCCTGAGCCAAGAGGATGTGCCACAAGCTGGAGATTTATGAATGCTCGTGTTTTCAAAGAAAGAGCATGGCTGCAAAGGGAAGCTTCTTCCTGTTGCTAAGGCCATTCTTCTTTATCTTCTCTCGTACTCAAGGACGTCAAATTAAGCACTCAAAATTTCCACTTTCACCCCCACAACAAATACCACATAATCATAGGAATGTTTGTTTGTATCAGTTGAAAAAAAAAATAGAAGAAAAAAAACATGGTCCCACTTATCATGGACATTGGACACAAGGATAAGAAATGTTTGCTTCTGAGGCCTGGGCGTTGCCATCCCAACTCGTTCTCCAACCTTTAACATCTAACTATTTAGAAATCATATCCGACTTCATGGGCTCCAAGATTTTAAATCAGAATTTGTTTCAACATATTTCATGATCAACTAAGAAAGGTGTTTGAAAACCAGACAGTCAAAACTAGTATTGCTATTGCCGTTCGATTCCTCTCACTTGTTTATACAGTCATTCCTCAGACCTAACGAGTCATGAGTTCAAATCATTGTAATAAACTCAAGAGATTCGTAATAAGGAAAAGGAAATATCCGAGCAGAAACAAATGAGATTACTAAGATTCCAGCTTTCAGGTCCAACAATACAAAGTAAGAGAACTGTGAATGAATACACTGGTACAACTTGACAACAGCTACATCTAATTTCCCATTCAAACAGGCATCATACATACAATTCCGAAGTGCACAATAAAACGCTTAGATAACTGAATGTTTATGTCACTTCTTAAGCAGTTAAGCAACGAAAAAGCTGACTACTAAAATATAACGCTTATCAAGGGTATCATCGCCTGCTGGATATGCTGAGTGAGCTAACTTTCATAGGGGTAGCAATAACCAATGGAGCCTCAGGAGAATCAGTGACCGCAAACTTGTCATGCATGAAACGACTATCAACAATGGAATCTTCCTTAAGGACAATCTTATAGCAATAACAGCTCTTAAGACCGTGCTGATTACGGTAGCATTCATGAGAACCGTCCTTCACTTGTTGGAAGTTCCATATCACACTGAACTTCCCCACTGTGGCCACTATATGGCGCTCCTGCCTTCCATTCTCTGTGACCTGAACAACCGGTGAGATTGAATGCGTCAGTATATGTGAAAATGAGCAAAGAAATCCAACTGACATGTAACAATATCCTACAACTGCATCTCAGGTTAAAGTCGGGAGCCATTTTTTCAACGCCAAAAGGATAAGCACAGCAGTGAGTTTCTGACAATAGGAAGCAAGCAATCATCTCTTGAAAATAAACCACGCAATTAAAAGATCAAGTGGATGAGCATTTAATTGCTTTATTCAAAATGATCTAAACCCCGGTCAGCCTAGCTTATCAATATCTGCTAATGAAAGTAAGCACGCAACAGAATTCCAAATTTCATAGAATTTTCTATATGACTCCCTTAGCAAAACAGGAATACAAAAAGGTTGCATTATACGGTCTATGCACGAGTCAGTGTAACATCCACCGATCTAGCATAATTTCAATTGACTAAGCAGTTTTATTAATCATCGGATAGGTAAATCTAAACTTTTCATGGAACAGTAAAAAAATTCGAACACGCGAGGCAAGTTTGAAAGACAGATGGACGTGAAACACTAACTAGAATTTCGAACTCAGCAAACACAAGACGGCAATTCAAGATTGAAGAATTTGTTGTGCCAAACATGGGGATATATTATATCATAATCGAGCAGTAACAGAAAAAATACTGTCCTTACCCATGAAAATTGAGCATTGCGGAACTTATTATTTGTTCCAGCTAAATGTGAATCCAGAGGAGTCAGCTTTAGCAACCTTGGAGCAGCGACCCTATTTCCCATGCGTCCCCTGAAACCAGTTTTTGTATTCCCGTCTTTGTCAGTGAAAATAGTACAAATAAGGATCAAGTAGGTGTCAGTAGTACCCACAACCCATTTCCCATCGAACGTTACATCCACACGTGTAATGGGTGAACCAAGGCCAGGAAAAGCTGTTTTGGCCTGTCTCATTGAATTGATTGAATACAAACGGATCTTCCCATCAAGAGATCCTACGACTATGGAACCATCACCAGTAGTGGCAAAGCATTGAAAGTTGGTCCCTCGTGAGAACTGATGCCCCTGGGTCCAATTTAAAACAGGGGTATTAGAGTTAGCCAAATCCTGAACAACTCCATGGCGGTCACGCATATCCCACCTACAAAGCCTACTGTCATCCAATCCCAGAAAAGTAGATCCTGAAGGATCCAACTGAGCTCCCTTGCTATCATTGACGATATCTCTCATTGTAATGTCAACCCCATCCTTTCCAAACTTCCACTCTGTTACAATTTTCCCAGTCTCAATATCAAGCTGGTGAAGGTTGGTTGAATGAGGCTTCCCAGCATCAACTGGACTCATGAGGAGCATGTTAGTCTCAGCCTTCATTAGAAGAGTCCTTTTGGGCGTAGCATTTACCAAAGATGAACCGTTACCTTTATATCCGCTACCAAAATTCACAAAAGTACCTTTTCCATGAATTCCATGAGCAAAATTCTTCACAACCTGAATGCCAGAATCACCAACCAAAAAACTGTTGTCCAATGCACCCAATGCCAAGCTCTGTATCCCGCTATTTGCTGCTTCCTCAAACTCCTCCATCAAGTCTTGGTTTGCTCTGGTTTGCGTTGGCGTTGCAGAACCAGGGCTTTTGGAAAAGCTATCCTCGGCATCTTCCCACATAGAATCGTCAGCAGCCTCTGGTTTGGCCCATCCAATAAAATCCTTACCATAAATCTTAAGCCTGCTTTCTTCCGTTGCCTTAACGCAATACGTGTTCTCAAACAAACAGTTCTCGAACTGAGCAACAAACGCCTTATAATCTTCTTCACAAAAGAATTTCATAGCCCAAACACCCCGAGCAACGAAGTCAGCGCGACGCTGGTCCCCGAAAGTTTTCAATTGCATCTCGGTATCCACCTTCACTCGAATTTTCGAACCAACCTTCAAAACCCACCATGAGTCTCCTTCCTCGTCACCTTCATCTTCATCAATGCCTCCATCACCATCGTCAACTCGGGAGGTCCTAACGAAAATGTAAGTAGTGAGTTTTTCAGAAGTTACCCATTTAGCCTTGGGGGTGGTTCCTCCGACATGAAGGTAGAGCTTGACGGCATTCTTCAGGTTAGGATTCTGGGAAGAGGAGTATTTCAGCTTCAAGGCCTTAAGCCTCGCCTCCACGTCATCGAGTGATGACGGAGTGCTAATTCTCCGGTCCGCAGAATTTTTATGCTCTTCTTCGGCATCTTGGTAGCTTGCTTCCTCATCGCTGCGGTTCGGAGAATGACTGTCTTCGTCAGAATCGGAGAGTTCCAAATCTTCACGACTGTGAGCCCCACCCATGTTTTCTGCTTGGGATTGAAAAGCGCGGGATTAGAAGATCCGAAAGATGGGATCTGAGGAGTGGAGATAGAAGATGGAGAAGACGTTGAGCGCGAGTTCGAAATTTGAAATCGGCGAATTTTGAAATCGGGCTGTAGGGGAGACAGACAAAGAACGTAGGAAACCCCTACGGATTCACCGGCTACCCGGTATGACCGGTTGGTTCCCAGCAGGCCACCCGAGTCAGCGAGTAGCAAAATTAAATGGATCACACCAAGCGGTCCAATACTCCAATGGTGTTCCACTGATCAGCATAGGTTCGATGAAATTGATTTTGTCACTTTTCACTTTTCACTTTTCACATCGCTCTCTAAATCATATGGACAAAGAAGTCCAATGGACCGTGATTGTGCTCGTTCCTTGTATGTTATTTATTCTCTATCATATTGTTGCATCGCCTTCTCCATAACCATCGGCCATTGCATTAGCTAATTCTGTGGCAGCAATTTAGTTGCTATCTAAAATTAGTAGTACTATGCTGCAGTTATTTTAAGTAATGTTTTAAAAATCAAACTGGGCACCAAGTGGGAAAAATCAACAGGTCATGTTCAAATGTGGTTCAAACGATTTGATCACCAAGTGGGAAAAATCAACAAGTCATGTTCAAATGTGGTTCAAACGATTTGATCAATAGGGTCAGGGAGTAATGGTTAAAATAAAATATTAAATATTTATATAGCTTAATACAATTTTTGTTCCTAAAGTTTTCCTTTATTTTGATTTTGGTCCTTCAAATTTCAAATTAAAGGTTTTAACCCCTCAAATATCATTCTATTTAAAATATTGGTCCCTATAACTCACTAAAGACATGGACCATGTTGCCCTTAGAGGGACCAAAACCTCTTATTTGAAAGTTGAGAAACCAAAACCAAAATGAGGGTAAATTTGAGGGACAAAAGATAGTTTTAACCCTATTTATATTATAATATATCTGTAAGAAATAAAATATGAAATTCTTAAAAAATAAGAAAATTAAATTTTCAAAACAAATAAAGACACACCTTTAACTTCATATCAATCATTTTACATTTTATACAAAAAATACTTTATATAAAAATAAAGATATTTTAAGAAAAGTTAGAAAAAATTTTCTCATTAAAATTTTAATTAATAAAAAATTTAAGATAAATTTTTATATAAAAAAAAAATATATATATATATATATTTCTTTATATTTTTTTTACTAACATTTATGGTACAATAAGAAATGAAAACATTAAAAGATCGATGGCCTTCTTCAACCAAAAAAAAAAAAGACCTATGTGAATATTATGATGGCGGTAGCTGGCAGGTATAGCCGGGAATACGGGCCAACCCGCGGGTTGCGGGCTGGCTCGCACCAACCCGTGGCCCCCGCGGTGCGGGCTTGTGCAGCCCGCACTTTTGCGGGTTGGCAACCCGCAGTGTGCGGGTTGGCAACCCGCAGTGTGCGGGTTGCGGGCTAGCCCGCGGGCCAGCATTTTTTTTTTGAAAAAAAAAATCATATTTTTTAAAGAGGATTAAAAATATGAGACACATATATATGAGTAATTAAATTTACCTTCCTAGTATCAATTATTTCGTTTATAAAAATTTAAAAACATAATCTAAAATTTAAGAGATAAAGTTATCAAATTTGTTAAAGTTTATAAACAAAACATAAACTCATCCTCAAGCAACCAAGATATAATAATTTTGTTTAAAGAAGAAGGGAAGAAGCTAAGATTTTTTTACTTTGGATTGGGAGGTACCAAGATAAGAATGAAAAACTTATACGTTTTGTAAAATTAGTATATATAAATAAAAAATAAAAAATTTTGCGGGCCAACCCGCCAACCCGTGGGCTAGCCCGCATTAACCCGCGGGTACAGGCCCGCATTTTTGCGGGTTGGGATTTTCCCAACCTTAACCCATCAAAACCCACAGGCTCACGGGTTGAGCCCATATTACTGGCTCTACTGGCAGGTACAATACTCAGAAAACTTTTGTCTTTCAACAATTTTAAATTTGATGTTTAATGTTAATAAAAATCAAAAGTCAAAACACGTAATGTTAGTTAGTCTTTAAACTCTTAGGGCCCATTTGGTATGTTGGAATTGATTTTGATGGAAATGAATATGAATATGGATATGGAAATGGAAATAGAAATGGGGACTAAAAGTATGTTTGGTATGTCATGGAAATGAGATCTAATTTTTGTATAAAAATACCAAAATGTTCTTCAATTTTTTTTTTTTTTTTTTTTAAGGTAGTGGAGGGTAATATATGGAAATGATCACATAGAATTGTAAATCTTAGGTATTTTGAGGGAATTGATTGGGTGGAATTGAGCCTATTTGGCTTCCACATGGAATTAGAAAATTTTCCAATTCCATCATACCAAACAAGCATCATGATAGAATTGATCCTCAATTTCATTTCTATCACCCCTAATTTCATCATACCAAACATGGCCTCAGGCTTCACGTAAGACTAGGACATAAATTAAATTACTTCCTCATTTCCAATGTGGTGAGAAACTTTAGAATTAATTGGCTTTGGCTTGTAGTATATCACTATTCCCAACCTTTTTTTTCTTCACACGGCATGGAACTCTGGACTTCATTTTTTAACCAGCAAATTTTGCACCCTATCAAGTCAAAAACACCATGGATGAAAGTTGGAACAACCTACAACTATGGGGGAAAAAAAAAGCAAAAAAAAGTGTGGTTTGTAGGCCTTATTTGTTATTTTTCCTTATTTTCCTCCTTCATTTTCGCCTAAATCTCCCCCTGCTTTTCTAGTCGTTCATTTATGTTCTTCGCATGACCAAGAGTCCAGCAGTCGGAACATTTTTTTTAGAGCTTTCAGATTCGTCCGGTTCTCTTTAAGCGACTCCGGGTTCCAGCTCCAATCCGGGTTCGATCTCAACCATTGGTTCAGGGCAGCTCAAAATGACTTAATCCTTAAAACGGTCTAAGCATGATGGCCGAGCCGGTGAAGGATTCGGGTGGCGGCCGGACCGATCCGACTGTCCGGTCCGATCTGGGTTAAAAAACATTGATTTTAAGTCTTAATTGCTGTTAAATTTTTTTAATTAGGAATTAGACGTTAGATCTTCTAATTACGATCTTAATATTTTTGGAAGCTAGCGCTATACATTTTAATTTTTTTTTATATGGAAGTGTTTTGAATTTAACATATACTCAATGCTCTCATGGGTTAACACAGTTATCAATAGGGGTGTTCAAAGGATCCAGGTCCCGATTGTCCTAGCCCGATCCCAAACATTTGATACGGGGAATTTTTTGTCCTGGCCAGGGTTGGGACCGAGACCGAGATCTCCCTTGAGATCCCGATCCTACTCCCAGTCCTGATTTTTTTTATTTTTTATCTTATAAATTAAGTTATTATTTTATTTTTGCATTTTTTACCCAATGAATTAACTTATCATTTGATAAAATGCGTATCACATCTTTAGTTAGAGTTAAACCGTATATATCGTGATACTAATCCGAACTATATAATGTATAAAGATAATAAAGAAGATGATGATAGTGATAATAATAATAATAATAATAATAATAATAATAATAATAAAATGTTATTCTTCAACTTCAGATCAATTTATGTCATTATTATAGCTTTGTTAGAGGTTAAATGATCACTTTAAACACTAGATTATAAAAATAGAATAATATATTTTAAATTTAATTTACATTCCGGTAAAAACCTGGGGCCTGGAACCTGGATTGGGGGATCCCGGTCCCGGCCCGGGTTTTAAACACCCTTAGTTATCAATTATTTTTTAATATTATAATATGGTATAACTTTTTATCTTTTAATTTCTAAATAGAAACATGCAATGCAAAGAAGGGGCAAGATATGTAGAATATAGTTAAATGAGTATTGGACACTTTGTAAGCTGTGAACATATCTTGTAATATTAAAGCCGGTAATATGGCCCAGTCTGCGGACTGTGCAGTGCGGGCCTCACCTTCACAGGTTGGGAAATCACCAACCCTAACCTGCATGTGCGGGTTCACAGGCCAACCCACACAATTTTCTTTTTTACTTTTCTTATTTTTAACAAAATTGAGAATGAGAATGAGACAAATTGTTAACCCAAAAAAAAATGGTGTAGGCCCACTCACATTATGACATGTCCTAGCCCAAGTGTCCAAGTCCAAAGTCCAAAAAAACAAGTTCCAACCCACTCACACTGTGTCATTTCCAAGCCCAAATATCCAAGTCTAACAAGCCAAAGTCTAAAGTCCAAAAGGCAAGTAGGCAACCATGTTATATATATAAAAAAAAATTTTTACGGGCCTGCTCGCAGGTAGCGCGATGCGAGCCTATGCTACCCACATATTTTTGGACATAAAAAACCCTAACCTTAACCCTATTAAAACCCGCAGGTTGCGGGTTAAACCTATTTTACCGGCTCTATCTTGTATTGTATTTGTAAGTTTTATGTTTCTGGCCCAAATACTCGTTGGGCTTAGGTTAGTTAAGAATGAACTATATATGTGTATAAGTTATATAGAACCAGTAGCTGTTCAGTGGAATTATCTTAGCCCTTATTATTTTCTGGGCCTATTCAGTTAACATGGCATCAGAGCTCGTATTTTGTGAAATTCCTTTACACCTGTTGAGCATTGCAACCTGATCCAAGAAACCCGTTTTAGGCAACCCGATCCAAGACCTATCTTCATCCGGTTCTCAGCATCAATTACAAGCGTCAAAATCGCGTTCTTGGTTTGCTCATGGTTTAGTCGTGGTTAGCGTTCATGTTTTCTCAAGATTGTGCCATTTTTTTATTTGTAAATCCATAAATGAACCCATGGATCTTGATTTCAATCGCTAGAAGGTTAATTTGAACAGCGTCTTATAGCAGATTATTCCACCTTTCCAGTTTGCAAATCCAGAAATGAATTCGTGGATCTTGATTTCAATACTTCTGTTGCATATTCCCCCTGTTTTGTACTTTGAAACTCTTCACAATTTTTGATTTCTTTCGGTGCTTATCATTGATTTCATCAACACCAATCGTGTTCTTCTACTTCAGATTTCTAGAAAGGAACTCGTGTTCTTTTGCTGTGGTTTTCCCTTCCAGTTCTCAGCCTCGACACTCGATTGTGAGTTCTTTTGTTACACTTCAATTTCGTGGTCTCTGTTCTTTATCGCAAAAACATCTTTGGTAAGCAAATCTAAAATGGGGTCCATACATTTTGGATTCTGCTGACATCTTGGATTCTGTTGATCTGTGCTCCTTTTCTGCCATACGATTTTGCTGTGATATTTCTCCCTTGCTCGTTAGTGATTCTATTAATTTGTGATTCTGTTAATCCGTGATTATCTTCTGCTACACTCTTGTTTTGGTATGGTGTGGTTTCTATCTCCTGAGAAGAAAACATGGTAGAGGCGAGTGATCCCAAGACTCCTATGCTTGATTTTTAGCATCTTCTTTTTCTACATCTAGCTGATATGCAGGCTATTGCATTAGTTTCCCAAGTTCTAACGAGAACTCAGAATTATGTCATTTAGAGTAGAGTTATGAGACTGGCTCTTCTTGGTAAGAACAAACCTGGATTCATTAAAGGAATATGTGTCCTTGAAAGGCATGAAGATTGCCACAAAGAACAGTGGGATCGCTACAACGCAGTTGTACTTTCATGGCTTATAAATTCTGTCGATAAGGATATAGCAACTAGCATGGTATTCTCTCTTAATGTGCATTCTGTTTGGGCTGACCTTAAAGAACATTTTAATGTGATTAATGGGGCACAAATTTTTACTTTACACCGGTCTATTGATTCACTATCTTAAGGCACAATGAGTGTTTTTGCTTACTGCACCCGTCTCAAAGAATTATAGGATGAGTATGCAACATTAGTTTCTATTCCTAGCTATCAATGCCCTTCATCCAAAAAGTATTCTAAGATAGTCTAAAAGCAACAACTATTTTAGTTTCTTATGGGATTGAATAAGGGGTTCCATCAAGTTCGAAGCCAAATCCTTCTCATGAAACCACTTCCCTCTCCAAACCATGCTTATTCTATGATTCCACAGGAGGAAACTTGATGTGATTCAACAAGTTATGCCTTCAAATTCAAGTGTTCCTTTGCATATTTCAAGTGGACCAATCACAAGAGCAAGAACCAAACAAATTAAGGAAGCATTAAATGGGCTAGTGCAAGATCCTTGGACAAAGCAAGTAGTAATTGGATCAAAGTTGGACAAAAATGCTGAAAACGCCAACTTCATATGGGTTGCAAATGAAGATATTGATCAAGTATTGGGCTTGCAAACTTGAAACTAAAGAGCATGGACCTAGTACTACACATGGGAGGACTCATTTGGGTCTAAATAAGCACATTTTAAGCCTTAATTGCTAACTACATTTTTTTGAATTTAGTTATGCGAAAATCAACAAGTAGTTGACAGATTTGACTTTTGGTTTTTTTAGCATGTTGTATTTGATTTTTCAACTTTCTAGAAGATTGTATTAGACTTTTGGGATCATTGTATTAGACTCACTACTACAAAAAGGTTGAAAGGTGACGCACATTTTGTGGCACTTCTTTAAAGAAGTGTCACAGCTGCCTTTTTTTTCTTTTTCTATTTTATTTTTTTTTTAAATTTTGGGTACCAATTGTGGCACCTGATGGATCAGACGCCACAGCTGGTAAGCCCAACTGTGGCGCTTGCCGAGGCAAACGCCACAGTTGGACGCATCCTACCAGTTGTAGCCCCTGGAAAACCAGGCACCACAGCTAATTGTATAATAAATACATAAATAAACTTACCAGTTGTGGCCCCTGGAAAACCAGGCGCCACAACTTCTTCTATATTTAAAAAAAATTGGATCAGCTGGCCACCACGTGACCAACTGGTTATATATAAATTAAAAAAAAAATTACCAGCTGTGACGTCTGGAAATCTAGGCGCCACAGCTGGTTCTATATTAAATAAAAAAAATTATCAAATGTTCAGCTTATATAAAAAAACTTTAGACCTTTTTAGTGGATTACACTATCCACTTTCTACCAATCACAATTCCCCCCGCTCTCACCCTTATCTTTTTTCCCCTTCCCATGCAGTGGCCCCCTTCCTTCTCTTTTAATTTATTTTGACTCATCCCACTTTAATTATTCCCTCCTCTCTCACTTTCCCTTTTCATCTACACTACAGCTTCTTGCAATTGACAACCGTCGCCCCCTCCCTCCATTTCCTATCATCTTCATACTTAAAAACATACCCACACGTGCACACGTCTTCATCATCGAATCTACTTCTTTGTTTTGTTTCAACTGTCATCCCCACTTCTGTCCCCAATTGTTCTCTTTTCTTTGTACTGTCTTCCACTTTTTGTCCCCACTCCAGTTGGTTCCAACTGCTCAAATTTCCTCCTCCTCCTCCTCCTCACTCAAGATTGTGTCACCAACGGGCAACATGGTCCCACACTCTAATCTACTGATCAATTAAGCTTGTAGTTCAATGTGCTTCTTCCTCTTTTTCTTTTAATTGGCATGTAATTTCTTCAATTTTTTATTTCAAATTGATATCTATATTATAATCTGTGTTTAAAAAGTGGAGAATATATATAATATTTCGAAAGAAGTTATCCAAAAAAATAATATTTCAAAAGAAAAGAAAAAAAACCAAAAGTGGACAATGTCTCGTGATGCCTTTAGCGTGTTGATAAAAAATATCTTTACATATTCGGAGTACTTGATTTCAGATTAGGCTTAAGCAATTTTAACATTTTTTTCCTGAAAAAAATTTTAATTTCAAAAAACCTTACTTTAGTAATTTAAAAGAAAATAGTCTAGTCCATACGCATGATTAAGAAAAATATAATATTTGTATCATAATATAAGTTTCTTTACATTAACTTTTTTGCCAACAGTTTCTAGTTTAATACTGGCCTTAATATCTTCAATTTTGAAAATAAATATGGACAATTAATATTATTTTATAAATTAAAATAAAACAATTTCTTTAGCTTAACTTTTTAAAACTTTTTTTTAAAAAAATTACCCTCCTGTAGCACTTCCTCCAACAAGCGCCACATGAGGGTATTTTTTAAAAAAAAAAATTAAATGTTTTGGCGCTTTCAAGCGCCATAGCTTCTTTTAATGGCGTCCAGATATGTGGCACTTCTCTAGCGCCACAGCTAATGCAATTATAAGCGCCACAATTTTATCTTTTTGTAGTAGTGACTTTTAGATTTCCTATCACATGGTTTTAGACTTTGTATTAGCTATTTTCAAAATTGCAATTAGGTCATATTTTCTTATAAATACTTGGCATTTCTTCATTTGTAACACATAATTCAGATTTGAAATGATAAATGAAAATTGTATTTCTGCACTTTGTTTCTTGAAAGTGGATTTTCTCTAAGGTTCTTTTTAGAACTAACAGACTTATCAAAGCTTGATCAACCTTGTGGTGTCTTCCAACACTCCGGGTCCTTGTTCTATCGTGTTTAAGGGCTTAAGTGGATCATCGATATGTGTTTAGCTTTCTTAGGGTGTGCATATTTAAGATTAATTATGGGTTCGTGGGATCTTTTCTTGTGGGTTCGCACCATCTTGGAATTAGAGCTTTATATCTAAATTCAGGCCATATCTATCTGTTCTTTCTTCTATTTTTGTTTTAAGTTTTGTGCTTTGTTCTTGCATCTTTTCGTGTCTAGATTTATTGCTTCTATTCGTCAAGCTTTCCTTTGTGGTTTCCATTATTTAGTAAGTCGTTTTCATCAAAGTATTAAAACCCGGACCGGGTATTGAACCGGTCGGGGTACTGGGTTAAGGGTCAGTGGGTCAGACCGGGACCAAACCAGAGCTAAACCGTGACCAAACCTGTGAGAAATCGAAAATTTTAGACTTATAGTATAAAATTCTAAAGGAAAAATAAAAAAAAAATTTTAAATTAGCAACTCGGACCGGGCCAGTTTACCGCCCGGTTCGCCGGTTCCCGAGCTGGACTGGCCTGTCCGGTTCGGGTTAATGAACCCTGGTTTTCATAGTTCAAAATATCTTTTGTCATCTTATTTTGGAATCATTTCAATCCGATTTGTCATTTGTGAGTTCCATCCATTATAATCTAGTTGTACTTTTTGGAAAATTTTAGTTTTGTTCATCTTCTTTTTTTCCAGAACGTCTTGAAAAATTATGTCCTTGTTTGACTACTTTTCCTTTATATTTTACATCATTCAATAGGTCTTTTTCATTGTTTAGAATCTCATCTTTGTAAATTGCAAACATATCTTGTATTGTATTTGTAAGTTTTGTGTTTATGGCCCAAATACTCGTTGGGCTTAGGTTAGTTAGGAATGGACTATATGTATGTGTACAAATCGTACATGACGAGTTGTTGTTCAATGGAATTCTCTTAGCCCTTATTATTTTCTGGCCCTATTCAGTTAACAAGGTACTCTGGCTGTTTAGTACTCCACCAAAAGGAACTTAGGGAAAGCCAAGTATTTTTAAATTGTAATTCGTCTAGTATGTGATAAGACGACAATAATCTGCATATATCTGTAAGAAAACATGACACTGCATCTTTCCCATGCGGTAGTATGCTACTCTATAAGATGTACGGCTGCTCATCTCAACGTTCTCATGAATTAATTAATTAATCCATCCTTGGTAATCTGATTAAGTTGAACAGACTGTCATTTTTTAATTGAAAATTTATACTGAATTCACTTTACTTCCTCAAAGAGCTAAAAATTCTTTCCAATTTGTCAACCCTCCTGTTACCTCCATGCAGTGAAGATTTTTGAATCATTGTCACCGAAATGCAAAGAAATGCTGCTTTACAGTTATTTTTTCCCCAACATGCTGCTCTTCATATGCGTTCAACTTCCCTCCCTTGCAGCTTCCATCCTTGGCCTCTCCCATATCTAAAACTACACCGCTTTGGGTGTAAATTGGGAAGGTGTTTTGTCCCCCCCCCCCCAAATAACATCCAAGCCCTTCAAGTATTTGTTTTAGTAAGCACTTAATGTTCTAAAATATTTTTTTTGTGCACTTTATAGCATAAAAATTTTTTTTTAGAAGTACCCAATATCTGACAAGATACACTTTGAACTATTTTTTCACTGACACTCTGTATCTTAAATTTATTTTTATTGCATTCAACAATTATTTTTCTAGTTGCAACAAGAAGCCTCTAAAATGTTTTTCTAGTAGCAATGAGCACCCTAAATTTGGGATATTGAGTGCTGGATGCACTAAAATTTAATTCAAGATAGGAAATGTTATTGGAAAAATACTTTAGAACACAGCTTGTCGGATACGGGATGTTGCTGAAAATTATTTTATGGTACATAGTGCACAAAAACTATTTTAAAATATTAAGTGATATTGAAAAAAAGACTTCAAGGACTTAAATGTTATTTTGAGAGGGAGAGAAAAAAAAAATCCAGAATACCCTGCCAATTAGTAATTTACACCCAAAATGGTATAAATTTGAATATGAGAGCGGCCAGAATAGAGGCTGCAAGGCAGGGAAGCTGGATACCTCTTCATCCCCCAACCCTCCTTTGATGTTAAGTCAAACTAGTGCCCGGGATGTAAAAAAGATTTTTCATATTATAAATTATATAACATCAAGATGTAATTAAATATTGAGCTCAATCGCTCTTCCCATAACTTATATGTTTCAAAACAACCAACCTGTAAAAGAATGCCAATCAATTAAGTCAAATATTGAGCTCAATTGCTACTTCCCATAACTCATATGTGAAGGATATATAGTTGAAAATCATGGTTAAGATTAAAAAACAATAATCAAAACTTTTCTTGGTAAGATGAAGTTGAGATGAAAATATGGGAAGTATTTAACCCCACTAATCAGCCTCCCACTTTTTTTTACCACCACATCTATTTTAAATTCTTCATCATCCTCACCCTTGTGCAATACTCTATTTACTATGGTATCGGGAATAAAGGAAGTTTATGAATAGAGGCAAGTGATGGGAAAGAAGATAGAGGTATGAGAATGAACTGAAGAAGAAAATATAGGGGAGAAAGGGAGTTTGTGAATGTTGGAGAGTAATTTACTTGATGGAGAGATGACGATGACGATGAAGGAAGCAACAACACAAACTGCAAACTACACGATCTCTAGCAAATAAGAAAGCCAAAAACTCCCTTCCTCTTTGGGTTGACAGGTGTAGAATAAAATAAAAATATCTTAAATTTAAAAGGTGGAAAATAAAACAAAGATATAAAAAAATATTCTCAAAATAAACATATCATAAAAAATAGAGATGTTGAGAAGTTGGTTACAAAATATTTTAAAATCTTAAATTTAAAATGTGGAAATAAAACAGAGAGATAGTAGGGGTAGTTACCAAGTATTTTGAATTCTTAAATTTAGAATAAGAAATCTGTTCAAAAAAAAAAATTAGAATGGAAAATAAATGAAATTTATAAAATAATATATTTTGAAAATAGGTCTATCAAAGCTAAAAATCTATTTATTTATTCACAATGGTTTTTAATATACAATCATAGAACGTGAGCAATTGATGCAATGGTAAGATCTATTTATTTATTCATGATAATTTTTAGCATACAATCTTAGAACATAAGCAATTGGTGCAATGATAATTATCATTAGTTAATCACAAAAAATCCATTTTTCTCACAGAGAGAAAATTTAGGAATTACGTGACACGCTGTAGTGCTTGCTTTCAGTTTTGCTTTTAAGAATAAGATAGAATTTTGTTAGAGAATGTTTTAAAATCTTAAATTCAGAAGGTGAAGAATAAAATAAAAATATCTTAAATTTAAAAGGTGGAAAATAAAACAAAGATATAAAAAATATTCTCTAAATAAGCATATCATAAAAAATAGAGATGATGAGAAGTTGGTTACAAAATATTTTAAAATCTTAAATTTAGGATGTGGAAAAAAAAAAAGAAAGATAGATAGATAACAGGGGTAGTTACCAAATATTTTGAATTCTTAAATTTAGAATAAAAATTTTGTTCTAAAAAAAATAGAATGGAAAATAAATAAAATTTATAAAATAATATATTTTAAAATAGGTATATCAAAGCTAGAAATCTATTTATTTGTTCACAATAGTTTTTAGCATACAAACACAAAACGTAGGTAATTAGTGTAATGGTAAAATCTATTTATTTATTCACGATAGTTTTTAGCATACAATCATCAAACGCGGGCAATTGGTGCAATGATAATTATCACCAGTTAATCGCATAAGATCTATTTTTCTCATAGACAAAAAATTCAAGAATGACGTGGTAAGTTGTGATGCCTGCTTTTAGCCCTATTTTTAAAAATAAGATAGATATATCGACACGTACGTCACTCAACTTTATGATCTCTAATTCCCTTTCTAATTCTCTTATCTTCCTGTTTTATCCGCTTCTCTGATCCGTTCCATTTATGATTAACAAAACAAGAAATAGGACTCCTCTAGCCCTTATTACTTCCTCCGCTTTTTTTTATAAGTAACATTTTTTCTCTAGAATATGGTCTTTTTATAAATAATAAATCCACTTTATCTAAAAATAAAAATTTGTCTTTTCACTTTTACCCTTATTGAATACATGCCTCCATTTAACATTCATCTACAATATATTATTCTTATTTCACATTTTTTCCAAATTACTCTTATTTCCACTCATTATCTCTCCACATAAAATTTTCACTCATTATCTCTCCTAAACCCTCTTTATGAATAAAGGTATAATTGGAAAAAAAATTTGTATATATTACATACTTATTGCTTTTAACTAAATTTAACTACAATTTTAATCCATGTGAAAGTAGCAATTGTTATTTATTAAAAAGATTAGAGGGAGTATAAGGGCACTAGCCATCAGCAATTTTTTATCCTTATTATAAGACACCAACTACCTTTAATTAACTATTTTATTACTATTTTCCCATTATGCCATTATTTTTAAGTGACTTGTTTAAATCCACATCATTAAAGTAGGGGTAAAGTTGGAAACATTTATCACTTTTGGATCAATTTAATGACTTAATTTCTATTTTTTAATTTATGAAAAATGATAGTTGGTGCTTTATAATAAAGATTAGAAGGAGAATAAAAGAAATGGTCAGAAGCATTGACAAGTACAAATGTCCAATGACAGTACCAATGTATATATAGTAACTATTATGGCTATAATTATTGTCGTTTTTTATCGGCAGCCGAATGAAATTTATTTATTTTATACTTATTGATGGGAATGAAATTGACATATTTTTGTTATTCATCGTCACTTTTATTGGGGAGGGCTGCTAATTAATTAATCCGAGTTGGGTAGTAATGGGTCGTCAGTGAAGTTCCCAAACGGCGAAGTCTTGTCCACTGGTAGCGAGCACAGCATTTTGAGGAAGAAGGTCCTTGAGATCACCATTGGGTCCAATCTTGACGACGATCTTCTTGTCTATCTCAGCCATGTACAGATCAGCATCCGCCGCCAGAATGTTGATGCTGCTTGTTGGGCTTATCCCATTCCTCTTCCTTATCTCCGTCAATTTCTTTATGGGAGCTCGTTGTTCTACCCAATCGATGTAGTGATCGTAGAACTGCAAACACAAACGAAACACAGAGTAAGCAACTTGCAAAATCCTTAGCTTTACCCTATGTTTAGAAATATAAGAGAAAAGTAGAGGAAGAAAATACTAGATTTGCAAACTTTATAAATTGTTTACTATTTTTAAGAATTTTCTCTTCTAATTTTCTTTCCTCCTAACTATCTCTCCACCCAAGCATAGGGAAAGGGTTAAAATATAAATTTGCTCAGCAAGATTTTATCAATAAGCAATGTTATTTTAAATTTTTTTTTAGATCCAATATTTATCCTTATTGTTATAAAGTTGATTGTCAATTTTAAAATAATAGGGATAATATTACAATATTTTGAAACTTTCAGGTTAAAATTAAACCTGAAAAAACTTCCTATCAAAATTACTTGAGCGAAAACTTACGTCATAGATTTGCGCGTTAGACCCTTAAAACTAAAGAAAAGAGAGGTACGTACAATGGAGGGATGGCCTGGGTGAGTGAGTATGTAAGCATAACCAAGCGTGGTTTTGCCATCTGGGAAGGGCCAGATTCTCTGGGACAAAGTATCGTGGTTGTCGACTAAGGTGACGGCGTGGGACGGGTCGGTTCCGATCATCCCCGGTGGCTTCCCGTTCGCGTCCTTCATCCTCCACAGCTCACCTTGTACGGCGGCGCCCAGCACCATTTTGGTTGTGAAGTCGAAGGTTGTGACGGCGCCACCCGCGTCTTGCACCCACTTCACCAGTCTAGCACGATGCGGGTCTTGGTTGGCCAAGGGTTTTCCATCTGAGCCCTTGGCCACCGCCTCAAAAAGCTCTCCGACAGCGAACTCTGGTTTCGTGTTGTCCAGGTAGATTTTTGTAAACCTTGGAGCGTAGCCTAGGACCATGTCGAACCTCCATCCTACGAATCCAACGTCTGACTTGAGCCAGTTCATCCAGTCAGAGAGCTCTCTCTGCACCCTGGGATTGGTGTGGTCGATGTCTGGTGCATCCCCCCAGTCCATGCCGGTGTCGGGATTTCCGGCGCCCTTAAACTTTGTATCCGTGGAACAGATTTCGGACACGTTCCAGTCGAGACGGTCGTCGGGAGTACCACCTTCGAAGATGCTAAGTCCTCTTTCGTCCAGCCTCTCTGAAGTTCTGTGGTTGATGACTATGTCGGCTATGCATTTCACTCCTCTTTCACGGAATGCCGCTATGAGCGACTTCAATTCCTCCTTGTTACCGTATTTCGACGTGTCAAGATCATATAATCTTTTCGGCAAGTATCCTGCAAGCACGTTTGAATGTAGATATATACTGAAATAAAACAAGAATTTACAACAACCATGCTGAAAGAACTTATCAAAAAGTGTTAACTAGTTTTAAAAGGGTACGGACCTTGAGGACCATCAGGGTGAGCGTTGGAGGGAGGAGGAAGCCAAACATAGTCGACTCCCAGATCTGCAATTAAAGGCACCTGGGTCTTGAGATAGTTGTAAAATCCTCCTGCTTTCTCATAGGATGCCCAGTTGAAACCCTACAGTGTTAAGGAGTAAGCCATATATATATATATGCGTGTGTGTGTATTAATTAAGAGTGAAGGAGTAATGAAGGAAATGGAAATATATATGGGGTGATACCTGGAATACTATGGAAGAGGAGGAGAAAGAGGGAAGAAGGGAAATGCAGAAGAAGGCGAAACAGAAAGAGGCGAGAGACTTCATGTTTCTTAGATTTTGCGTTGAGGTTTGAGGTTGATTCTCAGATATTTATAGGCATCAACCATGGCTATACCCTTTGAAATTTCAAAGGATCTAATACGCTTATCCTCTCTTGTACTGTACTGTTAGGCATTGAATATGAGTCATATGACATTATGTCTGGGCCGGAAAACGACTTTTCAAGTTTTAGTTAAAAATAGCATGTCCTAGTGGACCACTTGACTACGTAATTTCATTAATTTGATTGGTATCAATGTATCATTGATTTTAATCAATATTTTTTTAATATATCTTCATTTTCCCAGGTTTTACACAAAATTAAAAATTTAAAAGGTCTGTAGTTAATTTAAAGATAACAATTCGCATTAAAATCCATTTGATCCACGTAATAAAATAATAAATAAATGGAGAAAATAAACATTTTTTTAAAATAATTCAAACTGAAATATTTAAATAATAATTAAAAAAGTATAATAAACACTGTAAAAATATTTCGTAACACAAAAAGACCCCTTTTTTAGCGTTTGTGAATTAGTCGTTAAGACGAACAATAATATTTAAACTATGCTTGTTATAGTATTTGTTCGAATGTTTTGGTGATCTGAAATTTAAGTCACACTCTTTATACGTATTCTGGAATGCCCCCAGTTAGTACTGTTAAACCAAAAACTAAGCATGGGTTTCCAATTATTTACCATTGTTTGACTGTTGCCCAAAACCCCTCCATTAATCAAGGGAAAATTATTAAAAATATGATTTATCATATATTTAATATATTAGTTTAACCAACTTTAATTGATTTTATTGGTTTTGTACAGGTATATGTATATATTAATAAGTGCCTTGTATATATAATTGTTTTTAAGAATTCGGGAACTGCCTTCTATACAAGATGCTACCTTCTCTTTCAAAAACATTTGACAACTAGAATGAATAACGTAGAAGGGGATAGAAACTCTCCTTTCATTTTTCTCTCTCAATAATATAAATAGCATCACTAGGAAATGAATGAAGAAAGCTCTAGAGTTGAACTTATTTGAGGCGGCTACGGCTATCTACGACCACAGCAAAGAAAGAATAGTTATCCAAACGAGTAACTAATTAAAGATTAAGATGAATAACAATGAATGGAAAAGAGCGGATGTAGCTAGCTAGCATGAAATCACGGAGTTATTGAGAGAGAATATATATATAGTGGCTAAAAAGTCAAGGCTGTACGTGTGGCTCACGGAGTTATTTGACCTCCTGTGGCACTTGTTCAAGTAAGCGCCACCTTAAGTATTTTTTTTTAAAAAATTATTTTAGTATTTTTTCTTTTAGAACCCTATAATTATTTTTTTTCAAAAGAACCCTATAATTACAGTCGATAACATACTTTAAACGCATTTTCATATCCACAACAAAATTTAAAAAAATTACCAAATAAATAATTAACAAAATCACTACTAAGTAAAATATAAGTGTTAAAATAAATAATTATTTTACTCATACAAATCATCAATATTAATAATTATAACTACTAAATAAATACAACTTATATATAATAACATTTAATTTTATCTCATTTATTTTTTAGCATATACAAATGAGAATAATTTTTTTAGGAATAAAATGATAAAAGAAATTTCAGAAGCATTCTTCATCAAGGAAAATTAAAACAATTAAAAGTAGGAAACTTGAAAGTAAATATGAACGTTCTTTACCAACGTAGCAATTGATAAAACAATACAAACACCATTCCCTCCGTCATAAAAAACCAAAGATTTCTTCTCCTGTAGAAACATATGCAACATAATAGTAAGAAACTATTATTCAAAATAAACTGGTAATTTATATATGTGATATAATGCACCTAAAATAGCAATTAGATCAAATAAACTTACTACTTCGTGGCTAATGCTAAGTTCGTGGCTCACGATATATATATATATATGTATCTTTTTCCCCGCGTCTTTCTTAAATTTTCATTTTTATGTTCGTCTATGGCCTATGGGGCATCCCTGTTTTTTTCTTCATAAGTTAGGTTTGCGAACATGCATTTCAGCATTTATAACAGCAGACTATATATCTAGAAAAGTCGGGATATTGCACATGCATTAATTATAAGGAAGAGCTTTGAATAAACATGCTAGCTAGAAATCATACGAATGTTTCTATTGATGTCTCTCTCAATTTTCTCTCTATTTAATGTATCTGCTGTTATAGCAATGAATGGAAAAGAGAGGATGTCGCTAGCTACCATGAAATCATGGAGTGATTGAGGGAGAATATATATATAGTGGCTAAAAAGTCAAGGCTGTATGTGTGGCTCACGATATATATATGTATCTTCTTCCCCGCGTCTTTCTTAAATTTTAATTTTTATGTTCGTCCCTGGCCTATTGGGCATCCCTATTTTCTTCGTAAGTTAGGTTTGTGAACATGCATTTCAGCATTTATAACGGCAGACTGTATATATATCTAGAAAGGTCTGGATATTGTACATGCATTAATTATAAGGAAGAGCTTTGAATAAACTTGCTAGAAACCATAGAAGAGAGATGATCTATTGATCCCTCCCTCCATTTCTTCTACTTAATATATCCACTGTTAGATCATTATTGGGATTTAATACTATATAAAAATGGTATTATAACTTTAAATATAATAAAAATATACCTGGGTAAATAGAATAAATCTCAATCATTAATTAAAACCTGATTTAGTGGTGAATATATTAAATAGTGAGAGAAATTAAGGGTAAATGTGCATTTAGCACCCCGATCTATTTTTAAAGATACAATCAGCACCCTATTGTATTTTTGGAGATGCAATTAGCATCCTAATGTATTAAAAATGGAGCAATTACACCCATTCACTAACAGAGTACTAACTCTGTTTGTTGACACACTCTTTCCTTTTCTTTTTCATCGATCTTCAACATGTTCATCTTTTCTTTCAGTATTTAAAGGTGCAATTTTGCCCCACTGTATTAAAAATGGAGCAATTGTACATGTTCACTAACAGAATATTAACTCAAGATTTGGGATTTATCTTTCCCATCATAGTCCCCCTATTATTATGATGAAAGTTTTTTGCTTTGGTCTTATTGAATCTCGAGACGCAATAAAAGAAGCTAAGTCAAAATTAGAGGATATTTTTATTCATAGTAAATTATCAGTTTCAATTACAGATACAAAAATATATTAAATTGTATTAAATTCTTCAAGTGAAAAGGTGTAAGTGCTCCATTTTTAATACATTAGGATACTGATTGTACCTTCAAAAATAATTTAGGGTACTGATTGCACCCTTAAATACTTTAGAATGCTAATTACACCTACAAAAATAGATCGGGGTGTTAGATACACCTTTACCCAAAAATCAATAACATTCTTTACTCACAAACCATCTCTTGCTCAAAAAGATGGATCTAAACAAGAGAGTTTATCTTATGCAGTTATGCCCCATGTCTATTTTTCTTATGTTTCCACCTATATGGATTATATCTGCTCTGCCAGCTCATAATACTGTTGAAGTGTAGGAACCTTATCCATCAGGATTTGTGCCATAAAGCAAACAATAAGCACAAAGGAACGCAGTAGTTACGTTGCTAAGAGCCAAAATAAGGTCGGATAGAATATTCCTAGTGTTTCTAAATTCTAATAGCAGTTTGGTTTACGAAATTGGAGGGAATATAATGATGATTATATGAATTTGTTTGGTTCATCATTAAAAAAAAAGATTATGCATATTCATAAAAATATTTAATTGGATTATATTGAAAATGAAAATATATGAGAATAATATAATAAGAGAAAAAATTGCCTCAGTCTACACACAGATATATATATTATACATGTTGAGTTCATGGTAATTTTTTTATTCTGTGTAATGTACACATTGGGTTCATAGTAATTTTCTAATATTAAATGGTGGAAATATTATGTAGTATATATATTTTGGATTCATGGTAATTTTTAATATATATAATAGTGAGAATATTATTTAATGTGATATTTTAATATTTTTAATGGTGGAATATATATTTTTATTTCTTTAATGGGGCAATTTTTTTTTTTAAATTTCTATATTATTCATTAATTTTTAATATTTAATGGCAATAGTTATTTAATATTAGACCTCGTTTATGGGAGGACACTTTGATCAATTTAACAAATTATAGAGGTAATAATGTCTTTTTCACTTGATTACTGCATGTCTGCATCCCCATTTATCAGTCCTAGCATGTAACGCTGATTACATCAAATGATATCATCAAAATTACAAAATTTAATCCTCTTTACATTACAATAGCATACCTAAACATTGTAATCAGTTGGTTGCATCAGAATTATACATGTAATCTTATCCTGTGGAATCGAAGCAAACCTGCTACATAGTAGAATAGACAGTGGAAAAATTAAATCATGTAACAATTTACGTCTAAAATATATAATGAAATAAATAATAATATCTGACTTTAATTAATACATTTTTTTTTGTTACTAAGGTATTTTGCAAAACATGAATGCCACAATGAGTGCCATTCATTACAATTTAAGCAAACCTTTAAGATGATTCAGTATGTTAAAAATAATTAAGCGATGTGATCTTTGTTACGTTGTCTGATTATTACAGTGTAACATAACTTTGCGGTTTTTTAACCAATTTTGGGGTTCGATCCCGTAGTTGGCTTCATACTTTCATTTGATGATGTTACTCCCCCGAACACGCACCCGTATTGTAGAATTGATATTATAAAATGAGGGGATGGCCGTGGGCGTAGGGACTAATAACAAGCTTTCAATAAAGATTTGGTAGACTCGAGGGTGAAAAGCGGGGGAAATCTGTCAAGACCAACTGATGCGATCATTTTATTAATTATTTTCGGAATATTTAATTAATTTGTGGACTGCCAATTCCCAAAGTGTATGATAATTTGGCGTCAATGGGTTGTCTCCCACACAGCGTAGTCTTGGCCGGAGGTAGCGGCCGGTACGATAGCACTAGGGGGAAGAAGCCCTCCAAGATCCAACTTAGGCCCAATCTTCATTATGACTTTGTTATCTATCTCCGCCATGTACAGCCCTGCTTCAGCTGCTAAAATCTTCACACTGCTTCTCTCATTGATCCCGTTCCTCCTCCTTATCTCACTCAACTTCCCTATCTCCTCCTTCAGCCCCCAATCCACCAAGTGGTCGTAGAACTGTAAAATAAAAACATTACATTACAGACAGCTTTTTCTGGTTAACATTACAGACAAGTATGAAATTGGGGAACGAAAGCCTACTATTGATGGTATTCCAGGATGAGTTAGAATGTATGCGTATCCCTGCATGACTTTGTCTGAAGGGAAGGGCCAAAGTTTCTGAGTGGAACCTGTGTCATGATTATCAATGAAGGTCACCGCATTTTCTGGTTTTGTCCCGATCATTCCCGGCGGATTCCCGTTCGAGTCCTTCAACCTCCATAGCTCCCCTTGTACGGCGGCCTGAAGTATCCCTTTGGTCGTGAAATCAAAGGCGTTGACAGCTCCGCCGGCCTCCTCCACCCAATTCACCAACGCACCACGATGAGCGTCTTGATTATTCTGAGGCTTCCCGTCCTGCCCAGAAGGCATAGTGTCCCATTTTTCCCCGACGGCGAAGTCCGGCGTGGTTCGTTCCATGTAAATCTTGGTGATACTTGGGGCATAGCCCCTTACGAAATCGAATCGCCATCCATCAAACCCTACTTCCGTCTTCAGCCAATTCATCCAATCTGAGAGCTCTGATTGAACTTGAGGATTGAGATGGTTGATGTCCGGCGCGGGCGTGTATTTTTCTCCACTGTCAGGATTGCCGGTGCCATCAGAAAACTCAGCGTCGTCTCCACAAATGAAAGATGGACCCCAATCGAGACGTTTATCAGGAGTGCCACCTTCGAAGATGCAGTAGATTCCTCTTCCGTCCATCTTCTCTGCAGTTCGATGGTTGATGACTATGTCAGCCAAGCACTTAATTCCCTTCTGGTGGAAAGCTGCGATTAGTGACTTCAATTCATCCTTGGAACCATATCTGGAGGCATCCAGATCATATAGCCTTCCCGGAAGATATCCTTAGTTGACAATCAAGGGAACACAGAGAGAAAGCATTTAAGTATATGAATTGGGTATTGGGCAGCAAGTAAAAAAAAAAAGCATCATGATCAAAAATTGAAAGAGAAATAGTAATTATTATCAATTGATTGGAGTTTACCCTCAGGAGAAACGGATTGAGAAGGAGGAGGGAGCCAAACATGGGTGATTCCGACAGTGGCTATGTCTGAGATGGAGTTCTTGAGGGAGTTATACCATCCTCCTTTGTTACTTGATTCCCAGTTGAAACCCTATCACATTTGATTGGGATCAAGTTCAATTGAATTGATGAGTGAATATATGGTGATACGTACGTACCTGAAATAATATGGAAGAGGAAGAAAAGGAAGGGAGAAGTGAAATGCAGAGGGAGAGAAAACAGAGTATAACGAGAAACTTGTTCATGTTAGCTCGATAGTGATAGTGCATTGAGGGTGGGGGCGTCTCTTTCACCTTTTATTATAGGCGCACCATGCAAAGCCTCTGTCTGAATGCTTTGAAATTTCAAATCAAGTGGAAAACTGTGACCTCTCGTGTACTGTGAGGCAAATAATATTCCGCATATATGCCACTCCGAGCGGGACGCGGCTTCTCTCCATTAATATTACCGTCCGCTGCCCTCCTTTATCTTTAAACTGCGCCGTTTTGGCGCAAAACGCAGCACCCAGTTTTTTTTTTTTTTTTTAAATTACTATTTAACATCCTGATATATTTTTTTAATACCAGTCAGTTTCCTAAAATATTTTTCAAGATCCTACAATAATTTTTCAGTATTATCCAGTATTTTAAAGTATTTTGATAATTTCAGTCAATACTCTGAAATATTTTTACTGAAAAATTATTTTAGGATCTTGAAAAATATTTTAGGGAACTGACTAGTACTGAAAAAATACTTCATGATGTTGAATAGTGTTTTTCAAAATACTGGATAATACTGAAAAATTATTTTAGGATCTTGAAAAAATATTTTAGGAAACTGACTGGTACTGAAAAAATACATCAGGATGTTAAATAGTGATTTAAAAAAAAAAAAAAAACTGGGTGCTGTGTTTTGCGCCAAAACGGCGCAGTTTAAAGGCAAAGGAGGGCAGCGGACGGTAATATTAAAGGAGAGAAGCCGCGTCCCCCTCCGAGTAAGCGAAACCCTTACGACACGACGTGGAATTTATGGAACCTAAGGCTTGGGGGGGACCCAGGAGACCTGGAATCGTCGACTTTGAACAAGACCGTGATTGTTACCTTGAAAATTATACTACCTTTTGGTCATTAATATAAAAACCGATTGGTTTAGGTATTGAAGATTAAAAAAGTTAAATAAATTATTTAATTATAGTATATATCATATATTATTAAATTATATATATATAAGTAGACTAATTAATTTAAAGAAAAACGATAAATATAAATAATTTAAAATAAATTATTTAGTTTTATTTTCTTAATCTCTAAAAAAAATAATCAATTCTCTTATTAAGAATCGGAGGTAGTAAAAACAAAAATAAAAATTTCTTTGACCGCAGATTTTGAAATTATTCTATAGAGACGGAGTCTTCCTTTGAAGGAAAAGAACTCGGGATAACCAAATTACAGGTTTACAATAAATTTATGATTTAGGAAAAGGTAAGTTTTAATTTTTTTTTTCCAGAAATTTTTAGATAGGAGATATGGGTATGCAGAGGCGCTTTTTTTTTTTTGTTGGATATATATAAAAAATGAGCAATGTTCTCCTAAGTGTTAAAAATATTAACGGTCAATATTAATTTATTAATTATCAACATTTATTTTATTACAGTTAGGGTGATTTTAGGTTTTTTAATACTTCCAAACCGATATTTGATGAAAAGCCTTTTAGACATCCATAGCTCCAACGTAAAAAACAAAATTCAACCTTAGCCCATTTAATTATTTATGATTTATGATATCCAAATAGTAAATTTTCGTATTAGGAATAGGACCCATAGGCCTTGTTTGATATGAAGCACAAGGGTAGAGATTGTGATTGGATCAGGGATTAGGTTAGAATATATCGTTTGGCTTGAGGGACTACAGTTAAATAGGGATTGGGAGTACTACAAAAGTGTAATTGCTGTAAAGTCACCTCCTCCCTAATATTGCGTTTTCAATCATGAGACTGTAAATTTTAGAGAGAAAAAAATCTATGTTTATAATATTTTCTTGATAAGAATGCCCTATATCAATTTTATCCTAAATTAAAACTGATCACTTTATTTCATACTCATCATCGCGATAACTGTAGTGGATCAACAAACCTACAACCAGTAATGGATATTCTCTCTGGGCTATGGCTCCCTATAAAGTATAAACCACATATATTCTCCCAAGTACTAGTTGCACCATCTTTTTCATCGTTTTCTGCGCATGTTTATTCTAGGTAACCCCCCCACACGCTACTATCAGCCATAATCTGCGTGTGAAAATTGTGGAATCGTTGTTTTACGCATTTTTGGAGCTGCTTCCGTAGTCGAAGTTGGGGGAAACTATCTCTTTCTCTTTATCTTTTTTTATTTTTATTTTAATCATGTTATTATGTATGCATGTGTGTAGCAATTTCTCTTTCTTTGTTTCCTTTAGTTTTGAAGTTTCGATAATAATATTCATAGAGAACAACCACGGTATGCTAAAGTAGTGAACAAACATAAAAAAGACCCTATCGATGCAAGGCATATTTGTTTTGATGTTGAGATTATTTATAAACTATTTTTTAAATAAATCGAGATAAAACTCCTCTCACATATTTACCTCGTATACCGTAAATCATGATTAAAAAGCTGCTTTTAATCATTTCAATCACTGTTCCAAAAGAACACCGATTAAGTTTGGGATTTAGGGCATGGGTAATTAGGTCTTTTCATAATTAGTAGCTGTTTATTAAATAAGATTAATGAAACCAATCCTTTCAATTATCACCTCATACCAAACATAGTTTTAAACTTTAAAACATCAATTTCAATCCCAGTCCTAATCCCAATCTATCAAAATCCAATACCACATACCAAATAGGGCCATAGTTTTGAGTTTTCTATAGAACATAGGTCGTATAAGAGGCGCGCTATCGCTAAAAACAATTTGGGCAATTAAGGGTGGAAATAGGTCAGGCGGCCTGTCAAGGACCTGTAGCCTGGCCTGTTCAGGCCTGGCTTGTCAGGCTAAAATGCCAAAACAAAAGCCTGTTTTGCTTAATAGGCCAGGCCAAAGCCTATTGACAGGCCTGTTAGGCGTGTCAGGCCAGCCTGAGCCTGTAAAAATATTTTTAAAAAAAATCAGATAAGGGTTAAAGGATAATTTCGCCTGAGCCTGTAAGTTTTAGCTTGTTTTCGGCCTGTTTAAGGAGGCCTGTTAAGAAGGCATGTTTTCGGCCTGTGGCTTGTTGGCCTGTTTTGTAGTGTGGCCTATCGGTTTGCTAAAAAAAATTTAAAAATTCAGGCCTTCTTAACAGGCTTCATGCCAGGCCAGGCCTGTGAACAGGCCAGACTCATACCTAAAAATTGGCCTTTAACAGGCCACAGGTCAGGCTCAGGCCAGTTTGTGCCTTAACAGGTCAGGTCTGTTAAGGCAAAAGCCTGACCTGGCCTGGCCTGTTTCCACCCCTATGGGCAATAACATAAATTTATTAGTCTTGGTACGAAAACTCACCTCTCGTAGTAATTTCAGAAATTCAACAAAAAATAATTAAGATATATATTTTTTTATTAAGTATTTATCATCAATAATTTATTTTTAATATATTGTATTTAAAGACAAAAATATTTCTTATTCATAAAGTAATTTTTGTCGCGTTTTCCAAAATTAAAATATATGACAGTGTTTATTAAAATTATATTATTATACAGCATCATCTATTTTATTATTTCATTTTTCAAAATATAAAGAATATTTCTATTTGCTTAATTTTATATATCGGTATATTTATATGTATATTTTTTTGTGTTAGCTACTTTCTAAACATGCAGACCTAATTTATGAATTTTTTTTTTATGGGAGAATGACCTAATTTATAAAGTTGGTCAAAGAAAGGCATAAACAAAATATCCAACACTATATAAATCACCTCCGTCAGTTTAGATGGTAAAAGTGAAAATAAATGTAAGAAATGTAAAATTAAGCATGTGGTAGTTTTTAATAAAGGATTAAAGTTTGCCTTTTCTTTCATATTCTTATCATTAATTTTTTTTCATAAAATAAAAATATATTTTAACGAGAAATTAATTAACATACTTAATATACCTTTTTCTACATCCTCCCCGTTCCTCCCTATAAATTCTCCTTTGTAACCGAAGATTTTATATAAGTGACGGAGGTAGAAGTGTATATATACATTCGTAGTATATATGTTTGTTTGGAATAGCTTATTTTTAGGTAATAAGTGCTTATAAATCATGATTCACGATATATGAGGTAAGTATGTGAGAGGAGTTTTATCTCGATTTACGTAATAAAGACTTATTATCCAAAAATAAATGATACCAAACACACACCATAACGAAATTACAGAGAGTTGGATGGCCGCGTTTATTCGTATTCATTGCCCACTGGACAGTTCATGGACGATACAAATTACATGCTACCTTTTTCTTGATAACGATATTATGCAATGATAATGGTAAGAGGATCAAGATTTCTGCCACACAGCATAGTCTTGGCCCGATGCAGCGAGTTGGAAGTTAGAAGGAACAGCACCTTCTGGTTCCATCTTTGATCCAATCTTCATTATCACTTTCTCATCTATACTTGCCATGTATAGTTCTGCTTCTGCTGCTATTATCTTCACGCCGCTCTTCTCGTTGATTCCGTTCTTCCTCCTTATCCCAATCAGTTTCCCTATCTCTTCCTTCAGCCCCCAATCCACAAAGTGATCATAGAACTGTAAAAAAGAAACAGCATTTCCAGGTTAACATTTCACCAGTAAAACAGATTAATATTCATCATATAAAGCAAGAAACTGGAGAAAGAAAGCTTACTATTGATGGTATTCCGGGATGAGTTAGAATGTATGCGTATCCCTGCATTACTTTATCTTGAGGGAATGGCCACAGTTTCTGAGTGGAACCTGTGTCGTGATTGTCAATAAAGGTCACCGCATTTTCTGGCTTTGTCCCGATCATTCCCGGCGGATTCCCGTTCGAGTCCTTCAACCTCCATAGCTCACCTTGTACGGCGGCCTGAAGGATCCCTTTGGTCGTGAAATCAAAGGCGGTGACAGCTCCGCCGGCCTCCTCCACCCAATTCACCAACGCACCACGATGAGCGTCTTGATTACTCTGAGGCTTCCCGTCCTGCCCAGAAGGCATTGTGTCCCATTTTTCCCCGACGGCGAAGTCCGGCGAGGTTCGTTCCATGTAAATCTTGGTGATACTTGTGGCATAGCCCTTTACGAAATCGAATCGCCATCCATCAAACCCTACTTCCGTCTTCAGCCAATTCATCCAATCGGAGAGCTCTGACTGAACTTGAGGGTTGAGATGGTCGATGTCCGGCGCGGCGTCGTAGGGGTCTCCGCTGTCAGCATTTCCGGTGCCATCAGAATACGCAGTGTCGTCTTTGCAAATGAAAGATGGGCCCCAGTCGAGACGCGAATCAGGTGTGCCACCTTCGAAGATGCAGTAAATTCCTCTTCCGTCCTTACTCTCTGCAGTTCTGTGGTTGATGACTATGTCAGCCAAACATTTGATTCCCTTTTCATGGAAAGCTGCGATCAGTGACTTTAATTCATCCTCGGAACCATATTTTGATGCATCCAAATCGTACAGCCTCCCCGGAAGGTATCCTTCATTGACACAGTCAAAAGCAAATCTTAATGGCCAAAAATTGAGTGATAAGATCGAGATACAGTGATGATTATTATCGATTAATTGGAGCTACCTTGAGGAGAAACAGATTGAGAAGGAGGAGGGAGCCAAACATGGGTAATTCCTGAATTGGCTAGGTCAGAAATGGAGTTCTTGAGGGAGTTGTACCATCCTCCTTTGTTACTTGATTCCCAGTTGAAACCCTGTACCACAAACATATATAATAAACTTATGTATGAACCATTATGATGGTGATTTCAATCAAATTCATGTTATTGTGAGGGAAAACAAGAACACAGATGTGAAACCTGAAAGAGCAGAGCAGAGGATGTTGACGAAAATGGGAAGAAGCAAAGGCAGAGACAGAATATGGAGAGCCAAGGGATGGAAGCCATGGCCTCACTTTCTGATAAGTGCTTGTGTGTCAGTGAGGGAGTGTGGCTTTATATAAAGACATTATTTTGTTGATTTGGCAATAAATTCAGTTATATCTGCAAGAACAGATTTTATCTAGAAGGACCTACATTCAGCGAATTTATGTATGAAAAATATTGAAGGTAAATATAAATTTTAATATATTGGGCGTAGTGCATTATAAAATGTGTTATGAAAATTTTGAAGGTAAATATCAATGACGCACGTAGAAGAAGGAAGATAGAAATGTAGATATGGGGAATAAGAGAGAATTCTCATTTATATATATTTTATTACTTTCATGTACATCCAATTATTTGTATCAATCCTTTAATTAAAGGTCTTTAACCTTTCAAACAGTTACAATATCATAAGTAGGAGAATAAATCAACATTATGACATAATATACAGCATTGGGGGTTACAAAAATAAATAGGAAAAATCCTTTAATTTGTGGGTTATATGGCATCATGTCATTTAATATATGAGTTGGAAGATCAAAATCCCATTTTGAATATTATGGAATCCACTCATAATTATAATATTTATAACAATGTGTATATTTTTTATTATTTGCATTTAGAGTGAATTCGGACTTGCTCCTTGCTATAATGGGCCTATGGCACATTAAAGCTGTTAGTTAAAAGTCTGAACGCAGCAGGAGAAAACTCCAGGTCATTGGAGATAAGGCTCACAAATTTTGGGATTATCTATTATACCAGTAAGAGATAAGTTATAAAAACATAATCAAAATTGACATCACTTTACAAATTTACAGATACTATAAGTGTGAAACAAACCACAAAAGTTTGAATATATTAGAACAATGATTTTGCCAATTTGGAAGTATATGTGAAACTAATTCTCCCTGCAAACTTTTAATTATTTATCCCGTGTATGCGTATCTGATTTCTAAATTAATTAAATCAGACTTAAAAATTTATATTTCTTAAAAATCTGTCTACCTAAACCCCGCTCAAACCTTTTTTTTTTTTTTGCCAACAAACCCCATTCAAACCTTATTATTTGAGTTAACGCATCAAACAGATTCTGATGGATAGTTTGGAAGAATATTTTTTCATTTTAATATATGGAATTAATATATATATATATATATTATATTACACATACGCATTACTAAATATTATTGCTGTTTTGTTGTCACCATGCATGCAAGATAATTACTTTTGCTACTTGATTCCTAGTTGAAACCCTAACACGAACATTATAAAACTTATTCATGCATGGGCCATTATATGTGATGGTACTGTGACGTCAGTTAAATTCATATTATGTGAAAATCTGTGTTGGTAAAACAAAACAAAGAATATGTGAGACCTGAAAAGAAGCAAAGGAAAAGGCAAGACTTGGAGAGGAAAGGGAGGGAAGCCATGGCCATGGCCTCGATTCTATATACAGGCGTTACAGCCAAATGCTTGTGGCAGTACGGCCTCATCAAATGGTTAGTTTTTTTTTTTTTTTTTCCCTTTTTATGTATGAAGAGAGTTGATTGTGTCTGTTACTACTGGATGATAACCTTACTTAATTTTGTCTTAGTCTTGACCAAAATAATATTAAAACCAAAACAGATTCATCGTATTATATAATAGCAGTGCAGATCGATACCAATATGGTTAATTATCCTTGTGCCTGAACTAAGGTCTCTGGCCTCATATGATTGATATCAACAACATATAAGCCTGTTAAAAATATCTGAGAACTGATGACAGGAATATTCATGGGACGATTGGCACCCAACAACCAAATGCTTCTCACTCAAAAACGTTACCATTTTTATATTTGCACGGTTTAATCCCAATTGATTCAGGTTAAAAAAAAAAAAAAACCAAATGATTGAATCAAGTAAAAATACTCCATTTAAAGGGTTTTTATCTCTCTCAACAAATACGTTTTCCGGATTCAAATATTTGTCTCCTTCTTATAGGATTGAGGTCGTTTACCATCTCAAATAACAATTTATTGGTAAAAATACTCAATTTAATAAATAACATATAGAAATTAAGATCAAACATACTCCATTGTTTGAAATCATAATTAAGACACTTTTAATTAATGTATACCCCCAATAAACTATTTAATATCATTAAAAAAGGAATATTATTTTCATGTTTATGTTCATAATAATTTTTTGGCATAAATATGACAATAATTAGTTCTTAATTTATAATACTCATTAAAGACATCTTTTGAAAAATTCTTAATAATTATATCTTGAAGATCATAAGTTAAAAAGAGCATTAAAACATGATTGGACCACTAAACACTTGAATCAACTGTCTGTAAATTATTTTAGCTTATTCAGTAGTTTCGAGATTGAGCCCTGAACATGCAACCGCAATAATTACTTGGATGTAGCAAAGTTTTCCTATTGAAAGCCTATATTACTCTAAACCGAACTAATCAATTTATTAGTAACGTGGATACCCGTGGATAAAAATTCAGCGAACTGAAGTGAGAAGGACCACTGCGGTGTGACGCACAATACAACTGAACAGGGAAACAACGCAAATCTCTCACGGCTCCGTGGCGTTTCATGCAAGGAACAAGGAAGCTACTGCGTACAAGGCTACGAGCAATATTATGATAGCTGATTCAAAGGATCAATCGTGACTCTTTACAAGTCATCATCTGCAAAATCGGAAGAAGGGTGTCTCCATTGATTCCCTCTTCATTTACTCTTCATTGAGTGTATTTACTATTAAATCAAATTTCAGTGGTTGAAATTTAATAATATGTAAAGAATATTATTATAATAAAAATCTACTATGGTAAATCTTAACCATTAAAAATTGATTTAATGGCAGATATATTCAATGGAAAGTAAATGGAGAGGGATATCAATGGAGACACCCCTCTCCCTTGTAAAATCTCCTATAAAATCATATAGTTGTCCTGATTTAAATGATAGCTTTATTAATTTTTTAAAAAACATTAAAAAGAAAGAATATGCTTTACATGACTGATTTAATGTTTAATCAAGAGGCAAAAATTTTCTCTTAAATTATCAAGGTACTGAAAACCGGACCGGGCATTGAACCAGTCGAGGTACTGGGTTAAGGGTCAGTGGTTCAGACCGGGGTCAATTTAAAAAATATATATAATTTAAATGTTTATACATACCTTTCAAAAAACTATATAAGAGTTATTTTTCAACTAATAGTCCAATATAACCTCCTGAACCTAATACCTACAAAAATATCATTAAGTATATAAGAATTTTTCCCCAACCAATGCAAAAAGTATTCCACAATCCTTTTAAAGCTCCTTATAAATAAAAAACTGTTAGGAATTTTTTTTAAAAAAAAAAAGCCAAAATGACTTCATTTGGAGTGTAAAAAAGTAATTAAAAAAAAAATCAAATCGTGACTAGTCCGGGTCAGACCGGTTCACACCGGGTTGACCGGTTCACCGGTTTTTTCCCCTCACCCGGACCGGACCAGTGACCGGTTCACCGGTTTTCGGTCTGAACCGGCCGGTCCAGTCCGATTTTCCATACATTGTAAATTATTGGAGCTAACATTTTAGACGGAAGAACACTTAAAATATCAATACCAAGAGAAGGACAAATTATAAAATTCAAACACTATATTAACCCAAATTTACATATCTTAATTTACATTATAAGATATTATACAAAAATTTACAAGTGTTCATAGGTAAATTTAGAAGTGCACATACGCATTTTCACAACAAACAATAATAAAATAACAAGTATAATTAAAGAACTTGATTTAATAGGTATGAACAACAGAGCTAAGTGTGGTTTTCTTGGCTCAAACTAGAGTATAGTATACAACATAATGCTAAGATTTCTCCCACACAGCATAGTCTTGGCCCGAAGTGGCGAGTCGAAAATTGGAAGGAACAAGTCCTCCAAGATCCAACTTAGGCCCAATCTTCATGATGACCTTGCTATCCATCTCTGCCATATACAGATCTGCTTTTGCTGCTAAAATCTTCACACTGCTTCTCTCATTGATCCCGTTCCTCCTCCTTATATCGCTCAATTTCCCTATCTCCTCCTTCAGCCCCCAATCCACCAAGTGGTCGTAGAACTATAAAACAAAAACATTGCAGACAGCTTTTTCTGGTTAACATTTCACAGTTGTAAAAAAAGAGCATGAAATTGGAGAAAGAAAGCGTACTATTGATGGTGTTCCGGGATGAGTTAAAATGTATGCGTATCCCTGCATGACTTTGTCTGAAGGGAAGGGCCACAGTTTCTGAGTGGAACCTGTGTCATGATTATCAATGAAGGTCACCGCATTTTCCGGCTTTGTCCCGATCATTCCCGGCGGCTTACCGTTCGGGTCAATCAACCTCCATAACTCCCCTTGTACGGCGGCCTGAAGGATCCCTTTGGTTGTGAAATCAAAGGCGGTGACAGCTCCGCCGGCCTCTTCCACCCAATTCACCAACGCACCACGATGAGCGTCTTGGTTATACGCAGGCTTCCCGTCCTGCCCGGAAGACAGAGAGTCCCATTTTTCTCCAACTGCCAAGTCTGGTGAGGTTCGTTGCATATAAATTTTAGTGATATTGGGAGCATAGCCCTTTACGAAATCAAAACGCCATCCATCAAACCCTACTTCTGTCTTCAGCCAATTCATCCAATCGGAGAGCTCTGACTGAACTTGAGGATTGAGATGGTCGATGTCCGGCGCGGGGTCGTATGGCTCTCCACTATCGAGATTTCCGGTGCCATCAGAATAAGCTGTGTCGTCTCTGCAAATGAACGACGGACCCCAATCGAGACGTGAATCAGGGGTGCCACCTTCGAAGATGCAGTAGATTCCTCTTCCGTCCTTCCTCTCTGCAGTTCTGTGGTTGATGACTATATCAGCCAAGCACTTAATTCTCTTCTGGTGGAAAGCTGCGATCAGTGACTTCAATTCATCCTTGGAACCATATCTGGAGGCATCCAGATCATATAGCCTTCCCGGAAGATATCCTTAATTGACAATCAAGGGAAGCACAAAGAGAAAGCATTTAACCATATGAATTGGGTTATTGGGCAGCAAGTCAACAAACAAAGCATCATGACCAAAAATTGAAAGAGAAATGGTAATTATTACTCCTTTCTTTTCTAATTAGAAGATAAAATTGAAAGAGAAATGATAATTATTACTCCTTTCTTTCTAATTATTAAGGAAGCTAATTAAATTATTTTACAGTATTTATATTTATATTTTTTTCTTTAAACTAATTAGTTTGACTAATAAATTAATATATAATCTAATGATACATAACATATTATATGATTAAATAACTTATTTAACTTCCTTAATTTCTCTAAAAAAAAATCAACTTTATCTTATAATTAGCATCGAAGGTAGTATCAATTAATTGTTTACCCTGAGAAGAAACAGATTGAGAAGAAGGAGGGAGCCAAACATGGGTGATTCCAATACTGGCTAGGTCAGAGATGGAGTTCTTGAGGGAATTGTACCATCCTCCTTTGTTACTTGATTCCCAGTTAAAACCCTATCACGAGTCATATTCAAGAGCCATTATGATTGCGATCAAGTTCAGTTCAATTGATATTGTATGGGGGAAACAAGACAAAGAAGAAGTGAAACCTGAAAGAGCAGAGCAGCAGAGGAGGAAAGGGGAAAGCAGCAAAGGCAGAGGCAAAATATGCAGAGGAAATGGAGGGAAGCCATGGCCTCACTTCTGTAATGGCGCTTCTGTCAAGTGCTTGTGTGGTGTCTGGGCGTGGGCGTGGGCATGGGCTTTTATAGTAGCATGATTTTGTTGATTTGGGGAGAAATTTGTGGTATCTGCAGAAACCAATATTGTATAATTATTTTATTTCACTTTGATTGGATTTAATAGGACCGTTTTGTTCCCGGCCAATACAGAGTATGAAAAATTGACCTGATTTACCATCCCCTCCATAAACGACAATCTGTTTCAGGTGCTGATTGTGCATGTTTGTCTACATGCAATCAACTATAGTTTTCTTGTCACATCAGGCATTATTAGCACGTTTGATCATTTTTTGACGTATTATTAGATTCCAGCGGGCCTTGCAAGAAAGGGAAAATTGATTATCACTAGTAGCGTAGTCCAGCTTCCCTCTCTTGTGGCTCTCATCTTTGGTCTCTCCTAACCTAAAACTACACTGTTTTGGGTGTAAATTGGGAGGATGATGTTTTTTCTTTTTTTAAAATAACATTCAAGCCCCTGCAGCATTCAGTATCTAGTAAGGTGTCCCCTGAAGTTCTTTTTCAATAATATTCCATATTTTAAACTAAATTTTAGCATATCCAATACTCAGTATCACAAATTTATGGTGCTCATTATCACTAGAAAAACATTTTAGAGGCTTTTCATTATAACTAGAAAAATAATTTACGGTACTGAATGCAATAAAAATAAATTTAAGATATAAAGTGTCAATGAAGAATGGTTCAAGGTGTATCTTGCTAAATACTGGGTGCTTCTGAAAATATTTTTTATGCTACATAGTGCACAGAAAAATATTTTAGAACATTTGGTGCTACTAAAAAAACATATTTGATTGGCTTGAATGTTATTTTGAAAAAAAAAAAAAAATGGAACGCCCTCCCAATTTACACCCAAGACGATATAGTTTTGGGTATGGAAGAGGTCAAGGATGGGAGCCGCAAAGGAGGAATCTGGGCGCGCAGTGTACATACTGCGTTTTGGGTATGAGAGAGGTAAAGGATGGGAGCCGCAAAGGAGGAATCTGGACGCGCAGTGTACATACTGCATAAGTTAACTCGGACGGCTTCTTTTAATTTCTGTTTGAATTTATTAAAGGGTTAAGGTAATACTCAAAAGCCATATATAACAGACAAAAATAGTATTGTCTGGAGGAAGATAGGTTGGAAGGTAGTTTTGATTGGCACAAAAGAAAAAAACACCCGTTGCGTTTGGCGTCAAGATAAATCGTTCATTTGGGAATTGGGATGATGCTAAAAAGTCACGAAAAAGCTAGTAAATTCGAAGGGATACTCATAAGAAGGAAGACGATTAAAAAACTAGTAAAGTCGAAGGGATACTCAAAAAGGAAGAAGATAATTGTGTATGTTTGACATCACTTATGAAAGGCTTATAAGTGTTTATGCACATAAATCGAGACAATACTCCTCTTACATACTTATCTCATATACTATAAATTATAATTAAAAAATTACTTTTAAAGACTCCAATCGTTATTTTAAACTAGCACTTAAATTAAGTCTTCTCTCTAGGAATGCTGTTCACGTATAACAATTATTGATGAGCATAAGCATTCCAGTCTAGCTAAGTCTACTTGTGTTGTTGAATTTATTCCATCAAAATCCTCCCTTCTTCCTTCATACAACATCCATTTTCATCTATGTTAAAGTATACTTTTAGTTCTTTAAGTTTATCTTAAGTATACTTTTTGCCCCTTAATTTTATATATTTTTATTTATATAATTCTAACATCGTTAATGTTGCTAATAGAAAACGCTTACACAGTAAATTTAAGTGATGACTGTGTGATTAAATGCTATTAATCTTAAATTTAAAATATATGTAAATTAAAAAATATCTAAAAACATAATAAAGTAGTCAATATCAAAACCAGGAGTGTATTAAAAAAAATTAGCCTAACAATCTAAATATCAAAACCTCGATTTCATTTGCAATGATTTGTCAATTTATTTCAGTTTAATAATCTAAATATATTATATTAAAAAAATTAAGACTTAAATATACTTTGTCAGCTGCACCGTCATCATTTGAGTTTGCTGCGTCAACATTTTCTTTTAGCAACATTAATGGTGTTAAAAATATACGATCAAAAGTATACTTTATAAAATTAAGAGATAAAAAATATACCTTATCTAAAACTTAAAAGAACTAAAAATATACTTTAACATTTAATCTATAAATTGAACTACAAAATGAGTCTTATATTAGATATTGGACATTCGGATGTAGTATCTATCTATATTTTTTCATAACCGGTCATCCTAAGCCCGACAAAAGAGAAGAATTATGTTAAGCCCTTGACAATAAACATAAAACTTCATCAAACCCATTTGAACATAGGTCGACAAAAATATTGTGCTAACACTAGGTTATTGCCCGTACAACATAACAAATTAGTGTTGTTGCATCATCGCTTGAGTTTAGGGTTAAATAAGCAAAAGATGTCAAACTCTTGTGGACGGATGCCGGTTGGGTGCGATGGACTAATAAAGTCAAGCCAATCAAATTTGGTACTTGAAACAATGAGACCTTGTCTTGCATATATTTGAAGGTGGTGGGAGTTAAGGACCAAGAAACTAAATGGATTAGAGAAGGGAAGTTGCACATTTCAAACTTCCATACACAAAAAGGAAGGTACAAAGAATAACATTGACATTGAATCATCCTTTCTAGTTAACAACATATTCAAAGATTTGATGGATGACAACACACAATAGTATCAGTCTATCATATCTAGTGAGATAAACCTTGTTATTGTTTTTCAGGCACTCATAATCTACTCAGCTATAAAAATGTTTTACTTGTCATGTTCATCAATCTCATAACAAATGCTCTCAAACTGTAACATGAATTCACATTTGGATAAAAGGACCTAAAATACATTATCTCCTGAAGTGTGCACCGTTAAAATCACATTTGATTTGATTCAACAAAAGGTACAGTAAACTAAAACTATATGGACTAAAGTGCAGTGCACAACCTTGAATAAAATAGTGAAATTAGCCATCAATGTTCGGTCTTAAACAGAATGTAGGCCAGTTTCCGGGTCATATGGGGTGATTAGGCATCCCGAAGTTTAAAGTTTTAAACAACAAATGAGAGTTTGAGGGCACATAAAGAAACGGCCTTTACATTTGCACTGGCTTTTCCAAGTCAAGTTTTAACATTGGATCAAACATTTTAACAAAGCAATTTGCGATATGACAGCAACTCATAGGCGCTGTGGCCAAATAACACCATGCTCATCTTTAAATAAATTTAAATAAAATAAATCCAACGCCAAATTAAAAATAATAAGATCACCTCAACGTACTTCAGAACATAAATACAATTATGAGCCATATATTGAGTGTAAATTAAATACATGCACTGGCTATCTACTTTCTTTGATTGGTGTGGAAGGAAAATGGAGAAATCTGGTGCACGGGGTCACTGCCATCTTTTCTCACATCTTGGAAGGCTTTGGGAAGATATCTGGCGTGAATTTCTGGGCAGCACTCAAACTTCCCTTAATCTTCATTGCACCCCTGAATTCATAAATCTCCACAAAATAAGTTTCACACAAAAAGTACAGGAACGAAAAAGAAACGGTCGTTTGGAATTACTGGTGGCTCAGATTTACTTGAAGATTCTAGTTTTACAAAAAGATTCATGTTAAAATCTCAGAAAATGCAATTGATTAAAATGCTCAATCTCCTGAGAGGAACTATCCAGAAAGAAAAGCCAAGAACCTAAGGATGCATTGAAAGGTCATACCTGATAAAAGCCATCTGTGGATTCATTTTGCCCAGTGCAACTTTCACAAAATCCTCATCCTTAAATGAAAATGTTGCATCAGGCTTCCCTCCTTCGTATGGCCCTACACATCCACATACCCAAATAAACATACCACTCAGCACAGTTCTTCCCAAAATATGACTCATTTAGTTCGAGAAAATGGTCAAATGCATAGCCTAAGATCAATGTAAACACGTAGAGGACAACTTTTGTGGCTTGAGGAAATTTGAAGTACTGAAGTTCTCATCCATGTACAGAATATAAGACACTGCTTAACAGTCCAGTAGTGGAACAACATAACAGATCCGCAATTGTCTTGGATCAGAGCAACTACTTAATTTGCAGTATCCATTTGACAGATTAGTAACAAACTTTGCTACTGTGATAGAAAAATAGGTTTGAACCTCACAAGTAGTAATTAGCACATGCGCAAAGCACACTGAAACACACATTTTGCAGCTATGTATATCATATTCTTCCCCTGATTACAATGTTACTTTGATTTACCCGTTCTCATCATTCCTGTCATCGGATGATTTTGTTCTTCTATCGGTGACAGAGATATGCGCTGTATTTTTTTTTTTTTCCGGTAAAGAGATGCATGTGCTTTTTCATAGATTGGGTATCAGATAGATAAAGTGAACATGAGCAATCATTAAACAATTCCTCGTAAAATAAAATTCACACGAAGGCCAAGTTCTGCCATAGCTCAAGTTCATGATCAATGCAGCTATAAGACAATGCCTAATGAAATTATTATACGGAGAAATAAATAACGAATTGTTCGAAATGGAGGGTATAACGAGGCGAAATTGAGAAACCTAACCTTTTTTGACCTCCCCTTTCTTGAGATCAACGGTATAGATGACCTCATCGACTCCAAGTTTCTGTAATAGATGCAGGAAAGATAAATTTGTTTAAGAAAAAAAGAGTGAAAAGATGAAGATAGTAGGGGAAATCGAAGAAAAAGGAAAAATAAAAGGAGGAGGACCTTGGGGCCTATCTGAATCTGATAGACGAGGCCAATCTTGGTGGTAAGCTGTTTGCCGGCGTCGGTGGAGAGATGTTGCTTCATCTGCTCCATAATAGCATCGGACTTGAGCTCCGAATTGGTGGCGGAATTAGCCATGACCTTCGCCTGTCTCTACCTGCTCTTCTCCAAACTTGCTTGCGATGATCACTCGAAGCTTTCGTACTTCATAATCTTAATAAGTGAGACGGTTGAGAGACGGGACAATTTAGTTCAGCGGATCAGGATCGGATGAGGAACGCCTCACGCAACCGAATGTGGTGTTTTTGCTGACGTGTCTGGGGCCTAAAATCTTCCCAAATTCTCCAAATCAATTATGGAAAAAAATCTCAAATTATTGATTTTGCATTAAAATAAGCTGCAAATTTTTATTGTAAAAAAAAATCCGATTTGAGGAATTTAAAATTTTGGATGTATTTTTTTTTTAATTTTCCTAAAAAAATTATAAATATATGTCACTTTGCAATTTCTCAAGAAAAAATTGTTATTTTCCCCTAGCGGCACCAGCTCTCCATGGGAACGGGAGTTCCTCCAAGGACACAATGCGTGTGTTGAATATTTTTGTGTTTCATAACTTCACTTGACACTAATCAAAGTGGGTAAACAGTTAATATTTAAGTTGCTATAAATTTATTAAATATTTTTAATTTATTTGTCAAGTTTTTATATTTTTCTTTATCATAAGCATGGGTTCCAATACTCATAAATTGTTAGTTTGCAATGAAAATAACATTAGTTGTAGATTGGCAACTTTCACTTAGCATATATTTAGATTAAATTTGCTAAATGGGCTAAATAAAATAAAAACCAAGCTGATTACGATTACATATGGATACCAGTAAACAATCCTGATTGCTTACGGGTTACATATTTTATATCTTTCTTTTCAAATCTTGTTCTAAAAGATAATTTTATAAAATGTTCTAAAATCATAAAAACAGAAAACATGGATAAACAAGGCCTAATTTTACTTTTACCTTTTATGACAATGGACTAATGGTAAATTTAATATGATCTTAATAAATTCAAAAAGAAAATACGAGGTCAAGAAGGAGGAAGACAGAGATTAAAAATCAATTTTAAACTGAAATCTGTAAATAAGTAATTGGGCTTTAGGGCTAAAAAAAGTAATTGAGCTAAAGTGGGCCTCCTCTAAATTCAACTCTGGGCTAATTACAAAGGAGTCCCAACCAATCCTAGACCCAGATGGCGTAAATGTTTTTGTTGTGCAGGGAAAAGAATCAAAGCAAACGACGTACCAGTCTGCTTCAGGAATTAATCAAAACCACATCAAATCTCTATGGGAAGTGGGAACTATGATAGTACGGCCGAGTCCATTTAATGTATATGTTTGATTTTTCTTTTGAGATGTACCGGACTAAGATTTTTCCAATCTTTTGAAAGCTTTCACGACCACATGTTTTATAAGGGTTCGTTTAGAAATTGGAGGATAAAAGTTCTGTTTGAAAAGGTTTTTCTGCAGATGAACTTTTTTGAAAAAAATTAATTCTATCATAAGCTATTTTCAGCTGTTTTTATAAAAAAAAAATCATTTTTAATATGATCAATCCAAATACAAATCATATTTATAATTTAATTTTTATTTTATTTTAAATTTATAAAAACATATTAAAAAAAACTATTTTTGTTACACCTAATCCAAAAGCTCTAAGTTAAATTTCATAACCTTACCTCAATCCCATTCATAAGTAAACCTCGGCTTCTAAAAATTAAATTATATATACATATCTTGGGATGAACACTGTTGATTCTGATATAAAAAGTGCTCGTAAGCTAATTGGTGAAAATTTCGGGCTGTTGGAGCAGAAAGCAGTGAGGGGTAGATGAGGTGGTGATTGCGTGTCAGCTTGCGATTTGAAGTTTCTGAGTAACGGTGTCGCTAAGGGCTTGCAGCTCAACGGTCGCCGGCGACTGTTAGGTGACCTTCCCTCCCCTCCCCTCCTCAACTGAAATGCTTCGTCCCATTGCGTTTTTCGTACGCACCGTCTTCCTTCTATGTATTCTTTACCCTTTTTTTCTTTTTTCCTTTTAATTAATTTTTGCATTTTAAGTGTTTGTGCCTTCCTTTGTCTGCTCTTCTCGGAATAAGGTCACGATGACCCATTAGAATCAGTGATGACTATATCAGTGTTTCAGCTTGTTGGAATGTTGGGTATTGCTGCCAATCTATTTTGTTCTTGCTCAGGCTTTCTGTTTTCCTTTTAAAATTATCGAGAGACTTTTTTACAGGGAAAACAAATAAAGAAAGAAAAGAACGAATCTTTCCGTTCGTGTTGCTCCTGAAAGCATACGAAGAACCTTATCTTCAGGAGACAAGTAAAATGCTTGTACGGCTGCTAATTTTTTGTTTTCCTTTTCCATTTTCTTTTCAACCCAGAACCAACCAATTAATAATTTTTTTCACTCTCAGATTCTGCTTCAGTTGCAACTGGCTACTTTTCCGAACAGTCTCATAGAAGTTACAGATTACCGCTTTCACGAAAGTCTGAGGGATCTCAGTTTCAAAGTTGTGGTGGTTGTCAATGTTTGATTTAATGATGAACTATGTCACCGAAACATTGACGCGTGATTATTGATAAGCTTTCTCGTTTGTTTGATAGCTATTTTATTCAGCTTAAATTGGCATACGCGTAGATTTTTATACACATTCCTGATAGATTTGATAATATTTCGAACCCTCCCTTGTGATAACGCTTTTATCAACAGGAAATGAATGAGTAAGAAACCCGTTGGTTCTATTGTATTGGGCACTGTCTACCTGATCAAAGTTTCCTTCCAATACACATAAGATTTTGTCTGGAAGAATGCCGCAGGTTGTCGTGCAGAGGCATACTTTTATGTATGGCAAGTCCTTTTTCAGTGACAGACATTCACAAAACCAACTAGCTTCTAGAATCTCCCATGCAGTTTTCAGATTGGTTTCTGGGCATGTTCACGAGAAATTATGTCTTGGTAGGGCGAAAATTGAGCCCATAATAAAAAGAAGCCACAGTACTATTGACCCTTGTAACAAAGGAGTTGCTAATGACTACCAAGAAGACTTATCTGAGGAAGATGATGATCTCTGTCCCGTTGAATGCGTCAGAGAATTCAAAACTGATGAAGAGTTCCACAAGATCCTGGACAAGGCTAAGGAAGCTGGATCTTTAGTTGTGGTTGATTTCTTCCGCACCTCTTGCGGAAGCTGCAAGTATATTGAGCAGGGTTTTTCTAAACTGTGCAAGAAATCTGGTGATCATGAAGCTCCTGTAATCTTTTTAAAGCATAATGTTAGTATCCTTTTGCTTTTTCTTTTGCTCATCGAAGTTTCGGAAAAATGTGAGATGAGAATCATTTTTTTCTTCAGAGGGGACTTACAATGTCTTTGGTTGCAGGTTATTGACGAATATGATGAACAATCAGAGGTTGCTGAACGACTTAGAATCAGGGTACTTCCCTTACTATATCTGTTGATTGATCTAAATTAAAGTTCTAATCACTACGATAGAGACCTGAGGGATAGTTAATCATCAGACTGATTTGCACGCCTGACTATATACAACTCAATGGTTCTCTACTTGTTTGAGTGACTTCAGTGGTTCAGAGTGTCCTTTTCTCCTTTCATTTGAGAACCTCTTGGCTTTCTCAACCACATACCAGTTTTTCTTTCAAACCACTTTCTTTGTATCTGCACTAGATATCCCTGTGTTCTTTTTTTTTTTTGGTTTTATTGAGTACATTAGGAGAGGTTGAACTCTTAACCATCATCCACACCACATTCTGCTTTTACCATCTAAGCTAACCTTAGGTGTTCATGCATCTGTATTTTATTTACCATTGAGTTTTTTCGATCCACCGAACTAAGTTAAAGGAACTGATGCAGAGTGTGCCGCTATTCCATTTCTATAAAAATGGGGTTCTGGTGGAAGCATTTGCAACCAGGGACAAAGAAAGGATTATTGAAGCTTTGCTCAAGCATTCATCTCTTCAAGTCCAAGATGTTTTGAGTTGACCGTGAAGCGATAGGGCAAGTTTGATGCCGATGCATAACTTTGTGCTCAAGTATTGTTAAACATGAATAACCCACAATAATTATCTGTCTCTGTATATTTACATACACAGTCAGATATCAAGTGTTGCGGTCACCTGATCAAGGCTGTTGTATGATTGTGGATATTTTACTTCATCCCTTTTCATTTGTGGGAAGATTTTCCTGTATACCTTCACGTCTCTGTCTTCAATTTATATACTTGCATACATTTTTCTGGAGCACTACTTTAAACGTTTTTTGGTAGAGAAGGAAAAGAGTGGACTGCTAGTGCTCAAGCAACTCAAGTTGCTTCCAAGACTAGACTTGAGAAATACCAGATGATTTGCTATGCACATGCAGTTCCTTGAGCAGACCCTGAACTTTTTCGTTGCTGCTATCATTTTGAAGGGCAGTCATCTGTTTTCTCAAGAGATAGAACAGGTCTTAACTATCATCAAGCTATGAATCTCATAAGGGAATACGAAACTTAGTGTTTGTATTTCAGGTTAAGAGAATATGAGGGACAGGGGTTTAGGAGGCCAGAAGAGGCCAAGGAGGTTGGTCCTGAGAAGCAAAATATCAAAGAAGCAGCAGAAGAGACAAGAACCAGATACTCCAAGCAAAGAGGGTGAGAGAGTAAGGGGCTGCCTTAAATGCAAGCATCATGCATGAATCAAACAAAAAAATTACTCAAGCGATCACAAAAAGCAAAACGTGGCTCTACTTCATCCTCTATCCTACGAATCATTAATCCCCTTGGAAGCCAAGGCGTGTGTGTTTTCTAGTTGTGTCGCTATGTCATATTACTCATGCAACACGTACAAACACCGAGCTAGTCCTAATCATTTATATACTACATGATTCTTAATATAAGATTTAGTTTGTTGTGCACATTGCATTCTGAAACTAGATTTTATATTAAAGAATGAAAGTAGTATCTTTTAAGCTTCACACCAGCACCTCATTCTGCTCCATTACCCCTTTTATTATCAGATCTAAATCCAATAATACATCATGATTACCCGATGTCTTGCTTGAAGATAAAAAGAATTATCTTCCCCCGTTTGAGGTTTTTTCTTTCCTTTCTTTTTAGTGCAAAGTAATGAGAGAGGGTAGGCAAATGAGGATAGAGAGAGCGGCAAAAATTTTATTACAGCTAGGGAAAAATTACAGAAGAAAAATGGGAATAACAGAGAAAGTGGATAATGGCAGATCAGGGATTATGATTAAGAGGAGATGCTTTGCATACTGCTTTCTAGCTGTTAGATTCTTCTCTCCAAAATCTGGCCGGTAATCCATCCACGGGCACTGGAAATGGGCCATACTGAATCCCACATTGTGATCCTTTCACTTCCCACCTATATCACACACGTACAAAAGAGTTACTGTCAGTAATCATATACATAATACCACCCTCCACTATCTTTTCTCCTCTCACCCACCTCTTCTAGTTATTTTCTCTTTACCGTATCTAAACTTTGTTTATCATTTTAATTCTTTCAAGTACTTGGTTAACCTTTGACCATTACTTCAACTCTGGTTTTCGAACTTTTTTATTCGTATACTTGTATAAATGCTACTTTCTTTTCCCCTTTTTCCACTTTATCCACTTTCCTAGTTGCAATACCTAAGCTTAGTGACCAGGTGGTGGACCATAATCAAAGACTCCAGCTTAGCAAGCTGATTGCCGGGGCAGGCATGTTCTCCACTGCCAAATGGCATGAAAGTATTGGGTTTTGGTGCCACCTAGATAGGAACAAACGACAACAAATTCACGTTACAAATAAATAGATTCAGCTGTCTTAAAATATGTTGAAAGACACATATTTTCACGCAGTGAATTAGACTGTTCAGACATGCATGTATACCTCAAATCTAGAAGGGTTAAATTTCTGAGGATCGGGGAAAAAATCTGGACTATGATGAATGTTTCTGAACAGAGGCAAAACTTTCCAGCCTTTTGGTATTAGGAACCCTGTTTCAAATAGCAAGTCAGTCATTCCATTAGATATGATAAAGTCTTTGACTAAGGACCATTGTACTTAAACTTAATTCCCATATTTGAGTTTTACCCTTGTAATCTACATCAGCCACTGCTTCTCTGAAAGCGAATGATATAATGCTTGCCATTCTCAAGCTCTCTAAGATAACCTGAGCAAGTCCACGGTTTTTCCATTGTTAGCCTTTCATGCAAAATAACCACAACAGTCCACTAAAACTTCTTTCATTATTAATTCACTGCTCTAATTCTAAATGTAAGACCTGGTTTATAATGTAATTTATACTATAAATTAGGTCTTACATTTAGAACAGGTAGTGTCTATTTTCTTCATTGCCCCGACATCTATAATTAGGCGTGTCAATAGCATTGTGTTCACTTGTACGTTGCAACATACATATTCTGAAAAGCTAATATTGCTTATCTTAGAGACAGCAAGACACAGCATTAACTGTGTACCTTGTTGGTGAGTTGCATGCTTCTTGTCTGATTCCAACTCAATGACTGGTTGCCTTCATCATTTGACTTGTGAATAGCCTTCTGTTCCGCCTGCGGATCGGGTGCTAGTTATAGCATTATTGAGAAATTAAAGCATCATCAAGTCAAATTAATGGTTCCAACCTATTAATCATACCTTTACGACCTCCAGAAGTTTGGGCTCATCGTGCAGGTATTTTATTATCCATGTCATGACACTAGCTGTAGTGTCTTGCGCAGCAAACAACACCCCAATTATGTTATCTGAGATTTCCTCCTCGCTCAAGACTTCCCCATTCTCATTTTTCCAGCTCAATAGGCAGCCCATGAGATCCCTTTCAGGCAGTTTCTTCTCTTTTCGCTCACTAATTATCTCTCTTATGATCTCGCCAAGTCTCTTTCTTGCCTATATATATTCATTCAACATTCAGGGATAGAGGAACATTCCAATGTCATAACACACATATAGCTATGACATAATTAATAAACTGAAGGAGTTTTTTTTTTTTTTTTTTTTTTTTTTTTTTTTTTAATTCTTACCAACAGTGCCTTTTTGAATGGGGTTCCTGGAATGCTGGTGGGAAAGGAATTGTAGCCTCTGTCTACTATACAGTAATTCCTCTTGAGCTCCTCTTTAATCCTGGGGTCCACATGCCCAAAAACCAGGAGTATACCCACCTCGAAAGAAAACTGCAAGCATTTTCAGGGGTAACAACCACTTGATCATTGACACTATTTAATTTATACTCCGCATATGACTTACTTAAAGTTTATGTGGGTGTACTGAAAGGAAATGACAGAAAAAGCAAACGTAACAAACCAATGTTGGAATATAAACAATATCATAATCGTTCCAATGATTGGTATATACATACACACAAAGGCAGCGAGAGAGAGAGACGAAGAATCTACCTTTTTCATTTCACTAAATGTGTTAACGAGTGGCGAGTCAGCCCAAGATTCCATGGCGGAAATAGCCAAGGATTCAATATGAGGCACCAATTTGCGAAGTGATTCGAGGGAGAGCGAATCCTGAACGAGCTTCCTCAGACGCATATGGTACTGACCTTGGTGGAAAAACAGAGCAGAGGGACCAATCAAACGTTCCTTGCTCTTGGGATACGTAGGCTTAAACAAGTGCGAGTGAGTCACAAGCACGAAGTGAGCCGACTCGGGGCTAGCCAGCATCACAGAAGGACAACCCAGAATATTGGTCTTGAATATTTCACCATACCTGTGAATCAATTCAATCGTCGCATTAACGAAGAACAACCACGAAATGACAAGAAAGAAAACAAAACAAGAGCGAGGACAAACAAAGGAGAAACCTTTTCTGTCTGGCGGCGAAGAAAACTTTGGGGTTCTGAGAGTAGAGCTGAAGGGTCTCTCCTACATGGGGCCATCCCATGGAACCAGGAGGAAGCTGGGGACTGGTGTGGGGGTTTGTGAGTTTCTTGTTAAAGAACAAGAAAAGGGAAGAGAAGAAGGGTATGAGAAATAATAAAAGAGAGAAAGCAAGAAACGAATCCATTGGGAGAGAAAGTGAAGATTTAGAGAGAAATGCAGGGAATGTTAGAGGTGTGAGAGTGTGGAGAATGAGGGAGGGGAGTTATATAGAAGGAGGGGAGGGACGTCAGACGTGGACGTGAGTCAATATAGAATGAAGGAATCGGTAGGAGGGATAACGACGCAGTTATTGATTTCCTAAATACGATAGAGAGAGTTTGGGGAATTAGTGTCGGATTAAGGGTTGAGAAGTGGTTTTTTTTTTTATCTGATTTTTGGAAAAGTAAGGTAGGATTAAAAGTGAAAATGTAAATGTGATTTGTATTTGGATTAGCGGTGATTGAAGTGACTTTTTTTTTTTCTAATCTTGAACCTGTTTAGATTAGAGTTTGAAAAGCTGATTTAGATGTAAAATGACTGAAAAGGGCATGAATCTTATGTAATACTACATATATAAATTATTTATATATATATATATATATATTGTGATAATTGAAATGAAAAAATATAAATAAAATTTGATAATAAGCTACTTAATCATATCATATATTATGTATCCTCAGGTTATATGTTAGTTTATTAGTCAAACTAATTAGTTTGGAGAAAAAATAAAAATAAAAATAATCTATAGTAATTTAATTAGCTTCTTTAATTTCTCCAAAAAAAAAGTCAACTTTATCTTATAATTAACATCACATATCTCTTTCCTGTATTTCCAGCCTTTCTCTCTCTTCGACACAGCCTCACCGCGCGGGGGAATGAAAAAAAAAGCTACTTCAATTAGCTTTTACAAGACGTGGCAATTTTTTTTTTCAAAAGCACAACGGAGGTTGACGCTTACACAAACACCACCTCAAGGGTTAACATACTTTTCTTAAAAATAATCGTGTGTTGGGGCTGCTAGACACTTTGGCAAACAGGCTCTTAGTACTCAATGACTCATGGATGATGACGATGGACATGGCTAGGGCTGAGTAATGGGCGGGCTGGGCTGACCCTACCCACCCGTTTATGTCTTAATGGGTACGGGCTAGCCCGTACTCGTTAAGTACCTGAGATAGCCCGGTAATAAACGGGTTGGACAAACCCGTCCAAATTTGGGCGGGTAATAGGTAGCTCATTTAGCATATGATATTAAAAAAATCTCTGTTATTGCAAAGTGTAAAATAATTCATTGTATAACTTTAAGTCCTACAGTACTGTGTTTTTGCATTTAACAAACGCATAATACTCATATAAATGTCTGCAATGTACCTTTTAATTTAAATTAAAACATCACATAATAACATTCACAATCAGAATTTAAGCCTTAAATCACAACTAAAAAAGTATTAAAACTTTGAATCTAAAGGAATAAAACTGTTAACAAAAGTCATTCAATAAAAGCATTGACATCTTTCCATAATTAGTCTTCTTAACATGCATCATCCTTGTATTTTTATTGAATCTTCAATAAAACCAATAAATAAATAAAAAATAAACAGACGGGTATGGGCAGCCCGAAAGGGTACCCATAGCCCGCCAGGCGGGTAATTTGCCCTCCCGTTACGGGCATGTTTTGGGCGGACCCAAAATGGGTAAATTTATTACGGTTGTAGGCGAGCTTATCGGGTTGCGGGTTCCTTACTCAGACCTAGACATGGCTTTGCTCAGTAAATTTTTTGGTGATCTGAATTTTAACGCTCTAAAATGGAAAACTCTGCGTAGGGAATCCTCACAAAAAAAGATAATAATAAAATTACATGGCCCCCACGCCACACGTTGTGATCCTGACAAAGATCGAGGTTTTTTTTCTTGGGAGAATTGTTAAAAAAGACCTCACCAGCAACTTATTTGTCAAATGGGACATGGGAAGATCATCTGCACACGGAGGGAAGATCATCTGCACACGGAGGGAAGATCTCTGCACACATATAGGGAAGAAGTTTGCACACAGGGAAGATCGTCTGCACACCAGGGAAGATATTTTGCACATGTGGAAGATGATCTGCACGCGAAGGTCCCATTTGACAAATAAGTTGTTGGTGATGTCTTTTTTCACAATTTTCCCTTTTTTCTTTTTCTTTTTATTTTCTTTGGTTGGCAATGCCGCATCGTTAGATCAGACATTATTTCTTCCAGATTTTTCCCCTTTTATAACAGTAAATATATATAGAATTTATTTATGAGTTAATATAATTTTTAATCCTTTAAACTTACCCTCATTTTAGTTTTAATTCCTTAAAGGACAAAATAACCCAAATTTTTATTTAATGATAGGAACTAATGTTTTAATCAGAATGAAACTTGAGGGACCAAAATCTCAATTTAAAACTTGACGGATAAAACTAAAAATAAAGACAATTTTAAAGGAATAAAGATCGTATTAGCCCTTTATTTAATAACAAGATAAATTGACATAATTGGATTTATTTTATATTCATTTATTCATGCCATCATTTCATTGAAAAATTATAAGGAGAGTGTAACATATAAAATATGTAACTACGAGAAAAGTTAGTGTTTATTTTTGAGTTAAGGTGTAAAATTACCCACTAACTTATCTCAAAAATAAATCCAACATCATAAACTCTTCTTGCATGTAAAAGCACTTATAAACATTTAAAATAAGAGAAAAAAAAGACACATATGCTAAAATGGATTATTGTCCATTACTTTTTTCAGTGGGGCCACGCTATTTCTCTTAACCTCAACTCAAAAATGTAAAGGTATAAAAATACCTATAAATTTTTATCCAAAATGCACAAACATCAATGAATATTTGAAATGGAGATGAAAGCACTAAAATACCTCTAACTTATAAAAAAAACACTTATCTATCTAACAATTTAAATTTTATGTTATTATTATTATTATTTTGAACATAACGTAGGACTTTATATGTCAAATTTAAATTAAAAAGACAATTACTATTATTTACTCATCTACACCTATTTATAAGTCACTTCTAAGATGTTTTATCAAAAGTAAGAAAAATTTTATACTTCGTTAATTATGTTTTTAAACTTATTCCATGGGGTACTGGAGATGATCCTTTCTGCTGGAAAAATGCTTCGGATGACAAATTCAGTGTTCATGTCGCTTACAATTTCATATATACTCAGCGGGATAGGAATGACTCAGCTCTGTGGAAGAAAGTGTGGAAGTTACCTATTCCAGAGGAAGTGAAGATGTTTTTTTGGCAGATCATTCATGAGAGGCTACCTGTCAACTCACTCAGAGCTATGAGAAGTTTACTAGTTAGTGAGGAGTGTCCTTTTCAGTGTCATAAAAAAGAAACCATTATACACATTTTTTGTGACTATGAGATTGCGAGAGAAGTGTGGTTACATTTTCTCGCTCCTAACTCTCGTTTTAGCTTTTTTTTCACTCTGATTTGCAAGTATGGTTTAAGGACAATCTGTCACTTTCTTTGGGAAAGGCTTATTTTTATTGTTGGCCTTGGGTCAAGATATTCAGCATCATTTGCTGGTTATTATGGAAAAACATATGTAAAGGCATCATAGAAGGAGTTCGAGCACAGGCTAATGAGATTATTCATGGAGGCCTGTATCAAATCATGAAATCCGGCCTTTCTGACACTCTGAAGCATCAAATCTTCAACTACAATGCTGGTGACGACCGTATCTGGAAACAACCATTGGAAGGGTATGTTCGTCTAGATGCAAATGGTTCAATTAATTCTCACCTCAATGCAGCATGTGGAGGATTGGTTCGGGATCATAAGGGCAACTGGGTCCTCGGCTTTCAACACAGGCTAGGGTTTGTTCTACCGACAACTGTAGAGCTTATGGCCCTACTGACAGGTCTTCAACTGTGAAAACAATATGGAATTCAAGGGGTCGTTGATTACACTGACTCACTTGAGGTGTATCATTTGGTTATGCGAGATAGTGGTCTTCATCACCCATTGAGATAAGAGATTAATGCAGTTAGGGATTTACTCTACTCTGAATGGAATATTGAACTTCGCTATATACCGTGAGATACAATCAGATGTGCTGATTATCTAGCAAATGATGCACAGAACCTAGTTCAAAATCTGGTCGTTTTACTAGTTCCCTATTCAGGGTGTATTCCTTTCATGAAGGAGGACTTTCTACAATCTTTTTAATGTTTAGTATGTTTTGTAATATGTACTATCCAAGCTAGCTTGACCATCATATATATATATATATATAACTTTTAATTTTACCCCTAATTAATATACAATCAACCCCAAATAATTGGATGTGGTAATTTAGTAATCGAACGTGATAATGTATATTTTTCCAACTGGAGTATGTGCTATTAAATTTTCTATGAATTTTCCATTTTGATTTTTTCTAAATTTCTTAAGAAATTAACTTATAATTAACACACTTAAATTTTCTATTTTTTTCTAAACTTTTTAAGAATTAAATCTTAAGTGTAAAATATAAAAGAGAAAAAGACAAATAAATATCACTTAAACTTCAAAATCTCAAATAAGTGATTTTCTAAAAACCTGAGTTGTCAATTGCGATACTCATTTTGTCAATCTCATTACTTTTATTGTCAACAAAACCAATTTGAGATTTTGAAGTTCAAGTGGTATTTAAGTGTCTTTTTCCCAACATAAAACTAGATAAAATAATTATAGAGGAACATACTCCCTTCGGTCCTAAATATAAGATAAAGTTGACTTTTTGAGAGATATTAAGGAAGTTAATTAAATTACTTTAAAATATTTATATTTATCATTTTTTTTTCAAACTATCTTGCCTAACAAATAAACCGATATATAATCTAATGATACACAACACATAATATGATTAAGTAACTTATTTAGCTTCATTAATTTTTTCAGAAAAAGTCAATTCTATCTTATATTTAGGACCAACTAGAGTATTATTGTTTGTCAAAAAAATGATTAAAGTGGCCGGGATATAAAAGTGACTTTATTTAAAAATGAATCAAATCATTAAACTAAGTTAAGTTCAATATCTTTGACCAAACAAATTAAAAGAGAAACAAAGAACTAGATTCAAACCCCAAACTTGACTTAAGTATATAGAAAATAGAGGAAAATCACTTTCATAAAATATATTTACCATGTATGCACGTGCGTGTGATTTTTTTACTTGGGGTATTTTAGTACTTTCATCTCTATTTTAAATATTCATAGGTATTTTTACACTTCTGAAAATGATATAATGTTTTGCGCACTTTGTGTAAAAGTTTATAAGTATTTTGAATGTTAGTCTATTTTAACGGATATGTCATTTTTGCTCTGATTTTAAATGTTTATGGGTACTTTTCTACTCAAGAAGCGTTTATGATGTTGGCCACACTTTTGATATAAGTTGGTGGATATTTTTGCACCTTAACTTTTTATTTTTCAATCATTTTTTATTTGGTGTACTACACATTGCTTTCAGGAAAAAATTCAGATAAATACCATTTGAATTTGAAAAAGGGAAAATTCCAAAAAACTACATTGGAAAATGGAAAAGGACATTTCAGTACAACGAAAATGGGAAAGGACAATTCAGGCGGGTATCAGATTTTCAGAGGAATCTGTCATTTTGAAATCTCGGTCAAATTACGAAAATGCCCTTCACCCCTTCATTCCCCACTTCAAAATAACAACATGATCATCGCAATTAATAACTTCAGATTCGCCATTAACAACTTCCATTCTTTTTTGACAATTAAAAAGTTTTAGGCCAATAACAACACCTATATCTTAATTAACAACTCCGAATTCGACATTAACAACTCCAATTTCTTCTTTCACACTAAATTAGTTTCAGGGCCAATAACAATATCTATCTCGCCATTAACAACTTCGGATTCGAAATTAACAACTTCAATTTCTTCTTTCACACTAAACAAGTTTCAAGGCAAATAACAACACTTATCTCACCATTAACAACTTCAGATTCCACATTAACAACTCCAATTTCTTCTTTCACAATTAACAAGTTTCAGGGCTAATAACAACACATATCTCGCCATTAACAACTTTGTATTTGCCATTAACAACTCCCATGTTGTTATTTCGGCTGAGGGCTGAAGGGCATTTTCGTAATTTGGCCGAGATTTCAAAAGGACAAATTCCTCTGGAAATCTAACACCTGCCTGAATTATACTTTCCCATTTTCGTTGTACTGAAATATCCTTTTCCATTTTCCAATGTAGTTTTTTGGAATTTTCCCTTTGAAAAACCCAAAAAAGTCTATTAAAACATAAAAATATTACACAGGTCACAAGAGAGAAATTTGGAATTTTGAAATGCTGTGCTTTTACCAAAATGCTCCTCAATTTTTTGTTTTTAACAGGAAAACCCTCACTTGAACTAAAACTCTACCAGCCAACGAGGGTTCCACCGGCGGCCTATAGCCGGAGCTCCGGTGATAACTTAAGTAAAACGATTAACTCTAAAAGTTGTCAATATCTATACTCACGTTGGCTTGCATTTTTTCAACTTTTCAACAACACTTTATAGGGTTTAGGGTGCTTAAGTTGTCAATTTCTATACTCAAGTAATTAATCACTCTACTAAAGTTGTTAATCACTTTACTCAAATTATCACCGGTTGACGATCGATGGAGCTCCAGCTGGTGAGGGGACTTGCCTTTTTTTAAAAAAGAGAGAGATAGATAGAGGGACATTATGGTAAAAGCATAACATTTTACAATTTTAAATTCCTCCCTTATGATATGTGTCATTTCCATTTGTTGACATAACTTTAAGAGTTTTTTAGGTTTAAATGGTATTTATCTAAATTTTTTTCTGACTTTTATTTGGAAAATGTATATAATTATATATATATATATATATATATATATTGAAAGATGGAATACCGACCTTCTGTAAAATCATACTTTTCTCAATATCTCTTTTCAGACAGACCCAAGCGTGCTTGATGGCATCAGACTCGGATTACGTTGAAATTAGCTGTCGATCTTCCCTCCCTCGATCCGATTTATGTTACAGTAATCTCTTTTTCTTCTTCCAACGATCTTCTAGATATATCCTAATCATTTACTTTGTCTTATTAGGTAAAAAACAAGCAATTTACTTTATAAGAGCATATTATCATTACATTAAATGATGTAATGTTTCAAAATATTTTCAATTTTTTGATAAAAAATATTTAGAAATATTTAGGTATCAATTGATTTTATGAAAAAAAATCAGGTAACAACTTTCAATGTATTAAAATATTAATATATATGTATCTGATCAAATGAAATATATAAGAAACTCAAAAAATGAATTTTCAAATTTCAAACTGTATAGATAAATTAACCAATACTAGTAAGCCGATATGATTGAGCTCATTTTGGGTAAGAGCATAATTTATATCGTGGATAAATGAACAAAAGTTAATGGAAGAGGATGGTGGAGTGACGTGCGCAACGCTTTAATTCGATTATATAGATATTACCATTCGATTATGGACCGCCCTTTAATTTATGTTGCCTCTGACTTTCGACTTTATTTTACCTTAACAGGTGTTGCGTTGCTTCCATTCATTCTGCTCTCTCCTTGGAACGGACACACAATAAGATTTCGTTTTCTAGTTTCATTATTTGTGCGTTTAACATTAGATTTGGACTATTAAAGGACCCATAATGGCATAACAGAATAATTCTGAACTGACCTAGAACCAAGTCAAACGAAAGGGACTCATGATCACCCTAGGCTTAAGTCAAGAGACGACATAATGAAGAATAATCATTAGACTACCGGATCATCCGATGTTAATTAATTGGTAGTTGGGTCAACTCGCAGAGGAGATATTGTCTCAATGGGTTTGACCTGAGAGAAAACAGTCCTATCAGCAAGGACTTGAAATAAACTAGACAGGATATAAGTGCTAAGAATTAATGCCATGAGAAAGCAATGCCTATGTGCACTAGCCAGCTAGCCAGATATGTTCGATATTGAAAAGTTGCGCGCGCGCCATCGCTATATATTGAGATTTCCTTATCTTTTTCTTATATATGCTATGGATTATATCTTTATATCGTGTCCCTACCCTTATGTGGATAATTAATTAACTTTCTTATTTTAGGATATTAGTTTGAACTTATTAATCTTTAACTATAGTTTTTGTTTTCTATCTTTCTTTTTTTAATGCTATCATATTGGTGCGTTTGCAAGTAGCGCTCTCTATTCTTCATTCTATATCAGCATCTCTAATATGACCAAGTGTCATTGATGGTTAGATATTTTAGTTATGGTGCCTACGAATAGAGATTTTGGAATAGATGTGAGATCGTCTTAGATTTTAAAAAAGGCATACATATGAATAAAATTAAAGTTTTTATTTGAAAAATAAATAGTAAAAAAATGAAGGGACAATCATTTTTTTAGAAAAACACCCACAATATGGATAAATAACAAATTACAAATTTGACGAGAGCCTATTTCAAATTCCAATAGGACATGGGACAGGATAGTTTGATTAGTTTCAGGTTACATGATTAGTTGAGGGACTTGACGGGGGCAGTGGCATCCAGCTAATGTGCGGGATGTCGGAATTGGCAGGATATCCGAAACAGTGCTTGTCCACGTAGGTTCGGGGTGGCATTTCGGTCCAATGAGCCTAAAGACTGTGAAGCGGAGGTTTGAGAAATTCTTTTTATAGGACTAGTACTTCGTAATATAATAAATTAATGTTTGAATTTTTATTAAAAAAGGTGTTTATATTTAATATTTAATAGTACTTTAAATAGAATTACCTCTAATAAAAAGATTCCTATACTTAACAAAAAGAAAAAACTTCAATATACTCCGATTAACCAAAATATAACAGTTCAACCTACAAGAATTAGGTACTAGAGAGGACTAATCCCTCACTTGCCGAAAGCTCTGCTAAAAGAAATAATGCTTATATTTAATACTTAACAGTGTCATAACTTAAATCACATACAAAGTTTGCAGGGTACGCTTAAGATTTCCAAGGGTGATTTTCCCTAATTTTCATTTTTTAAAGGATTTTATGATCACACTGGAGAAGTTATTAATATTTTGAATATCTTTTGATGTTTGTAGTTTGTTTGTAGTGCTTTTTTTGCTGTAATTAACTCCCCATGTAGTTTGAGTTTTGTTTGCCATGAGAGGTGTTTGTTGGGTCTTGTTGGGCGGTGCTTCATGTGATGTGACATGGCTCTAAGTTAGTGTCATTTTATCATACGACGAAGGGAGGTGACTTTGTATAAAGCATAAAAATTCGAATCACTATGGAATAGTCAGTTGAAATTAACTTGCTTCAAGACATAAGAATACGGGAAATCTCTTTGCAAATGACTTTCATTATCTTAATTAGATCGACATTTTCATTTTGCAACATACAACTCAACTTGGGTGAAGATCAGACCTGATAGAACCTCTATAAAATTTTTTCCCTGCATCATGAACAATATACTTGTTTGAAGGCTATTTATCATGTACATATCCACTCAAATTAAAATAAAACTCTATTTATATATTTACCTTGTGTTCATTATAGACGACTACGTGTTTGTTTAGAATCATGTTTAGGATTTTTAAAAGTGTTTATTACTTTATTTACATAAATTAATATAAAATTTCTCTCACATATTTATTTTCTATACTATAAGTCACAAATAAAAAATTATTTTTAAAAACACTCCAATCGATATTCTAAACGAATACTACCTTAAAGAGTTGTTTTATAAAGTTCTTACCTCGATGAGGCAGTGGTGCAAGGGTCTGTTCTGCAAGTTTCTTGGGGGAGGGATCCTCAGTATTTTTTTTATTTTTAAATGTGCGGAGGCCGATCTAGGGGTATCCCAATATCTATGGATTACCTGAATGCAGGTGCAGGTGGGGTTTGAAGTTGGCCAATGGCATCACTAGGCCAGCTGGATGACACCTGTCAATACATTTGTGTGGTCCATTTCTAGAGACTTCCTACCCCACCCACGATTTTCTTTCTATTCAGCGCCTCATACTTTCCTTCTTTATCCAGATTTTTCCTTACCACTTTTTCGCCCGGCCACACACATCTTACACAGTAGAATCTCTCGATAAATATTTTCTGGAACACTACTGAAAAAAAAAACGGTTTTAATGTCCTTTATTTAGGTCATTTAACATCTGAAAATAAAAAAATATCTATATGAACGATGTAATAAAAAATGGTAATAACGTCTGTAATAAAAAGACGTCTATAGTCTGAACTTTAGACGTCCCCAGCTTAAAATAGGGACGTCTAAAGTGTTTACATGACATTTTAGACGTCCCCATTTTAAAATAGGGACGTCTAAAGTGCTTTTTTTTTAAAAAAAAATATTTATATTACAGATCTGAACTAAACAGTATTTAAAATTAGAAATTACAGATCATCGTCAATAAAATTACAGATCTAGTATCTGAACTCCAAATCCAAAATTTACACAATAATAACTCTAGAGCTGAAATCTTATAAACAAAATATGATAACAATAAGATGAATCAGTTACAAAAAACTTATCTCCTTCTATTATTAAAATTCATTTTCTCGTAATAATGAATAGAGAAGAGGAACAGGGAGAGATGGACCTCATTTTCTCAATGGGAACGTGGCCATGAAGCATGTTTTGGAGTCTCGATCTACAAACCATAACAACACGAGTTAGAAGATAAAAGAGAAGGAAAATCCAAAGAAAAAAGAGAAAGAAGATAAAATAATAAGAAACATAACAGATCTAGTGAAAAAGAGAGAGAGAAAAGAAGAAGCAAGTTTAAAAACAGTATATAAAGAAGAAGAAGCAAGAGTTAAATGCGTGGTGGTAAGCATAACAGATCTGGTGAAAAAAAGAGAGAGAAAAGAAGAAACAAGTTTAAAAAAACATATAAAGAAGAAGAATCAAAAGTTAAATGCGTGGTGGTAGTGGTTCTTGTTGTGGTTGCGGTGATGAGAAAGATGAGTATGGGTCTATAAAACTGACAAATAAAGACTGTCAATACAGATTTGAATTGTTTTTGGCATCCCCAATTTGATTTAGAAACGCCTAAAATTGTTTAGTTATTTTTTTTTACTTCAGACGTCCCTAATTCAAAAAATGGACGTCTAAAGTCACACTTTAGACGTCCCCAATTTAATTGGGGATGTCTAAAGTTAATTTTTTTTTTAATATATAATCAGGGACGCCACTTTTGGCGTCCCTAATAATATTAGGGACGCCAAAAGTGGCGTCCCTGATATTTAAGGGACGCCTTTTGGCGTCCCTGATTAAAAAAAAAAATTTAACTTTAGACGTCCCCAATTAAATTGAGGACGTCTAAAGTGACTTTAGACTTCCTTATTTGAATTGGGGATGTCTAAAACTATTCAAATCTCACTCAGAATTATAAAAATGCTATTGTCTTTATTTTTAACATCCCTTTTTTAAAAAGGAACGTCCTTTAGGGTCGTAAAATCAATATTTTGTAATAACAACCTTTTACATAATTGAAATTCAGACTTTTTCTTGGCTATTAATTAATTTTCATTACAAACAACAAGAAAGAATTTTCAATCTCCACAATTTTATGTTTTTCTTTGTTCCCCTGTGATATATATTCCTAATTAATTTGTTTTGTCTGGTTTTATTGTCCTTGTTTTATGAAATATAATTCATTTTTCAGTTCATTCTGATTTTATTGCCCCCACGCACACATATTGACTATCTTTTCTGGAAACTCGCTACTTCCGATCATAAAATTATTCACACTGTCATTGGTTTCTCATAATAATGAAATATATTTTAATTTAGTGTTCCTTGATTTTACCTATTACTCTATCGCGTTTTTCATAAGTTGAGCCTAGCGTATATACAGTTGTGATTACCCGATTGTGTTTCCTGATTTATCTGCTGGTTTCTCATCGTTCTTTTGTATGTGTATACATAATTACGAATTTACAATCACTGAAGGATGACATGTACGTTGGCTTGCAATCTCAATTCTGGCCGTTTGCTTCTTCTTGCCATTTTAGCCAAATCTCACATAACTTTGTGTCCACGTATGATCTTCGTTTTCATCATTATTTATTGATTAATATGTTAAGAATATGTTTATTAATTATATTTTTTCTTGATCCTAGATGTAAGAGCTATTTAGAGGGTTTACTTTGGTCTTAAATCTTAATCAATTTTATCTCCTAAATTTATAATTTTTTTAAAACTATATTCCTATTGTTGACACATATTAATGGAGTCTTCATTAAGGGTGATAAGTATATATTTTATAATTAAATAGGTATATATTTTGAATATATTCACTGGATTTATTAATATTTTATACCTATTTAATTATAATTTATATATTTTTCTATCTTTTCATTAATAATAGAATAATAAGAAATTTTAACAGAAAATCTACTCATATCCTATTTTATTTTGTAGGAGATATTATGAGCTTGAGGATAGAAGAAAAATAAGAAATATATATATATATATATATATATAATGGCACGGACCCACACACGTCACAATTCAATTAAGAATTCAACATGTGTATATATATATATATATATATATTATATTATTATGTGAGAAAAGAGATGGAAATCAAATCATTGATAAGATCTCATGCATAAAACGTGGGCCCACGTGAGAAAACTAGAATGAAGATCAACATTATATCATATCTTAAAATCATATTATATCTTCAAAGGCTGAGGAGCCCGCTGAAGCGACGGAAAATATATCTATAAAAAGGGGAACGCTGAGGCGCACAAAAATATAGCACGCCAACACAGATAGCTGAGACGCACAGATCTGGACGCGGATACAGCAGAGACGAGAACGCTGAGACGCAGAGCTGAGAACGAGGAGAGCTGAGAACGCGAGAAGCAGAGTTTTGGAGAATTGGGGCTTGAAGATTCAAAGAGATTTGGAGCTTTAAATTTGGTTTTCTATTAATTTTCTTCTCTTCTTTTTCTTAGTTTCTAATATGAACCGAATTATTATTTATGGTTTTGATTTGTTGAAAAACATGAGTAGCTAATTTTCTCGTTCTAGGATTTTCTTGAACCTATTTATGGATTGAATTATTTATTTACTCTCTTTTTGCAACGAATGAGTTTTTGTATTGATTTTATCTTGCTCTTAATGTCTCTAAATGCCTGATCACCATTTAGTTGTCTTGTTCATTTAAAATTAATCTTGAGAAAGATAATTTAAGTGTAGAACTTGAGTAAAATCATGTTAGACTTGAAGTTTAGATATATTAAATGGATGGTTTGTTAGTATCATAGAGATATAGTTACTAACCTAGCATTGTCAGATTAAGATTGGTGTTTAAAATTAGTCCTTATAAATTAATACAAGAGATTGATTAGTTTATTAGGATAAATATTTGGTTTTGACTCGAGAGAGCGTTATCGAATACTTTTGAATCTTAGACAAATACATATCTTCGTTTGATTGCTTATTGAGGGTAAATCAATTAGTTCATGAAATAAATAGGGGATAGATAATCCTAGGTTCCTCCTGTTTTGAAGTTCTCGATTTAATTAATTAAATTTTTAGTATAAAATTTCTTTCAAAATATTCTCACTTAATCTGATTGATAACTTAATTGAGATAATTAATTCATTTTTGTCATAGTCCTCGTGGGAACGATCTTTTTATATTACTTGCGACCCGTACACTTGCGGTAAATCTAAACGGCTAACAAAGGGTATGAATAGTTTCAATGTATATAATTAAAGAAGGTATTTAATAAAAAAAAACCAACATATCTTGTAAAAATACCTTTTTTTAAAACAAAATTTGAGATCGCCAGAAGGCTTGATGAGCTTGGAATACATATGAACAGGGCCTGATGAGCAAACCAAGCAAAGCATACTTATCCTATGCACACGACAAAAATATGATATTGCAAGACTTGGAACTGATACACACACACACATATAAATATGGTGAAATCCACGTCATAGGTCTGATAATTTGTGGCCATGAACTTGGATTCATGAGCGTAATAAAAAGTATGCGTTTTGATGGAGAATTAATGGAGAAGAATGAAGCACTTATTCATCCGGATAAAGTTATGTTTGGAATAGCTTATTTTTGCGAAATAAGCACTTATTACGTAAGTCGAGACAAAACTCCTCTCACATATTTACCTCGTATACCATAAATCACTAATTATAAGCACTTATTAGTAAAAAAATAAGCTATCCAAAATGAGCAATATTATAGAGTACTTTAGTAACTGCCAATAAAAGCTGGACAGGTAAAAGGTCAGTAGAAAAGTGCGCAGCGACCTTTGTGCTAGTGAGAACAACAAACAGAAGAATATGGTACACGCAATGACATATAATAGCTAGGAGTTTTGGCCAAACATATTATGGAATTAGTAACGAAATGCATATAGTGTGTAACCTCAATTTTAATTAATGTATACGTGACCAATCACATCCCCCATGTACCAAACCCTAGCTAGGTTTGTTGTTGTTGTCTCCATTATTTGAAAACTGAACTTGTGGTACTTAAAGTGACGTATCCTCCACTTGCTCAGATTCTCTCGGCAAAGACCCTCCAGCTAATTGAGGCATATGCCTTCTATATAATCCCTCTTGCACTGCTTCTGGTTTGCTCTTATTGGGCACGTTTGTGTCCTTCAAAGTTAACAATCATGCATGGCGAGAGTGCCAAGACAGTTTCCGTAGGACAAACACTTTCCAGGTGTCGTCTGTTTCACTGCACATATCGTGGGTTCCTTCGAAACGTGTTGGAACATGAATGGGTTCCTTCGAAACGTGTTGGAACATGAATGACTCCCCCAGTATCAGCCTGACAACCACAGATACTTGGACTGTCAATTATAAGGCTACGTGTCAGTTTCTCATCACTTCCGCTGGGTCCCTTGAGTCACCATGCAATAGGCAATAGACATCCACGTATATGTGTATATGTACATTCACTGTCGTCTCACTAGATATCGTTCTTCGACAACTTACTATATATATTTGTTCGTATTTATGAAATCAGCAAAAAGTCCTTAAGCAAGCTAGCTTTCCTCTATAATCCATCGATCCAGCTGGTTTAATATTTGCAGGGTGCATGTCCAGTGTTGTTGTGCGGTGATTTGAAAGTTTGCTTTGAGGGAAATTGTACAACGTAAGTGGCATGTTTGTTTTGGCGATTCGATTGCTTATAAGTTATTTTTTAATAGTGATTTACGGTATACGAAGTAAGTTGTGAGAGGAGTTGTATCTCGATTTACGTAAAAAAACAACTTATAAACAATCATAACGCCCAAACAAACATACACCTTATCTATTTGAAATTGCGTGTCTTATAAAAATTTTACCGTTACTTGTAATTAATATAATTGTGGAGATAATTTTGATTGTACGCTTTTGCAGAGTTTGGCCACAATAATATAATGTAAAACCATTGCAAATATAATCGAGGAAAATGACATATGTACACATACGCGTATATCTGTCACCGGTTAAAAGTACAAACAAAATGGCTGAATAGTACTCGAATAGCCTGCACTGCATGTAGCCACGCCAGCAACAAACATTTCTTGAAATTTAAAATCACGTGGAGAAATATATATACGGAAAAACTCACTCAGGTCTCAAGAACTAGAAAAATATAAAAAAAGGCTCAACGTAAATTCTTTTATAAAAAAAGTTTCAATGTAGATTCATCTATCAAAACAGTCCCTGGAACTTAATGATATGATTCTAAATATGAACTTACCTTATTAACAAGTGTATGTGACTATATTGACAAGTTATAAAGTTGTCATTGACAAGCTCATATATGTTAGCTGAAACAACCTCCGTTGATAAGTGTATATAACTATATATATACTGACAAGTTAAAGAGTAGTCATTGACAATCACATCTATGTTCACTAAAACAATTTTGATTAATAAGTGTATGTGACTATATTGACAAATCATAGAGTAGCCATTGACAGATTCATTTATGTCATTGTGGTCCTTAGGAACTTTTTGATAACAGAATTTACAGTACAGGGACTTTTTTTTATATTTTTTCTGGTCCTTGGAACATGAGTGAGATCTTCCCATATGTATATATGTGTACGTGTGTGTGTGTGTGTACGTGTGTGCGTGTGCGTGCGTGCGTGCGTGCGTGCGTGCGTGCGTGCGTGCGTGTGTGTGTGTGTGTGTGCGCCTGTCGTCTGGTGACTTCAAAAATTTTCAATTCAAAAATAAATATTATATTCATCAAAATCAGTCTATAAACAATTAATTTTGAACACTTGGGAAAATACTTTGAATAGAATAAAGAGTTAAGGTGCAAAATGCATATGTGATTTTTCTCAAAGTGCACCCAACAACAAATATATTTTTTAAGTACAAAAGTAACTATGTAGTTACATAATAGGTGTAAAAGTCACGACATATGTTAAAAGGAAAACGTTGACCGTGAAATAGACGTTGGTTGAATAATTGTGATGACTTGGCTGTATATCTGGTAAACCTGAAGAACAGATGGCTATCAAGAAGCTGCTTCCGCTGGATTACAAAGCATGGAACATCTCATTTGTCTTCTCAATTCCTAACCATAATCGCCACCGTCTTTACTGTTCCCAACTCACCGACTTGACCATTTCCAAGATCAAACAAGTCATCAACTTCCTCAATCGCATCGGTCACGCTCACTTCTGTCGTGCTCCCTCTGTTAATAAACTCAGAATTGGAGAAAATATACTAATCTCTTCTTGAGATTTACAAGCCAAAATGGCATTACAACTATCAACCCTTCTTGGGTGATCATACTATTAGCCCTAAACTCTAGGATTAATGAGAGGTGAGGACCAAGTTAACCTTCCTCAATCTTGGTGAGGATCCTACCATTCTTCACACACTTAACTTTGAACTAAAACCCTTTATATAGAACTTTAGGGTCATCTAGTAACTAGGTGATTAACACTAATCATCCTAACCACTTCAATATTCCAACACCCTCCACTAATCCCACTTCTCCTTCTCCTTCCTCTGCTCCTCCAAATCCGTTCCAATCGAGCCACCTTCCTCTGAATTCGGCTTAGTCATCTCAATCTCAGGGGTTGACTCTTGATTTCGCCAAGCCCTATATGGTCAAGACGTCGTCGTTTAAACCTTTGCCTGAGTTATCCGTGTCTCAGTACTCTAAAGACACCTTAAGTATATCCCCTCCGATGTCCACAACTAGCTCCTCCTTTATGTCTTCTATCGCTGGCGAGTTTTCTTGAATACACATCTGTTCTTCCATCTTCCTTGGGAGGTTTACTAGATCTACAGTCATATCATCACAATTATTCAATAAACCTCGATTTCAAGGTCAACGTTTCCCTTTTAACAGATAGTGTGACTTTTGCACATATTATGTAACCACATAGTTACTTTTGCACCTTAAAAAAATATTTGTTGTTTGGTGCACTTTGAGAAAAGTCACATGTGCATTTTGACACCTTAACCCTAGAATAAATAATCAATCTGTTAGACAGGTCTTGGCAGGAAGGGGTTTTTTTATCCTATTTATAAGTCATATTATTAAATTTTTCACATAAATGTATAATTTTGCTTTTCATTTATTATAGTAGATTAAATAGGGTAAAAGTTGAAAAATTGTTAAATTTTAAACCAAAATTAATAAAATTTAGGGTTTTTCTTGGTTCCTGTCCTAGATTTTAAATCATAAGTACTTCACAACTTATAAATGACCAACTTTATTACATACATCAATGTATTATATTATGTTGATTAGAATGTCTGAAAATACTTATCTAAATATAATATAAACACGTTAACAAAACCTCTCTGTTTTGTTTTTTATTGTGAGCCATAGATATATATTCGGCCATTCACTGCCCATGTCATTGTCAGTTATAGCCCATATCTCGCTAGCAACGAAACCCTCTTCTTCCACCACAACTTCACACACACACTCTCCCCCCCCCCCCCCCCAATTCATAAAGGGTTATATATGCAAACAAATTAAAGATGAAATATGTGTATTAAGGTCGTACAACTCACATTCATATATAATGCGAATTATTTAATAAGTTTTAACGATTTAGGTGAAAAGCTATCGGGCAAATAAAACTCTAAGGATCACTTTATTGAAGGTGCACATTAATAATAAAAAAATCTAACAAAATGTCCATGTTTTGGTTGAGTTCTATTCTCTGTTTTTTTTTTTTTTTTAAATGAAGTGTTGGGGCCAGGGGAGCATCTTAAAATTTGACTTAATACCATAAGATATTAACTTCTACTAATATATAACTTCTTTAGCCTAATTCTATATCAGATTTTAAACTTTCTCACTTATTGCCATATCAAGTCACAATTGATCTTCTAACAATCTCTCCCTCCAATTTTTTCAACCTCCAACAATATAATCTCCCATTTAAATGTGAATAGATTACTTATCATATAAATATGCCTCCCAATCTCTCCTGTTCTGAAGATGCTGCACGATAGGTTTGTTCACTAGCCTAACTTTAAGCCAGAGAGGGGTAATGTAACCAAGTTTTGATATCACTCGGATAAGAAAATTCAAATTTGATTTGCTCTCTATCACTATGAAGATGCTAAGACTTCCATCAAAGTGATTTATATTGGTTGAAACAATTAAAAGCAGGCACTATAGGTTAGATTTTTCAGTGCTTTTGTATGCAAAATAATAACATTCTTTGGTAACTTCAATTTGAACTATGACAAGTCGAAAGCCACGTACGCTCTTATCCTCCTCGGCTGTGTCACTGATGAACTAGAACATTCATACAGCAAAGCATCAATCAGCAAAAGAAACAAGGGGGAAAAAAGGCACTAAAATGAATAATAATTAGTGGGGTAGGGTCCTTACAACTTTGTAAGTGTAAAGCCCTACACAACACGCAGAGCCATTGGCGCATCATCATAGTGAATCGACCAATTAGTGAAACGAGGAAGGAAGATACATATATTATGAAAGTTGTGGTTAATAAGAAATCAGAGAGTAGACCTCTAAATATTTCTGTCCCAATCAGTGAGTGAGAGTGTGTGGTGTAATTCAAAGGGACCCCATTTGCTTACAAAAAAGATGCAGTAAATGGAGCCACAATATACGCAATATTAGTGATCACACATCGCCATTTTTCCCAGCTGGCGGGCGTGTTAAAAAAGTTGATGAATTATTGTTCGAATCTCATTCATTATCTACGAGATAAAAGGGTCAAAAAAGAAAAGAAAACATTGTTAGGGTATATGGCGGCCCGTAATTGACCAAAGAGGGGGACATTAATTATATGGGGAGAAATTCTTAGGTATTATGATAGTATAACATCATTTATGCTCAGTCCAATAAAATCATAGCTTCTTTGGATTAACGCTAAAAATAATGACTTTTATTTTAATTGACTTTTATGAAAATAAGTTGGGCAAAAGTCACTTAGTGTACCGAACCTTAAATCAGTCCAACAAAAACTTATTTTAATAGTATATTAAAAATTCAGTCTCAAAAAGATAAATATAGGGGAAAAATCAAAGGTAAAAAATCAGAAATAGTTACATCAACCTTAAATAAGTAAAAAGTTAGTTACCCACAAAGCTATACAACACATATTTTTCCCCTCAACTAAGCTTTTTCTCAACTGAATTTCTGGGGTTTCCTAACCGTATTTTAAACAAGCCCGTCTATTTAATTTCTATATCCTGCAAGTCACCTTATTAGTTGGCGGCTTTTTAAATGGAGGGTACGTTATTTTAATAACATTTTGAGAATTTCGCCTTATGAATTCCCATATTCTTTCCCTTGTTTTGCAAATCTCTTGGCTCCCTCCTATATTCATCTAAATTCAGAAGTTTTTATGTTCAAAATATAAATCACTTTTAAACACATTATTAGATTTAAGAAATGACAGTTAACTCATACAATTTATCTTAGATTAAAATAAATTCAACTTTGTCTCTAATCAAATATGTCTTACATTTGTCAAGTGAAAAATTGCAATTAATTACCCTTTATATGACTTGTATTTTGGACGGGATGGCGTCCACTCCATGAAGGGAAAAACCGCCACCTAAGTTGACTTGTGGGTTGAAAGATATGATACTTTTGTTCTCAATATAAAACATATATATTTATTTAATTTGATTCGATTAAGTTAGTTAGTATGACATATATTTTTTAAAATATTATACTCCCTTTGGTCCTAATTATAAGACATATTTACCTAACTTTGGAGAAATTAAAGATAGTGGTTAAATTAGTTAATCATATTTATTTTCCTAAAATACCCTTATTTAAAATTTAAAATAACATTCAATTACGTTGATTCTCTGTTTTTTCTTGTACCTCTCATGCCTCACACACGACTTTTCCAAGCTTTCACACAATCTTGTGTCGTCAATCTCCCTCAACAACTTCCGATCTACTCTTATTAAATTATTTCGTATTTAATTATTATTGAGAATGTGTCAATAGGGGGTATTTTGGGAAGAAATTGACAAAAATTAGAACTTTATCCTATAATTAGGACCAAGATCAGCTCTCAAATGTTATCCTATAATTAGGACCAAAGGGAATAGTTATCTTCCTTAAGTTCCTCATCCCCTCACCTTCTTGATTATTGGTGGGGTATACTAAAAAAATTAATAAATATGAAAAATTATATCTTATATTTAAGATTAAAATCAGCTCCTAAATATATTTTATATTAAGGATCATGAGAAGCATAGTGTGATATCATTGGGCCGCGTATGAATGATGCTGTACCCTGTTGAGTACCTAAGAATATCTCCACTATCAATTCTATCTAGTACCTTCATCGTATTGGTCAATGGGCATGTCGTGATGTTATCAATGAATTGAATACTTCCATCTTCATCAATTTATATCATTGTGTCGGTCGCCAAGTTGCAACCTATTGGTGTAAACAGTAATCAGTTAGACTAATTATTTACAAGTCAAAAAATTAAAACTAGTCAGCTAAACTGATATACAGCTGTCAGTGCACACGTGTCTTGTATTTAGCTAAGAGTCCTAAACTACAAATATATAATTCAAGTCAATCCAATCATTGAGCTTTCCCCTTCAGATTATTCATTTTTTTTCTAATCATTGGGCACAACCGGCACTAATTGAAAAAAAAGTGGCAACCGGCAACTGCGTTATATTCTTATCATAAGGACTTCTTATGGAACCGGCTTTTCTCCCTTTCTTTAAAGAAAAGGAGGGGTTTTTTTTTTTTTTTTGTAGGATCTGAACCGTTGAATGAAGATTTCAACAGTCCAGATTTAATAATTATAAAAATATTAATAAAAATATTTTTTAATATTTTTATAATCTATTAAATCTGAATCATTGAGATTTTAATCTAACGGTCCAAATTCTGCAAAAAAACTCTCCTTTTCTTCCTAAGAAAAGTAGGAAAGCCAGTACAGTTCCACTTCTTACAAACAATGTACAAGAGCTCACCTGATTTTTGTTTCATATCTTCAAACTTTCTGTTAGTTAAGTAATATTCTAGACAAGCTATGAAAAAGAGTCATAGTACTCTTGTGAGAAATAAAGGGGAATAGAAAAGAAAGTTTTGACTAATAGTGATCATTTTAATGTCATTACTATAAAAATTGCGATACATGACGGTTATTAACTATCATTCATAATGATTCCAAACCGTTATTTATTCCGGATCTATTATAACGGTTATAATATAACACTCGTTATGTATTGAAGCTTGGGAATGCCATAACATGCTCATTGCTGTTATAACAATTAATGGGCACATATAAACAATCGTCATAATATATGGCAATGCTTGCATAATACATAATGGTTCTAATTTAACAACTGTTACATATCTACTAACATATATAATGGTTCTTTCCAAACAACCGTTATGTATAATTGACATAAATAATGGTTGTTAAGTAACAACATTAATTTATAAAAGCTAATTTTTTTAAGGGGGGGTTCTGCTTTCGAGATCCTCCCTGCATATACATAGGGGTGTTCGGGATCCAGAAATGTCATTCCCGATCCCGATCCCGAAAATTTCCCGATCCTGGATTTGCTTTTTTTTTAAAAAAAAAAATCTCTATATTAAATCTTTTGTTGTGTTTCTTTTAGTCTAGTATAAATATATAATTTGTCTAATATCATATTGTACTAAAAAAGTCTAATATAAATATATAATTAGTCAAATACATGCTTAAAGTTGTCGATTCAGCTACAAAAAGAATAAAGACAAAAACAAAAAATTAGAATTATTTAATAAATAATAAATGAAATTAACTAAAAGAAGATATTACCTTAAGGGTGTTAGGAATTTTCACATTTTATTTTACATTTAGTCTTATTTTCTTAAATATTTTAAAAAAATATACATGTGTATATATATATTTTCGGGATCGGGAAAAAGTTGGGATCGGGAAGTCCCATTCCCGATCCCAATCTCGATCCTGAATTTTTCCCGATCCCGAAATTTTCGGGACGGGATTTTCCAGTCCCGATTTGCTCGGGATCGGGACACGAAGGTCGGGACGAGAAATTCATGAACACCCCTATATATATATTTACAAAAAGAATTATAATATATATTTAAATTTTCATTCATATACAAAACAATAAAATAAATCAGAATATATTTACAGTCATTCATGTACATGATACAATATTAAAACCAAAACATTAAAATAAATTACACAAATCATCAGTATCTATAAATTTATAGTTATACTATGTATTATTTATGCTCCAACTGACGTTGCACAAATGCCGCCAACTCTTCAATCACTTCTTCCATTTATGAGTTGGTAAAAATCATGCATGAGGCATTAAAATACTATTCGAAAAGGGAACAATAGATGGAAGTTAGATATTATAATATATAACAGACCGAGTGTATATATGAACGAATTAAGCATATAATATACCTTATTTGTATCAATATTTTTAGAACCGTATGTGATTATGTCCTTCATGTACTATATCACGTAGTACCCACAATCACTGCTTATGTTCGGTTGCTTTAGGCACTAAAAATAAATGAGAAGAAAAATTTATTAGTTAGTTAGATAAATAAACTATATGTGTGCTTTAATTTAATATTATAATCATTGGTGAATAATATATATACTTTTAGACGTTGCCATTAGAAGGCATATTTAAAGCAGTTGTCGGTGAAGTTGCAATTGCTGCAGTCAAGACCATTCTCTGTGTGGTACCTGTACACTGCTATGAGAAGATACAATAAAAAATTATATATATAGAAACATGCAAGCTGAACTGAATTATATATAAGAGATGATGAATGGATAACTTACTGATTGAATATCTCCTGCATGTATGGTCTCCTGTCTAAATTCCCCCTAGAGTCATAAAACCAAATTTTTTTGTGAATTGGATTTACCACTATGAGCATCCAATGCTCTATAAGTACAACAATATATCACACCATTAGGACAATTACAAAATAAATAAAAATTAATTTAAGTAGAGTTAATGATATTCTTACCCTTGAATGTAAGGCGCAGAGAGGTAAGTGTCCCTTTTATCTGGCGCCCTCCTGATAAATTCATCTGCTAGAAACCTCGCGTTCCTTTGCTTGGCAACTTCCTTTATGCCCTCACCTTGGTTATTGATTTGGTCAGGGCAGGTGAAGTTGATCTTATCTTAGAGGCCATAAGGGACTAGGTAATTATGGTACAAGTGCCTGAAATGTCTAAACCAATCAAAGTTCTAAGTAGCCAACTATTCAATCACAGTTGAAGAAATACCTCAAAAGAAGTTGACAGAAATACCTCATAAAGAAGTTGACAGAGCTTGTACGTGCCATCTCCTTGTTCAGCACCTCAGAAACATGCTCTTAGTTTACATCATCCTCTTAGTCTTCTTGGTTGAAAATCTTGTTGGAAATTGTGCCCAAAGGGCCAATCATGTACTTTGAACATTATTAATTTAATGAAATTTCTCCATTCTGTCATCATATTATTTGCATGTTAACTGTGATAATTATATCCTTGGATAAATCATAAAGATTATCCTAAAATGTCCTTGGTCGATCATCTATGCAGGAGCAAAGATGAAACAAGATCAGTATGACTTTAATAAGATATGGAGATACAAATCAAAGTCTTAAGCACTTGTAAGAGTACAAGGTGTTGGATCGACCCACTATGAGAAAGCTACCTGGATCAAGTCATAAGCTTTTCTCATGTATAACCATATCACAATGCCCTTAGACCTGAGGTCATCATGGATTCCTACACGAGAGTTGCTAAGTTTTGAACTAGTTAAAAGTCACTTTTGACCAGGTGATGATAAAGGCTACGATCGGGCTTGGTAGTTTTTCATGTAGAGGAATATGAATGATCAAGATGGAATTTGTCCCTCATATTAGTAGAGAGATGTTACTGGGCCCCTCGATGAGTGAGTATGAGAAATGTATGGCCATACTACGATGGAAAGGAGTTTTCGTTTCTATTGTTAGGCTACTCAGGAATCGAGAAAGTAATGGTCAAGAATAAGAGGATGACATTATTCATGCCATATCCTTGACTGATGTATCGTGTGACAAAAGGGACGTGACATGGGTGTATGACAGGTTGCATAGTGTTAATGATCCTCATATAAATTAGGTAGTCGTAATGTCTTGCTAGAGGCCGCTTGCGACTTTTGGGTTAGTACAGTTATAGGCCCACTGCCAACTTCATATGGGCCTACAAAGTCGCACACAAGAATGACCCAACACGAGATAATGTTTAATTTAGGGTGGATGAATTTTATATATATATATATATATATAATATAAAATTCGTTAATAATATTATATAGATATATATTTTCGAAATACATATATTATATGTGTGTGTGTGTATTATATGATATTATTATATTATGTTGTTTTAAATTTAATCAATTAAGATATATTAAATTTAATAACTAACATGATAGAGATATAGTATTTTAGATTTAATTTATGAAGATAACTTAAATCTAATGGCTCTTCATTTGGATTAAATAAGTAGGTTAAATTAAAATTATTGGATAGATTTAATTTAAACTGGATTTATTTAATTAGCTCATCAAGATAATTAATTGTTAATTAATTTTGAAATTCGAATATAGCCCCTATAGGTTATAAACTTGATAGAGCAGATATACTCATACACGCATGAGAATTCAAATCCGCAAGGAAAACCCTAGGAGACATTTGGAGGGGCTAGCACACAGTCTCTGTTGGAGAGCATTCGTGTGGATACCGGTAGAGGGAGTTTACTTGAGGTGTTGGCTCCTAGAGATCGTGAAAACCCTAAGTTGAAAACGATACGAATCTTTCTAACTCGATTTAAACGCCGTTGATAGATCCTCGATTAGGATCAGTAAAAATTTTAAAATTCCGATGTACCTGCCGGTCCTAACAGATCTCTATCTGAAATTTGATATATGTAAACAGGGATGAAGCCAAGATTTTGCCATCAAACTGTTGGAGGGACTTTCGGGTAGATTGACCAACGGGCTTAATCTGTGAGGAAGACTTCTTCCAGGATTGATCATTGAGGGTGGGATGCTTCCTCATCTTGGATCGAGTAGGGGTCTTGAAGTGGCAGGGTTGGACTGTTTAAGGGGGCTTGGACTTATTGGTAGGCAGCTTCTTTTGAATGGCTGACTTCTTTTGAGTGAAGGGCTACCATACTCTACGTACACGGCAAGGCCACGCAACAAAACTGCTCGTCGCCCCTCCCACTATATCTGTGTCTTTAGTAGGCATAGGGTGAAGGTAGCTGGGGTTGGTGTTGGTATTGATTTGTACCTTCACATAGTCAAAAGGGATAGACTTGTTATAAAGTGTGTTATTCTTCGGGCGGTTGAACATGCGACCCATTATAATTGAATGATGTCCAAGGCTATCACCAAAACACTTAACATCCGTCACTCCTCAAGCATATCATAGGGGTGGGGATGTGCAGTTGCCTCTAGTACTTAGGCTGCCATTTCCCCCTTAATGCTTTATAGTATACTCCTTCATCAACTCGTATATGAGAAACTATATTTGTTCTTGTATTTCATCACACTGTTTCTGGAGCTTTTCAAACTTTTTGCCATAGTATTACTTTGAGGCTGCTGATGACCATAATATTTTGTCTTGGTTAGTCTAAGGCCAGCACCCCTAAAAAGATAGGGATGGTCAGGCTTCCAATGTCTTCGCTAATACATCCTCATCCGTAAAAAGGTAGCCCCATGTGCTGTGACTTCCTGGGACAGTGCATTTAACAATAATGTTAATATTTATAGTTAATTGAAGACATTACCTCCATGAATCGGGGACTAATATTAAATCTTGTCATTTTATTGACGACCTCCTTCACCTGATCGTCATAAGAGCCATCTTCATTTTACCTTACCACTGACCAAAGTTCATAACAGGGTGGTCTATTATCGTCCCCACTCTCAGCAACCAACTTCTCAACAATCCGAACATACTTCTTTCACCCTCCCTTGTAAGGATACTTATTGTTCTTCTTCTCCCTCTTTTTATTCACCCCGCTTAATTCTTATGAAAACACACATCACTTGAGTTAATATAAAATAGATATATGTAGGTCTTACGAATTGTGAATAATAATTACGTGGAATGCCAGGTCACGATGTGAGATGACAAAATTTCTCAAATCACCCAGTTTGATGGTGGACCAAAGATCCACAGGCATTTTTGTCTTATCAGCCTCTTCAGGATTTTGCAAATACACCTTCGTTAATGTATGATGGAATGTGCGCAGTGCATGCTAGCCTTCTTGACGACAAATTTCCTAATGTAATCTCCATCTATATGATATGCAAACTGCAAAACAAACAATTCAAGTTAACATTTGTTATAAGTATATAGCAAATAATTAATAGGCATATATACGTTACCTTAGTATTGTCCCAAATAATGCCTACGTAATCTATCTATACCCTATGCTAGTTACTCGTAATGATAGGAATGTTGGTCCTTGTGTTAGGATCGGCAGGCACAGTGAAAGAACTTTAAAATTTTACCGATCCTAATCGAGGATCTATCAACGGCGTTTAAATCGGGTTAGAAAGAACTCATACCTTTTTAACTTAAGGTTTTCACGATCTCTAGAAGCCAACACGTTAGGTCCGCTCCATCTATCGGTATCCACATTAATGCTGTCCAACAGAGACTGTGTGCTAGCACCTCCAATGTCTCCTAGGGATTCCTTTGTGGCTCTGAATTCTCATGTATGTATGAGTCTATATGCTCTATCAAGTTTATAGCCTATGAGGGCTATATTTGAATTTTAAAATTAATCCTTATTAATTTCAAAATTAATTAACAATTAATTATCTTAACGAGCTAATTAAATAAATTCAGTTTAAATTAAATCTATCTAATAGTTTCAATTTAACCAATTTATTTAATCCAAATAAAGATTCATTAGATTTAATTTATCTTCATAAATTAAATCTGAAATACTATATCTTTATCATGTTAGTTATTAAATTTATTATATCTTAATAAATTAAATTTAAAACAAACACAATATAATAATATCATAATATATATATACATATATATAATATGTATTTCAAAAATACATATCTATATAATATTATTAACAAATTTTTATATTTCATATATATATATATATAATTCCTCCACCCTAAATTAAACATTATCTTGTGTTGAGCCATTTTTGTGTGCAACCCTGTAGGCCTATATGAAGTTGGTAGTGGGCCAATAACTATATTAACCCACAAATCGCAAGCGGCCTCTAGCAAGACATTACGACTACCCAATTCATACGAGGATAGTTAACACGATGCAACATGTCATACAATCATGTCACGCCCCTTTTGTCACACAATATATCGGTCAAGGATGAGGCTTGGATAATGTCATCCTCTTGTTCTTGACCATTACTTTCTTATTCCTGAGTAGCCTGACAATAGAAATGAAAACTCCTTTCCATTGTAGTATGGCCATACATTTCTCTGACTCACTCATCAAAGGGCCTAGTAAGATCTCTCTATTAATGTGAGGGAAAATTCCATCTTGATCATTCATATTCCTTTGCATGAAAAACCACCAAGCACGATCATAGCCTTTATCATCACCCGGTCAAAATTGACTTTTGACTAGTTCAAAGCTTAGCAACTCTCATGTAGGAATCCATGATGACCTCAAGTCTAAGGGCATTATGACGTGGTTATATATGAGAAAAGCTTATGACTTGATCCATGTATCTTTCTTATAGTGGGTCGGCCCAGCACCTTGTACTCTTACAAGTGCCTAAGACTTTTATTCATATCTCCATATCTTATCAAAGTCATACTGGTCTTATTTCATCTTTATTCCCACATAGATGACGGATCAGGGACATTTTAGGATAATCTTTATGATTTATCTAAGGATACAATTATCATAGTTAACATGCAAATAATATGATAACAGAATGGAGAAATTTCATTAAATTTATAATGTTTAAAGTACAATTATTGGCCATTTGGGCACAATTTCCAACACCTTACCGTTAAGCTGATATAGCTGTTGAAATGTGACGGTTGAAGAAGTTGATAATCATTGTTTCATGTCACATGAAATTTTTGCCCTTAAGACTTTGCTTCGTTCACAAAAGTCAAGGCACAACGGCCCCTCTTAACAATATCCCATACTCATTCTAATGCCTCTTTTGGGGTGTCATTTTGGGGTTTTTTAGGGACAAAATCGGTACCAGTAAGAATACCAATACTAGGAATATCAGAACTAGAGGCACTACCAGAACTAAGGGCATTATTAGTGCCACAGGAAGTATAACTGGCCATTTTAATTGAAAAACAAAACTCATTCAGTCAGTCACAAGGAATGAAGTAATATGTTTTCCAAAAAAAACACGATACACGACTAAGGTTAAAACCTACCTATATAATATGAAGTAAAAATAAGGAAAATGTGGAATGCAGAATAGAAAATATGAATGCAGAAGAGAAATCATACCTTAAAATAAGAAGAACGGAACAAGCGAAGGAATGTGAACTCACTAGGGCTCTAAAACAAAAAAGCAAGTTAGGGCAATCGAAGCAACTCGCAGGTTGTCAGACCAAAGTTTAGAGAAAGTGGTGGAGGATGTGGTTCACCTGGATTCTACTGTCGATGACAGGAAAAGTCAACCGAAGTTGTGGGGTTCCAAGGATGGTGGGTAACGTTCGACTAAAAACAAACGTATTAAGTGTAATAATTTGGGAAAATGAAGAGACGTGAGATAACGGTATGTATTTTAAAAAAACTTGACAATACTTGTTAACAGCTCTAAGTTTAGAACCGTTATGATTGGTGGCCTTTTCTTATGGTTCTTAATTAACAATTTTAATGAACTTTTGAATGAAAGTTCATGATTTTATCATCAAGTTGTTGGGATTTGTAAAGGTGATGATGATTTCTTAATAACCATTAGGTATTTGATACGGTATTCTGAAAAATGACTAGTTTTAGATAATAATCGTTACTTATTTAACCTTTTTTTAATAATTTTTAAAGTTGATTATTCAACACCATAGTACAAATAAAAAAATTATAAAAAGAAAGAAAGAAAATGAGAGTTTGAATAAACTAACAAAAAATGTCTAAATTAGTAATGGTTGTTTACTAATAACCGTGAAGAGACATTTATTTTTTAAAAAATATTCTTGGGTTACATTGCCCTAATGATTAATTTTTTTAATATTCAAAAGATAAAAAAGCAATAGAGGTTTTCAGTCATCACCACTACTACTATTCTCAGCCTCTTCCTGCCCCTCCTCCTAGCTCGACACATCATCCACGTCTGAGGAAGGAGATGAGGGTCTGAATGGAAGCGATCATATACAATTTGATTGTGATGAAGGATGCGGACCAACTTCCTGTTCAGACTGTGTTTATGTGTCTAGCAAGACGCCTTGTGGAGCAGTCAAGACTGGCCCACATCTGCAGTAGAGCCTCCATTTAAGGAGGAGGTAGAAGAAAAGGAAGAGGAGGTGGTGGTGGAGGAGGAGGAGAAGAAAGAGGAGGAGTGGCTTGTGGATGAGGAGGGTAAGGATGGCGAGAAGGAGGAGGAGGAGGACATTACTATAAAAAATGGCAATTGTGACACTTATTTTTAAACTAACTGTTGAGCTTAGGAAATGTCACATATCCCATCGCCACTAAAAGAAGCTGTGGCACTTTATATTTTTTTTAAAAAAAACTTCATGTGGTGCTTCTTTAAGGAAGGGCCACAGGAAGTCTACACTTCTTTTGGTACTTCGTCAAGGAAACACCACAAGAAGTCTATATATGTTTTTTTTTTTTTTTTGCTTCCTATGGTACTTTTCTAAAGAAGTGCCACAGAAAGTATTATTTTTGAAAAAAATATTTTTTTTTTCATATTTTTCTTTTAGAACCCTATAATTATAGTTGATGACATACTTTAAACACATTTGCATATCCACAACAAAATGAAAAAAACCAAACTATAATCAAATAACTCCAAAATGATATAAATTAACAAATAACTAATTAACAAAATCACCACTAAGTAAAATACAAGTGTTAAAAATAAATAATTATTTTACTTATGCAACTCATCAATGTTAACAGTTACTACAACAACTAAAAATTATAACTACTACATATATTCACATACAATCTATATATAATAATATTTTGATTTTATCTCATTTATTTTTCAGCATATAAAAATGAAAATAATTTTTTAGATTTGATAATAAATAAAGTATAAAAGATATTGAACAAATTAAACTATTAACTACTAACAAAATTAGATTTGTAAGCTCAAAAATTTAAAAAAAAAACTTATTGTGTATAGGAAGTTTGAATAGAGTAAGCTGGAACCTCAAGCACAACACCTGAAAAAAAAATAATAAAGGAAAAAGAAAAAAACAAAGTTAAAATGAAAAAGGTTGGTTAAGAAGATAATGTGCTATACTTATCTTTAAAATATAAAGAAAAAAAAGGAAAAGTAAGTGGGTGCGTACTTACAGGACGAAATGAAACTATAAGGAGGATGAAATGGGACCAAAAGGGAGGAGAAGTAGGGTCAGTTTGGTGCAAAAAATAGGACTAAAGAAATGAGGAAGAAGTATTGAAAATGAAAGGATTGGAGGATGAGGAAATGTGAGAAGTGATTAGAACTAGTAAAATGGGCTGGGCTGGCGGGTTGGGCCTATTAGGCCACCTAAATTTGCAGGTTTGGGTTGGAGAAATCCGGCCCGTTTAGCCTATTAAAAAAAATTGCTTGTTTTTTCCCCAAAAGTCAAAGCCAAAGTCACGCTCTGTTGCTCACAACTTATGGATTCATATTCTTTGTTTAGTTCTCGACGACTCGAGCGCACATCGCTCTAAACTCTAGCTTTCTCGCCGACTTTCCCTTTCCGTTTTTGTCTCCCTCTTTGTCGGCAACTGCCTTGCTAGTAGACGGTGGTCCTCTGGTGCGATGGTGGGTGGTCGATCTTGTCTCCTTGGTGGTGGATTGTGACCTCACCTCTAGGTCTCTGTCTCTCGGTCTTCATCTCCCACACTCTCTCTTCGCCTCTTCCTCTTGTGTTCGGTGACTACCTCTGTTTTCCCTATCCGGCGTGCGAGGCAGTAAGCCAGTGGTAATTTCCATTTTCTCAATTCCTTTTATTGTCAGTTTTTTTCATCTACAAGTATATGTTCTTGATCCATGATGATTTCCTTTACTTGTTCTTATTTACTGTTTTACATTCATATTGTTCATTGTAGTTAACCTATAAACCAAGTGTTGGTTGATTGGCTGCTGCTTGCATTTTCCAGGCTCTAGAATTTGAATTTTGTCTGACAATTTTTTCAGTTAAAATTTTCTGTCATTGAGCTCACTTGAGTATTGAGTAGCTTGTTGGTTCTTAACTTGTGCATTGTTGCATTTCTCTCATTCTCATTCTCATTCTAAAATAGCTTTAGATAATTTGTTAGGATTAGTTCTGTTATTCTTCCTACCATACAGTTTAATTCTGTTATTCTTCCTACCATACAGTTTAATTCTAAAATTTGTTGGCCTATCAGTTGTTGCTTGCAGTTTCAAATTATTCTTGAGTGCACTAGTCTAACTAATCTTGTGGTCATTGAACTCAATTGAGTATTAGGTAGCTTGTTGGTTCTGAACTAGTGCATTGTGGCATTACTCTCAATCTCATCCTGAATCTAAAATGGCTTTAGCTAAGTTGATTATTTGCTAGGATTAGTTCTGTCATTCTTCCTACTATATCGTTTGATTCTAAAATTGGACGAGTTGTTGGTCTATAAGCTGCCACTTTCATTTTGTATTTCTTTTGGAATATGGACTTTTATGTCTTGTTTGTCTTTTTTTCTTTTTTTAAAATCTTCATGGCTCTGCCATCAATAAGATGATTAATTCTTGAAGAAGAAAAAAATCATTATGTTTTTAACTTTCTGGTTGATGAAACAGTATGATTGAATGCATTTCTGTTTTCATCAATTTAATCCTAAGAAAAAATCTATGTTAAACTGAAGTGATCATCAAACAACTAGATCATAATATAGTTCATTGAATGTTTATTTTGTAGAAATTCTATTCATTTGGTCAAAAGTTGATATGATAATCTATTATCCTATTATAGTCGAGGCGGTTAAGGGCTTAAGGCGTTCTTGAATGGTGCCATAATATGATTCATCCACAATAGTTAAGTGTGTACATCAACCAGGAAATGGATCTGCGTATGAATTCTAAATGAGTGGGTTTCTCCACTGTGGCCTTAATTCATTGACACTCTCATAACCTCCGGCATCCGTTCTCTCTCTCAGACTCTTAGGTATTTGAATTCAGAACATTGGAGCCTAAAAATGATTTTGGTGGTCATCTGTATTTTGAATTGCTTGGTAGAATTTTTTTTCCAATTATGCTGCTAAATGATAATGTTGATTTATATTGTTATTGTGTGCTTGTTGCAATGTGCTGGATTTTTTGATTAATTTGTTGTTATAAAAAGATGGCTACAATTACAAATGTCAATGATAAGGGTAAAGATAATAAAAGAAAGAATGTTGACAATAGTACGCCTTCTGCAATGGATGTTGATGGTATGCCAACACAATTTAATCAACATGTTCGACCAGACTCTTCTTGTTTACAAACACAAAATAAAGATGCTCCTGCTCTAAGTAAAAAGACGAGATGTACCATATCTGATGTTTAGAGATACTTTACTAAACTTGGCATGGTTGATGGCAGGGAGAAAGCTAAATGTAATAGGTGTGGGAAACCCTATGTTGTGGGAAGTAAGGATTGTGGGACTTCACACCTGTGGTGTCATGTTGAACAGTATAAATCACTCCTAAAATACAAGGATATTGGTGACATGATGATAGACCAAGCAGGGATTGTTAGATCTAGAAAAATTGACCCAAACAAGGTGTGAGAAATCATTGCTTATTGCATCATTAAGCATAATCTTCTATATTCTTTTGTTGAGTATGATGGCATTAGGGAGTTGCTCACATATTTGAATCCGGATTATAGAAACATTACTAGAAAAAATGTTGTGGTAGATGTCTGGAATTTCTATCTTTATCAAAAAGATGACCTGAAGAAAAAGCTTTCAATGAGTCTGAGTAGAATATGTTTGACTTTTGATTGTTGGACAGCAATAACTGCTGAAGGCTATCTTTGCTTGACTGCTCACTTTGTCGATGAGCAATGGAATCTTAATAGCAAAATTCTTTCATTTTCTAAGATGGAGCCTCCTCACACTAGGGCTGAAATGGCAAAAAGGGCACATGAAATATTAATTGAATGGGGGATTGGAAAGAAAGTATTCTCGATTACTCTGGATAATGCTTCAGTAAATTTTCAGATGCAAATAATTTTGAAAGAGAATTTCAATTTGAGCCATTGCTTGATATGCAATGGAGAGTTCTTTCATATTCGATGCTCTGCCCATATCTTGAATCTCTCAGGATGTAGAAGGTGCTTTGAACAAGATTAGAAACAGCATTCTCTATGTAAGGAAATCAAAGGCAAGGATGATAGAATTCAGGAGAAGGGTCAAACAAGCTGGGGGTATTGACACTTCAGTGGGTTTACGATATGATCATCATATCCCACTTCTAACATATACTTTACACAGATTTCGAAGATTAAGTTGCTGTTGAAAGGAGATTTGCAAAATAACGATTCAGTGATTCGGGAAATGACTTAAACTATGCTTGACAAGTTTAACAAATATTGGAGTGATTATAGTGTCATCCTTGCTCTAGCAATTATCCTTGATCCTCGGATGAAGCTTGATGTCATTAAGTTCACTTTTGGGAAAGTTGATCCCATGAATGCTCAAGAAAATGTTGAAAACATAAGGAGCAAGTTGTACTATATTTTTAATGAGTATAAAAATAGAACATCATCTTCATCTTCAGCCTGAATTGTTAGAGCTGCATCAAGCTCTAGTGCCAATAACGTGTTAATCACAGAATCGGTTGTTGCCCCTAACTCGACTCAAGTAGATGACTATGATGTATTTGATATAAGTTTGAACTTCTTTATTAGTTAAATATTTAGATTTAATGTTATATTGATTGACAAGTTTCTATGTTGACCCTTTATTAATTATACAATTGGCGTAGGATTTTTTTTCATTCAAGAGTCAAGATGAGTCAACAATTGAAATGTTGGAATTGTACTACTATTTGAAAGAAGCAACACTTGATAATAGATTGGCTACAAGATTTAATGTCTTGGATTATTGGAAAGCTAACTCTTCTCGATTTCCTTACCTTTCAAAGATGGTATATGATATTCTTAGCATTCCAATTACCATTGTTGCCAGTGAATCAGCTTTTGGCATTGGATCTCGTGTTCTCACAAAGTATCGATCTTGTTTTCTTCCAAATAATGTTGAAGCTCTTATTTGCATTTGAAATTGGCTTCTTGGATTTCCATAGGATGATAATATCTAATTCTTTAATTTTTTTTAGTCTATACAACAATTACAAAAATTAATTATCTTACTAGCACTCTTTGTTGTTTATGTTATTATGTGTGGCAGAGGATTTTGAGATAGAGAAAAGGTAAACTGCTCATGTTCCTGTTTTTGAAGCTTTCAATAATGCTTCAAATAATGTTTTTGATGAATGAAGAATGAGGAAGATTATAATTTATAAGCTTGTTATCCGTTGTTATGGACTTGTGTTTATTTTGATTTACTTTTTTAAGTTTGGCCTTTTCAAATGCTGTTTTGGCTGCAAGTTACTTAGCTTCTATCTCCTAACTAAGTTTAATGTCTATGGTTATTTTGTTGTCTTACCATTTGTAACTTTTTTTGTTTTCCTTCTCTTGCTCTTTGCTGGTCCCTTCTAAGAAGCCTTTCTCACTATAAGTATGCATGGCTCTGTCGCTCACTTTGTTTAATAAGTGATAACTTTTGTTGCATTTCAACTTTTATTGTTTTTGTGCTTATTTGTTGTCATCTTACAAAGTTCATATTAAGGAGGAAAATTCTTTCCTTTATACCTCATTTAATAAATGTCATTATTTGGATAGAAACAAAATTGTATGGCTAGATTTCAAAATCCATGTTTATTGATAGTTTCATACTTTCATCTTTGAAATTCCTAATGAGTAGTATAAGCTAAAACAATGTGGGCTACGTTGGCAAAAAAAAAAAGAAAACAATCTGCCTACATTAGATTTAGGCTACAGCTGCATTACTGGAAAAAAAGATTTAGCTTGCAACTTTTTTAAAAGCCCAAATGTTTTAATCGGGCTCGCGGGCTAGCCCGTGAGCCCGATTAAAAGGGCTTGGGCTACACTTTGGCAGCCCATTTGGGGGTCGGGCTCAAAAGGCCCAACCTATTGGGCTATCAGCCCGTGTCTGGTTGGCCCGTCGGGCTCTGGCTGGCACGAATTCCCAGTGAGAGAAGTGATGGAACAAAGGAATGAAGATGAAGTGCCAATTGAAGTAGGGACAATTATGAGTGGCAAAAAGAAGATAAGGAGGAAATGTGGGGATTGAGGGGATAAGGAATGATGACACATGTTGGATGAGGAGTGAGGACCAAGAAGATAAAGGTGATGGAAGCGAATTACAAGAGAGAGAAGGGTTTGAAAAAAAAATATTACTTTGTGTGGCACTTGGCTTAATAAATGCCACACAAAGTGCATAGCAGCTATGACACTTTCTTAAATAAGCGCCACATCTACTACTTTAGTTTTTTTTTAAAAAAAAGAAACACCTTAGGTGGCACTTGGTTAAGCAAGCGCCACATAAGACCACCAAGCAGCTGTGGCGCTTCCTTGAGGAAGGCCACAACATGCAAATTTTTTTAAAAAAATAAAATAATCTAGAAGAGGCTATGACACTTCTTTAAAGCAGTGCCACAAAACATGCACCATTATTCCCTATTTTTGTAGTAGTGGGAGGAGGGTGAGCATGGGATGAGAGGGAGGGTGAGTGGAAAGAGTTCTTTAGCGTTTGACCATAATAAAGGAGAGAAGGATGATGTTATAAAAAAGGTGCTTTTTTGAAAAGTATTATGAACAAAATGAATATTTTGTTTTAAAGTATTTAACTTTAGGAAAATCGGTACTTGGTGTCGAACCGAATGAGATTCTGAAAATGTGCTTTTTAGATTTGTGCTTTATATTATGGTTGTTTATTATGAAATGTCATTTTTATCATTCATACTTTACGGTCAATTGACATAACCATTATGTATGTGTTTTCGTTGATGTAAGGTTGGAAAACGAATTGTTTGTAAGTATTACATGACGGTTGTTTCAAAAGAACTGTCACTTTTGTCACTAAATAAATTATGATTATTAACTTCAACCATTATATTTGTGTTTTTGTAAATTTCGCCTCTTAATACATGACGGTGCGTATAATTAATCATTACTTTTAAATGTTATATATCCTTACACAATCCATTACAAAAAAACACTCATTTTCTGACGTAATTTGCCACAAAGTTTTTTCTATGGCAAATTCTATTGGAAATTCGTCAGAATTTCAGTTGAAAACTTTTCCGACAAAATTTTTCCGTGGCTAAATTTGCCACGAAAAAATTCTGTGACAAAATTACCCAAGGAATTCCGTCGCAAATTACGTGACAATTTTTTTTGCCACAGAATTTGTGATGGAATTCCTTACCAATTAGCCACGGAATTTTTCTGTCTCTAATTTTGTTGCAAAAATTATTAAATTTTATGTTAAAAATAATATTTATAATATTAAAACATTAATTATTAAATAATTCTAATTAAAAGTAAAAAATTATTAGTAATGAATATTATATTATTATTTATTAACATTATATTCATAAATTTATAAAAAAAATAATATTTATAACATTAAAATATTATTTATTTATTAATTATATTTAATCTTAATTATTAAAATTATATTATTATTTATTAATATTATATTTAAAATTTTCTACTAAAATAATATTTATGACATTATGATATTAGTTATTATTTACTTTTATTTAAAAATAAATTATAAGTTATTAATATTATATTTATCATTTTATATTAAAAATAATATTTATAATATTAAATTACTATTTATTAAAGTAATTTTAATTCAAAATATAATTTAAATTTAAAAAAATTGGTTAAAATATAGTTTTAAGAATATTTATTAAAAATTTGTTGAATTTGAAATTAATCAATCATAAATATATAAATATTTTTTTAAAATTTTTATTTAATTTATTATTATTTTTAATATTATATATATGACAATATTATATATATAACATTATATAATAATATAACACAGGTCCAATTAAGCACAACTGGCAAAGGCTCGTGCGAGAAGGCACTAGAACTAGAGGAGAAGCATTTTTAGAAATTAGGAGACGCGGACATGTGGCAGCGAGGGGGAGGAGGCACCACGTGGCATACTGGAAGAAAGGACATGTGACACACTGCGGAGCTAACAAATGACCCATTGTAGAGCTAACATGTGGCATTTAGAAATTTAAAATTTTATTAAAAAAATTTGCGACAGAATCGATTCCATCACAAATTCATTTGTCACGCATCTTTTTAAGAGGGAAAGGATTCCGTTAGAAATTCGTTTCCGTCAGAAAAGTTGAATTCTGTAATAAATTCCGTCAAAAATTTAATGTTTTCTTGTAGTGACCTCTACCTCAATATACATAATTTTTATTAGCTGTAACTACTATGTATTGAGTTATAAAAACCCAAACCTATCGTAACATATGCATAAATTGAGAATAAGAATGTTTGAATGAGCGGTTTAATTTGATTGAGCGAGACGAACATGCGTGGATATCGAGAAGTTGTATAAGGAAAAAATATCTTAAACCACATACATACCCTACGCACCATATGTCTGTTGTTGAGGATTGGTCAGCTCATGTATGATTATTATTGGATCAGATATTTATATATAGACACACACACACACACATATATATATATATATATATTGCATGTGTTGTACATTAAGCATATTGTGGTGGATCGTGTTGGAGGAGTGAAAATAATTTACATGGACGTCATGGATGACGATGAAGAAGAAGATATCGAAGTGAAACTTTTAGAGGGCGGTCGCAAGTTGAGTCCCGTAACAGAATGCCTTCCACTGAGAAGCCCGCCTCTTCTCATATACTACCACGGATCCTATTTTTATTTATAAATAATTTTCTCTTTTATATAGTTGATTCCTTTTATAAGCAATTTTTATTGTTTGTCTAAAAATATAAACTTCTTTTTCCTATTTTACCCTTATTAAATACTCATTCTTTCTTATATTTTATACTCATTATCTTTCATACTTTTTTATCTATTCTCTCTTATACTCTTTTCGTAATTAAGGGCATATATGGAAAAAACATGACATTTTTGACACACTTATTGCTTTTAACTACCAGTTTATCTTACACAATCAAAGAGAAAGTTACTTATAAATAAGATCGAAGGGAGTACTTTTTTATCCTCTTTAAGTAATGACAATATAATTTCGTTTAAAAAAAAGTAAAAAAAAATAATTAGGAAAATTTCAGCCAGCCCCATGCGAAAATTTCATAGGGGCTTACTGAAATTTTCTCAAAATAATTTTTCTGTCGAATACGGTTCCAGGTCTAGGTTCAATTCTTTGGATATAATATAGAAAATATACAGATTACAATTATTTTTTTATAAAAAAATCAATCGTGCAACTAAAATAAAAAATGCCTTTATTAATTATGAGACTTGTGTAACACCCTAAAATTTATATTCACAAAAAATACTTTAAATGTTTGGTAAATTTAATAAAATGGTCAATATTCATAAATTTGGAATTTATAAATTTTATAAATGTTCATTTTCATAAGAAAAATGGGTAAAATAATTATGGAATTAATTTGGGTAATTTAAAAAGCCCAATATTAAGGTCCAAAAATAAAGAAATATTAGAGAAAATATTTGGTCCAAAAATAGATGAAAATTGGCCAAGAAAAAATAAAAAAAGAAATTGGAATAAAAAAGTAATGGCAAAATCGTAATTTTGCCAATTTAGTACAAAATTACTTATTTTTCAATTAATTGAAGTTAATTTCAATTAATTAAGGGAAATAAAAGGAAAAAATATATTTAAAATATTTTGGTCAATTTAATTTGAATTTATTGAAAATTTGAGCAAAAAGTGTAATTTGACCAATATTGAGACTTTACGTATATACGTAACTAGAATAAGTTGTAAAGCCAATTGAGATCATAGAAAGGAACCCCTAGGGCTCGTTTGGTACGCAGAATTGATTTTGATGGAAATGGAAATGGATATGGATATGGATATGGAAATGGAAATGGAAATGGATATGGAAATGAGGTTTAAAAGTGTGTTTGGTATGCCATGAAAATGAGATCTAGTTTTTTTAAGAAAATACCAAAATATCCTTCTAAAGACATGGGTGAGCGGGTTGCCCGCCGCTATTGTTGCCGGTGATGGGATGGGACAGCGTGAACTAGTTGGGCGTGAAGCTTGACGGGGCAAAAAGAAAAATCTGGTCTCATGGAAATGTAAATTTGAGCTTTTGTGATGGAGGCCAATTCCATCAATTTTGATGGAATTGATTTCCACATGGAATTGAATTCCATGCTCCTAAAAGCATACCAAACATGCTTACATCATGGAATTCATTTTCATTTCCATTTCCTTGGCTCCAATTCAAGCGTACCAAACGGGGCACTAGGTGTCTCTTACATGTTGCAAGAGGAAGGAAATATTGATTGGGCTTAATGAGCTTGGTTACATGTACATAGGATTTATGTACATAAAATTGATTTTGGAATTTTTGGAAATTCCATAAGTCATTAAAAAATCATATAATATAATAAAAACACTTTTTCATCATCTTCCTCAGCTCATTTTCGCGCCCTAACAGATCTGAACTAGTGAGAGAGAGTGTGAAATTCTAGAGAGAGAAAGAGAAGAAAAACTTACAAAGGTAAGTGATTTCTTCGGTAAAACGGTTCCTAACACGTATAATTCCATTTCTAAGCTATTCTTCTATGTGATTAAGGTTTGGGAAGCTCATCTTTGGGTGTTCAAGGACCTAGGATTTCAGCCAAGAAGAGGAAAAGTTAGTGGAAGCTTGAGGTAACTTCTAAACCTTCATATATTAACTATTCTGGCTGCTGTGGGTAATTTAATTGGTGAAATTTCGTCGGATTGCCATTGGTTTTAAATTTTGGAAAAGTGTGTGCCTAAGGGTTATGCTACCCAATTTTAGTTCAATTGCTTGTTATAACTCAATTAAATGGTTACTAAAGTGGTTAGGAGTATAAAGGAACGCGTTTACGTAGCCGAAACCACAAAACTCCGATTTTTCTCGGAAGATACTATAATTTTGGCCAGGGCTGTTAGAGGGTCTTAGAGTTGGATTTTCAATGATTTGATGGTTCTATTGGGTTCAGGAGGAAAAATTAAATGGGGTTACAGTTGGGCACTTTTTCGGAAAAAATCGAGAAAACATAATTACGGAAACGCCCCTGAAACTCTTAAAGCGGGATTGCCAAGGGCAATTTTGTAATTTTACATTGAATTTGGTAATTTTGAATATGGAAATGGATTCCTTGGGTGGAAATACGTCAGGATAGCCTTAGTCAAAAATTTGGAAAAACGTGCCATCGAGTCGGGTACGGCGGGGCCGAGATGGTGTCCTGGGGGCATTTTGGTAAATTTTCACCATAGGTTAATATAACCACAAGAAACACTATGGAAGTGTCTAAAATGGTGCTTGGATAGGTTATGCTCTATTTCTTGTACATTTAATATTTTAGGACCAAATCGGGAGCCGAAAGTCGACACGTTTCATGAGGTACACAAAAAGGGGTCGATCGAACTTCGAGGTAGGGACATTATCCTTCATACATCATGCCATAGTTTTATGATTTTGTGGATGACATTGTTTGTAAATGCACTTTATTAATCAACATGTTTTGCCCAGAGAGAGGCCAGTAGTGCTAGAGGCACTTACGCTGGAGTTGGTGAGAATCTAACAGGTGCAGATTAGTGAGGCTGGGCCCTACTCATGTATACATGCAGATGATATGTTTATATTGTTCATTGATTGGTGCATACATGGCATATATCATATTTATTTTTCGCATTTTCTATGAATGATAACATGTTTATACTAGGATTTTTCGGAATCTCACCCCTTTTTCTAAATAAAACATCTCAGTCGGTGCAAGTGGAACAAGAGGCAAGGATGTAGATCAAGGGAAGTGATTGACATGTGTCTCGAGACAAATACAAAGTTTGTGGTTATAGATAATCTATGTCTAAAATACTTTTGGATATTTTGTAATAGTGGTATATATTGTCGTATTCTGTATAGTTAACTTTGGATTGTAAACAAATATTTTTATCAGTATATATGTACTCTTTGATATGCCTGTGAAACTTGATCTTTATTACTTTATATGTATCGAAATAAAAATTGGTATTGACAACTTGAGTTATCAATGTGTTCGAATTTCATTCAGCAGCACCTGCCGACATGAGACATCTATATAAAAATAATAAGAAATACATTCATTAAACTAATGTAGTATAAACACTTCAAATTAGATTTTTAATAAAAATTATTATTATTCTCAAAGATCTTTTTTATCTAGATAAAAAGCATCTCCTCTAATAAAGTAATAATTAGTTTTTAAGCCTGTCATCCATTCAGCCGTATATCTTTTTACTGCTTTTAATCCATGGAACCGAGACATGAATATAAAAGACAAGATATGTGTGCTTTACAACTAAGGATCAGTTTTTTTTTTTTTTGGTCGAAACAACTGAGGATCTGTTTATTGGGAAGAAATTATATTTTTTTTATATAAAAATAAGATATATAACATTAACTATATCTGCATTATATTTTAGGAGAATGACACAAAAAGGCCTCCCAAATATGCATATTTCAGTTCAGGACTTCAAAATATGTATTACCCTGAATTTTAGGGATTTCTTTGAAATCAAGTTTTGTTGTAAAATGACCATATTACCCATAGTTTATTTGAAAAAAAAAAAAACTATCCACCCTAGCCACCGGAACTTTAGACTTTGTTTGGTTCAACGGAGGTGAGGTTAAGTGAAATTTATTTAAGTTAGGTTAGAGGAGGTTATAATGTTGTTTGGTTCAAACAGAGGTTAGGTTAGGTTTGATATTTTGTTTGGTTCAAGAGGTTAGGTTAGGTGAGTTAATTATAAGTGGACAAAAATGCCCTTATACATATTTTCCTTCTTTTTTTATAATGTATTTAGTAATAATAGTTATTTGTAAAATTATTATTTATAAAATAATTATTTTAACAATTATATACACTTCTTTCACAATATATTTATTAATAATTATTATTTATAAAATAATTATTCTTGTTTGTAGAAAAAAAAAATATATCCTTGTTCAATGCTTCACTTCAGAGGGTAGTGGGTGACTTTGAAAAAAAAAATTCAGCAAATTTGGATAATGTTCAATGCTTCACTTCAGAGGGTGCAAACCACGAGAGCAAATTTGATTTCTGCGCTAGAGAGGGAATGAAATAATACATACAGCGGGAAGGACATGCAGTTTTTTGGGAAGGGCAGTTCTGGAATTTTCAAAAATTTTTAAGGGCATTTTAGTCACAATTGCACACAAAATTTCTCTAACCTAAGAAAACCCCTAATTTTGGAGGTTTGCTAAAGTGGGTGAGGTTTCCACTAAATAACAAAAAAACAAACCTCACCTAACCTAACCTTATTTCAACTAAACACCTATTTTTAATTCTCAACCCCATCCCAACCTAACCTAACCTAAAATAACCTCTAACCAAACATATCCTTAGTCATCCACGCCGACAACCAAAACATTATTGGAAAGGAGATAATTTTGAGACCAATAACTATTTTACTTTTAAAAATACCAGTAACACATTTAATTATATGAAGCGACAAAAAAATCATGAACTTGACAGCTAGTGGTGATCTGGAGATTAGGACCGCACTACTACGCCCCTAGAAATAACAACTTAATATATGGAATCACAATATAAACAGTCTTAAAGGTTTTATTGTCATGGCTTTAAAAAAGGGAGAATGACAGTGAAATCTCAAAAAAGAGGAGAAATGAAGAAATGGTCTCTATAGATTGTAAAATGAAAAAATGATCCCATGGAGTTGTCAATACAGGCTCCTGGAGTTGTCATTGACAACTCCAGGAGCCTGTATTGACAACTCCATGGGACCATTTTTTCATTTTGCAATCTATAGGAATCATTGCTTCATTTTTTTCTTGCATGGGACCTAAGTGTAAATCTCCCCTTTAAAAAATATTAGCTATCACTCATCATCATAATATTAAACATTTTAACATAACTCATTACATTTAATTAAGGACAGAATTGGAGGGAAGAAAAACATATTTCACACATCAACTCTAGCCCAAAACTGGATGTTATAATTGAGGGTTGAGGGAGTAACTAGGAAGACTTAAGTATGTTTGAGATCATGATTGAGGATTTTAAAAATGTTTATGCATGTAAGTCAAGATAACATTCCTCTTACATGTTTAACTCATATACCATAAATTACTAATGAAAAACTATGTGTAAAGATTTCAATGAATATTTCAAATAACCACATTAAAAACAACAAGGATGAAGGATGGTCATGGTAGCTTCGTTCACCACAAATAAAATGACCATTTAACCCGGGGGCCCCTTCTTGATCTAGTGCCAGATGTGACAGGCATCATAACCCAATCCCCACATTATCCAACCAACAGAAATAGCACTCTCCTCAACCCTGTACTTTGCTGATGGATCGGGCCCGTAAGTAATGGCCCAAAAGCCCAAACTACCAATGATCTCTTGACTAGTACGAATCATAGCTGGGTAACTTGCAGTCAAATTGCTAAAAAGTTGTTTGTTGAGATAGTAAGGGGTCTCACCCTCATAAGAAAAAGAATATGGCCATGTTTGGTATGATGGAATTAGAGGTGATGGAAATAGAATTGAGGATCAATTCCATCATGATTCTTGTTTGGTATGATGGAATTGAAAATTTTTTTCAATTCCATGTGGAAGCCAAATATGCTCAATTCCACCCAATCAATTCCATCAAAATACATAAGAATTACAATTCCATGTGATCATTTCCATCTATTACCCTCCACTACCTTCATAAAAAATAAAAAATAAAAAATTGAAGGACATTTTGGTATTTTTATACAAAAATTAGATCTCATTTTCATGACATACCAAACATACTTTTAGTCCCCATTTCCATATCCATATCCATATCCATTTACATCAAAATCAATTCCAGCGTACCAAACGGGCCCTATAAGTTTAAAACCTAAGAAGTGCATTGTTGGAAGAGGTGAGAACCCGTTCAAAACAACAACAACAAAGTCATTATCCCAATAAGTGGGGTCGGCTACATGGATCGTACGACGCCGTTGTGCTCTGTCGAAAACCATATTTTTTGGTATTTTATTAATCAAAAGGTCTCTCTCTATGACTTTATTAAGCGTACGCTTCGGCCTTCCGCGACCTCGTTTTACAGGACTCCATACGGCTTGATCCACCCTCCTCACCGATGCATTCAACGGCCTTCGTTGAACATGTCCAAATCACTTCAAATGACTTTTTACCATTTCTCCTTCAATAGAGGTCACTCCAACTCATTCACGTATATTATTATTACGAATCTTGTCTTTTCTTGTATGACCACACATCTATCTCAACATCCTCATCTCAGCCACCTCCATTTTATGCTCATGTAATCCCTTTAAAGCCCAAAACTTACTGCCATAAAGCATTGCTGGTCTTATAACAATACGGTAGAACTTCCTTTTTACCTTATTAGGTGAGAACCCGTTCCAAAAAAAAAAAAACTTACAAAATCAATTGGTAATAATGACTTTACAGTCTAGTGGTATAAAAGTTTTATTGTAAGTGAGAGATCACAAGTTTGATTCCACTTATAACCTCAAACTGTTAGTATTTGCTGGACGCATTAATATTTGTAAAGCACCACCTAAAATAGGATTAATTGATTACGACCGGATGAAAAAATTGGAGAAATCTGGGACAGTAGTGACATCCTTAGTCCTTAATCAGCTCTTCACTGTGTTGAAGAGGGACACATTATTAAAGCCACGGAGAAGGATAAGAAGAAAGGTTCTGCAGATTTTCGCAAAACAAGGGAAGGTGAGAGTGAAATACTGATTCCTCAAATTAAGCGTAAACAGACGGAGCGATATATTAGACTAAACCTGATTCCTCTCAACTAGGCCTGCATTGTGGCAAAAAAAGAGGGGAATGGGCCTGAATTGATTACCCATAAATTTATTAGGGTACTCTGTCTTATAAATAGAAAAAATAGTTAGGATTTAAATCAATAATCAAAGAATTATTTCCATGTTTGATCATTTGAACCAGCTGCTGGTGCCTCCATAACAAACCTTTGGCTCGTCATAATATCACAATCATCCTAAATGCAAACATTAAGGGGGGGAAAACTGTTCATTTAGTAAAGCCTGTAACTACCTTTCCCTGAGAATTTCTAGCACATTTTGGAAGAATTTCGATTTCGAGAGCAGAGCTCAACCTATCAAACAAACTATTTTGGGGGGGGGGGGGGGGGTGGCAGTTGTCTCTCATTTTTATTGATTTTTCAATATTGTTTTACAAATTTTGTCTGCGAGAATGTGACTACAATTATAGTGACTCGATCTAACTACATCACCAAAGACTAGAAGGTCAAGGACCTTTATATGATCTTATACCTATCCAATAATTGACGTGAGAAAACATAATGTTTCTACAAGAAATATGAATCCATCTCTAAATCAACGCCAAATTTCCATTCGGAAAATGTTTAACTTGGAACCTCTAACGCCATGCAACAAAAGCCTATTATATTTAGGCACATCAGATGGACCTCACATGAGAAAAAAGAGATAAAAAGAGTTTCATTCCGCGTATTAGCGGGCGAGATATTTGCGATAAGAAATATTACATATTTCATTCATCTTGTGAATAATGGATGTGTGTGTGTGTGTGTTTTTTTTTTTTGGGTACAAATGTGTGCTTGATATCAATATAATACAATTAATTCAGCTACCAATTTTATTAAATATTTTGCTCGCGCTCATCATCAAAAGACAGATCCCAAAACTAACGCAATTCAACAGTTGGAATAGTATAAAGGGTATCAGCGGCGCATTCATACAAGAATGATGAGACTAGCAAAGTATTAGTTTATCCAGCAGCAATGCTTAATTGCATTTTATCCATAGTTATTTCATACAGACAAATAAAAAACTTGTATTAAAAAACCAGAAAATATAAAAGAACTTTTAAAAAGTAGGATAGCAATGAATTGCGTAACAGATAATAAAAATCTGTAACAGGGAGCTTTGATCTGTGTTAAAGAAGGCTTGGCCTTTTTCCAAAGAAAATATCCAAAACAGTCTTGGACAGGAGATTTGAGAGCCCAGTCACGTCATAAACAAGTACAAATAATCATAAGACTGTCGTGCATCAAAATGAAAATAACAGACAGCAATAGGCACTCAGCAGAATTTAACAAGCGGACAAATCAAAGTCCACCACATCGAATTAGCAAAAGATGGTAGCTTTGCTAGAAGACATCTACGACCAAACACTTGCTTCTCAAGAATTTCATCTTCAAGTGAAAGTTGTAAAATGTATTTGATGAACGTTAGCCTAAAGAGGGGAGTCCAATTAATACTAAAAGACTAGTTATTAGAGGAGAATAACTTCTCAAACTTATAAACTCCACTTCTCTTATAAAACTCCTCTGATAGAGGCACTCATCGTAACAATGTATTAACTAATTAATTAAAAGAATGTGAAGATAGAAACACAGGTTCGACTATATATATATATATCTGTTTGTCTAAGAGCATCGCTTTGGTGAATCTGCATGGCGATTCATGAGGTGCCAGTGAAATGCTAACCTGATATTGCACCGTTCACGCAATGGGCTACTGGTATATAAACATTAAGTACCTGAGATCTTATCATCAGTTGACTGGAGGCAAAAGAGTTTGGTTGGCTGATCACAACAACTTCAATTGCAGAGACACCTATCCATATAAATATGTCGTTTTCCTTGGCCGTTTGTTTTTAGATCTCGCCAACAGAGTTTCAGAGTACGTGGGTCTCACCCTGTGGCTCCTTTAATTTCCTGCGATTTTTTCTTGCCCCCACCCCGACCTGTAATATATTAATTAAATATTCAAAAAAATCAGAATACAAATAAATTAAATTATAGGGAAAATCCCTTAAAAATACCGTCGAAATATGAAAATTTCAATTCAGTACTGCGAAATTCCAAAAACAAGATTCAGTGCCGCGTCGATATGGATGAACAGTGCGCGGGTGCAGAAAGACGATTTTGCCCTTCAGTCCTCCATCTCACCACTTCAAAATAACAACCCCGGTATTTTGATTAACAACTCCGTTTTATTCTTTCACATATTTGTATCTCAAAAATATATTGTTGTTAATGTAAAATGCGATGTTGTTAATAAAGAAAGAAGTGTTGTTATTGACCCTGAAATTTAAATTACGAAGTTGTAAAACAAGAAATGAGAGTTATTAATATAGAATATGGTGTTGTTAATCACAAAACTGGTGTTGTTGTTGTGAAAGTAAAAAGAAGAAAATGGAGTTGTTAATCAAGAAGCCGGGGTTGTTAATTAAGAGTCTCGTGTTGTTATTTTGAAGTGGCAAGATAGAGGGTTGAAGGGTAAAATCGTCTTTTCTCACCCTCATCCATATTGACACCGCATTGAATCGGGATTTTGAAATTTCACAACACTGAATCAAAATTTCCCTATTTCGGTAGTATTTTTAAGGGATTTTCCCTAAATTATATCCCATATTTTTTTAGAAAGTTAATTAAAAAATGTATCGATAAACATAAATAAAAGAATGGCTTATATCACTAATATAGAGTTAGGTTAGTGGTGTAAAGCCTCGTTAGATTTTTTTAAATCTCAAATTTAAGTTTTAGAAGAAACACATGTAGTAGAAGGGACACCACGAACCGAAACCGGATATTAGTGATAATATCTAAAGAAAAGAAGAGAGAGAGAGAGAGTGGTTTATTCCGGTGAATAATTGCACGAGAAGCGTCGCAATCTTTGATAGATGTGAAGATAACAGATATTTTTGATGCATAGAAATATCACATGCTTTGTCTTGGGGTCCGAACTGATGACGTGGCAATGCGATGGTCCCACGACACGTGTAAAAGTGCTGACAACTGTGACGTCCTTTTTCCCCCAACACCGCCTCGCTCCCACCTCTTCCATCTTCTTCTCCTTCCTCTTCCTCTCTCACTCCATTTTCTTCTCCTTCCCCCATGAAGAAGAGCACCAGACAACGAGCAATTCGGACGATTCCACAAGCCCTCCACAACGATTCCACCGAATTTACGCCTTTTCCCTCTGGCCTCATGCAGGTATCTTTCATTAATTCTGCTTTTCAATTGATTCCGAATTGCTTCTTTCCGTTCTTCGCTCTTGTAATTTTTATCGCTTCTTCATCGGACCAGAAGATTCGCCTGTTTTTGATGAATCAGAAAAATTTTAGTTACTTATGCTGTTAGGCTATTATATATTGGTTCTTCTTGGCTTCAGGAAACAGAAAAATTTAGAAGAACACAACGCCATGGGATTGTGTCTTTCCTTGACCTTAAATAAAGACAACTCTATTTTTTTTTTTTTATTGTTACTTCGATATTGTTATTGCGATGGCTCTTTCCGTTTCGATATAATTTTCTTTGACATTCTACATAACAAATATTAAATAACAGTATATTTTTCTTTTAATTTGAATAAAATGCAATATTTTTGTCCCCCTGTTCAATCTTTCTTTTCTTTTGGTTTCTGTTTTGGAAAAAAAATTAAAACTTTCTCAGAGTGCTTCTGTATCTGATCAGTTAGAAACCTGACAAACTTCTTTCAAAATCGTTGAAAACTTGTCACACTTGGATTTCTCCTGTTGGTGTAATTTTGCAGCAATATTTTTTTTCCCCCGGATTTTGACATGAGGCTTCCGATCCTTTATGAATTTAGAAGGATTTTATAAAACACCATTTATGTTTTCTTTTTTTCTTCTTATTGTGTTTTTGGTATTTTTTTGGTGGTAAACAACCTATCATGTGCGTCTTCGTTTAAATGGTCAGGAACCTTTTGTTGGAAAACAAAAACTTGGGGACTTTTTCTTTGTCCAGAACATTTACAATGTCCCTTTATAATCATCTAACCCTTTTATTTAATTGAAGCAACTGTTAAATGTATAGAAGCTTATAATTTATTGATGATATGCTTATTTTTACCCTGCATAGACTTCTTGTATGTTAATGTTTTGGGAGTTCATCTCAGGGCATAAAAGAGGCAGAACCTGTGTCAATGGCGGCAGAGTGGACAAATGAGAAACACAGTCTGTATCTGAAGTCCATGGAAGCATCATTTGTGAACCAGTTATATGATTCCAGGGCGATTCTTGGTCGGAGATCCCATGAAGGCACTTCTCACCCCTCTTCTGGCCAGGTTTATACTGTTTCTTTTGTTCTTAAATATTTGAAAACCAGTTTTATCTGCATAGAAGACCTGTTTTGCATTTGATCTATCTCTTTGTGCTTAGTCATTTGATCCGTTTCATTTCAGTTCAAGGTGTTTCAAGGTGGCAGTTGGCACAAGGTCAACTTCAAAAGAGAAAATCCTCATATAAATAGAGCTAATGAATGCCATGATTTAAATGAAAATCCTTGGATTCAACACTTCAGATCTTCAAGCAAACAAGGAAGTGTTACATCTCCTGCAATTGAAGAAACTGCTACTTCTACAATGGATGCGACCGGCTCAGGCCAGAGGAGGAGGGGTATTGTCTCTGGATTACCTACAAGTTCAGGGCACATTCACCTCTGTAAATCTCGCTCATCTAAGCAAGATGCGTTACGCGATGATACAGGTGCTCCAAAATTTTCTTGTCTCCTCTGTTAAACTTATCTTTCACAAGTTGCTCTATCATCTCAGGTTTTCATGGCAATCTTGATCCATAGCTGCTGATTATTGTGATAGTTCATATGTTGCAAGTCTATCCACATGTGGCTAGTTCTCCTAGCTTCACATACGGTCTTAGCTTTACTATGTCTTACAGTTCCCTCCCCACCAATATATTAATAAGGGCGATCTGATTGGTGCAGAGATGTCAGATCAGAACTTCGTTGATGAAGAAGTGGAAGGCGAAGAGGGAAGCAGTAATGTGAAAAGGCTGAAATATCTGGGATCTGATGCTAAATACAATGACCAGGTAATTGGTTTTTATACGTGTGACTTGAGTTGTTTTGAACGTTGTCAGATTTCTAAAACTCTGTATCATCATCCATTTCAAAATGCTCTTTTTTTAGTTGGTGCCTCTGAGCAAGTAGCGTACCAGTGATGTAACCGACGACAACTGTGTTTATGCAGCTTAGAGTATAGCATCAAGCCATCAATTCACCCGCGAGTTATCAGCTGAACAGGGTTTGGCTTAACTTGAACATCAAAACATGCTAGCGATTTTTGGATTTGTTAATGTAATATATATATATATATGTTGCTGCGGTTCTTGTGGTAATAATAGCCATTGCATGGATCATCTGTTATTTGGTGTCTACTCTAAATTTGAAGATGTTTCCATTCTAAGCTTCACTCTTTTCCCTTCCTAGTGAAATACCTATTCCTTTTTTCCTTTCGGCCAACTACTAGCAACATATCTATCTATTAATGTTAAGTATATATGTACAATTACAACCTGTGATGGATTCAAGTTCTGTGAAATTCGCTTAAAGGATAAAGAAGAGAATGCGGAAAAAAAAGAAAGAAAGAAAGAAAGAACGGGTAACGGCAATCAGTATTTAAAAGACGGGAGTTGGGCCAAGAGTCCATGACGATCGGGGGCATCAATATGGCCTATTTCCTTTTTGTCGTCTCGTTAGAGGGATAGAGTGTGTGCCTGTGGGATTATTTTATAATTTTTTGCTAAATGGTAGCATAAGTTTTTTTTTTTTTTTTTTTTTTTTTTTTTTTTTTTTTTGTGGTTTACATAAATATAAGTAGTGGGACAACCCATTGTTGTAACCTAGATTGTCAAAGCCCGACCTATGTGTCTTTCCCTGGAGTTTACGTAGGCCGTTAAGTGACTAAGGGTGTGTTTGGTTTTGGGGCAGTAAATTATAATTTTAGATGGGAGAAACCTAAAAGTTACCCTCTCATTTTTTTAAATTTTGGATTCCTGTTTAAAATTTATCCCCTCATTCATTTTAAATTTTGCGTTCCCGTTTAAAATTTAAATACCTTCAACTCAAAAAGTTAATATAATCCCCCTCCCCTAAACCAAACACACCCTAAGTGTGTGTTTTGGGCAAGCCTCAAACCACGATTTTAAAAGTCATTTTTTTATAAATTGAGATAAAACTCTCACATATTTATCTTATAAATTATAAAGGTTATTCTCTAAACTAATCTAAACATACGCTAAATCCCCTAATGCATCCTAATGGGCACAAACCGAAAGAAAAGAAAAGAGGGACACATGTGCAACATTATGTGCACGCGTGTGGGGTCTACATCCATGTGCGTGTGGAGCGTGGGCATATGTGTTGCATACGCCAGCATGCATTTTATTTATTCACTCGCGAGTATTTTATTTTCACATAAATATGTATGTCTCTAATGATCACCCACCACCTTCTTTTTAGGGAGCCGGTGGTTTGACGAGGGACTTTAGCTTTGTTTAGTCTTCTATGTAATGCTAATAAAAATAAATTCACCTCTAACCATTATGGAAAAAAAATACCCATAACCTAACCTTTCCATAGGAAAGGACAGGACACACACGCTTTTTTTTTTTTGGCCAAAGAGAGTACTAGTATTATAAAAGACCAAAGTTATAATAAGTCTATAGAACATAAAAGATAAAAGCCTAATTAACATAAAACATAACCCTAAACTATCCTAACTCTAAACTACCAAGGAAAAGACAACATAGCCGTCACAAATCAAATCCAAAGAACAAACGGAAATTAGACGCGTTGCTACCGTCAGAGTGAACAGAGAAACTTCAAACAACACAACAAATCTGATAAACACATTGAAAACAAGGGATGTGGGTTTATAGAACCATCCTAATAGTCCCATCTCATTTAGTAACACAACTGTTATCCTTAGAGTAGTTTTGAGAGTACCACATGACCACTGTCACAAGGTGAAGAGCACCAATGTCTACAACAACATGATGTCAAACTTCTGCAACAACAAAACACACCACTAAACTTGCCCTAAAGATACACCACCAAATCTATGCTGAGCCACTAAAAACCATTGCAAAACTAAAAAGATATGAAATATTAAAGCCAAAGGACTCACCATATCGCAGTTGGTGAGAATGAGCCTTGACCTGTGAGATTCACAATCATTCTTGCAATCTTCCGACCATAGCCATGAAGCCCTCAAACACATTGACCCACTCCATTGATTCCGTCAGCTTTGTTGCATAGATCCATCCCAACCACAATTTACACACCCAAAGTAAACCCTAACCCCCAACAAAGCACACACCCGCTCATGGCACACCCTCCCTAGCCTTGATTGGGGAAAATGGTGCCAGAGACGCAGTCAACAAAGTTGTTGAAACCCTACCACCACCAAAGAGGGAAAGCGTTCTCAGAGAGAGAGAGAGACAAGACGAAGCCCGATTGTTCACATACAACAAGACACACACTCATGTATATGGAAACATTTTAAATAACTTACATATCTAAATTTATATTCGCTATACTTATATGTGTACATCGAAGGTTAGAGAAATTCTTGCATGTCCCAAAACGACCATTTTATTTGTGGTTAAGCCAATAAACAGGTTCCTAATCAGATACAATGAGGCTCATATCTTTTACATTGTTCCCTGATACTTTATCTTTCCGCTTTAATTATATTCTGTTTTTTTTTCCTTCGCATTCTCTCCTCATTTTCTTAGTAATTTTTCACAAGTACTTCTTTCACTGTTGAATGATTATAATGTTCCTTCAATTCTCTCTATTTTTTCTTATAAATTTTGAAACCTTTATCTATCTTCTACCCACAAAATTTACCCATCAAATTTTAGATCCTATATTGTTGCAAAATGTTACCCTTTTATTTAATTTTATCCCTCCACTAACGAATGTTTCTTTCACCTTTTCAAATTTTCTGTGAAATATTGTGATTTAAAAAACAGTTACTCTGACCGAGGAAAAATCAAAGTAGCTGAAAAATTGAACCCGACTTCATTTTCCTAAATTCAAAACTGAAAAAAAAAAAAAAAAAAGAATACCTGCTCATTTCTTAAACGAGCAAAAATTTTTTATTTGAATTGCATAACAGCTGCCTAGTATTTGTCAACTTTGCAGATAAAGACAGGCCAAATCCTTGGGCAGTCAAGTTTTGAAAATATAAAACGAGGCCTAAATAAACAAATAGCAAGATGATAAGAATGACGGCATATAATAAGTGATTGTTTGGTAAACACCTAAATCTTAGTTTTAAAAGTTATTTTTCACAAGTTAAAATAAAACTCCTCTCATATATTTATCTCATAAATCATAAAAGCTATTCTTAAAAGCTAATCTAAAGTCACCATACACATACCTGTTGACCACGTAATTCAAGCCAACTAAATCCCATATAGTTTACATTATCAGATATTTAATTTATGTCTTCTCCTACTTTCATGTGTGTAAATAATAATATCTCTCTGCCTTTATTACTTCTCTGACCCTTTTCCCATTCCCCTTTCACGTGCTTCAACCCCATCACCACATGTCCTCTTCATTAGGTTTCCTTAAAAATATTTCATCATTAAAATATATAAAGTTTTAAATAAACCATATCACTCATAAGTTGTGAATAATAAGATTTTAATATCGAGAGTAATTGATTTGTTTATGTTAAAAATGCCTTAACAAATAAAAAAGATTTACTTGACCCCCCGTTAATGTGATCCGTTTAACATTAAGAGGGCTTACTATATTTAATGAAAGGTATATTTGAAGAGAAATTAAAAATTTTAAAGATATTAACTATTGTTGGTTTTCTATGCAGTATTATGTTAAAAATAATTTGTTTCCCCCCAATGTTTGTCATAGCCTTAGGGCACTGTCAAATAATTTAGACAAAACACTCATTGAACATGTCTTAAGGTACATAAAATTTTGTAGCTTTACTCCTACAAATAAGATTTTGAATGAATGGAGAAAAATATAAAGAGTCATATTTAAATATTAATTACATAGACAAAATTAGATAATAGACATTAATAACTAAAAAAAATGATATTATGTACTAAAAATACTTCTAGAAGGTGCCTGTTTGGATAAGATGGAGGAGTCTATAGTAAGGGAATTCAGTCAGTGCAATGAACCAGTGGAGGGGAGGCAACTAACAATGAACATTTTATTTGTTGACATTTTTGGAGCGATTCTCTTGACACAAGGAACCAAAACGAGACGAAAGGCCATCAATCCTGTTGTACACTTTACTTATCTATACGGATGCATTCACTCAACTTCAATTCCCCCTCAACATTAAGCATGCTTCTATATTTACAGACAGCATTCAACCACGCGTTTTATGTATTTCTACATTCTTTGGACACCATAGTAACACCTGCCAACCCCTTCATTAATGAATTACACTCATTTTTCTTATCTTCACTCTCTTGTCTACACGTATTCATTAATGATGTTAATTAAATAATTGAGATAATATCATTATTAGTTCTTATAATTTAGTCGAATTTTATTATTACTCATTATAGTTTCAAATCATTAGTCTTGATCTCATTATTTCATAAAAGATTTGTTCTTAGTTTAATGACTAATCCGTATACTTTTTTAATAAGTTTTAGTTGTTATATGCTTAAATTCATATTAAATCCTTATGATAGTATATAAATCAAAACTAAAAATTTGAAATTATGAGGATTATTAATATCAAAATTTAATCAAATTATAAATATCAATAATGATATTAATCCCAAATAATTTTAAAATTTAAAAGAAATGAGTGTCTCGTTTTTGATATTTTCCACTTTAATATCCTCATCATCTCTTACAATTTTAAAACGGGATGAGAGACAAGGTATTCAAATCTTTATATTATGACGTTTTTCGTTGTTATGCAATTTTGAGAGGATATTAAATGAATTTGTCCTTTTTTTTGAAAGAAAAAGTAAGAGAATTGTTGGTTATGTAGTCGGGCATAGAGGGCGGGCGGCCGGACGCCCCTATGGGACGCCACTAGCGATATGATGAAGGAGTCGTGTACGGCTAGGATTCTGCTATGGAAAAAGTGGGATATGATTGGGTGGAGGTCACATCATAGTGCTCCGAAGCAGCGATGATTGGCCCACGTTCCATTGTCGGTAGTGTGCCGCGTCCCCCCACCTTATGTCTTCCTTATAAGCCAACCAAATGGAGAACCGCTAAGGACATTCGACACTTGGCGCCTTTTCCCGTTCACCCACCCTCCCCTCCGGCTCTTCCTACCCAACTTTTTTTTTTAGAACTTATCCCAAGGTAATTACACTTTTCTCTTCTTCCCCATTTGTGCTTCTTTTGCTATTTGCTTGTTTTGAGATCTCATTATCAACCCCCTCCTCGTATTCCTGTTATTTACTCCTTTGCTGCTTTTTTTTTTTTTTTAACATCCTTCGATTTTCCATTTTTGGGTTGATTCTTCCTGTTATTTTCGTCTTTTGTGAAACTGAAAATTGTCTTCACTCTAATCACTGCCTCCTGTTGATCAGGATACTGCCGTTACTAGCGCTGTGTTTCTGGTTAGGGACACCTGGCTCAATAGTATTTTCCATCATTTTGATCCCGATTGTGGATTATTGCGTGGGGATTTAGTCTAATTGTGCTTTCGAACATGAAAACTTCAGATTTCTGATCTCGTCTTGGAAAATTGAACGCGTTCTACTTGATTCCTGAAGTTAAGCTTCTGTGGGATTTCATTGTGAATTATGCTCAATCGGTTCTCTGTACAGTGAATCTCTTTCTTTATTTTACTTAGCTTGATTGTGGAATTGAGAGGGAGGATTTACTTATTTAGATTTGTGCTGGTGTAAGCTTGGATGGGCTTCTGATTCTGTTTCGTTCAGATTTTACCTTAACTGGGACTAAAATGAACTTCGGAAACGACCATGGAGGCGGAAACATCGGCGGCGGGAGGCCACCGGCGAATTTTCCTCTGACACGGCAACCGTCAGTCTACTCCCTGACATTCGATGAGTTTGTGAGTACCATGGGAAGTTCGGGAAAGGACTTTGGGTCGATGAACATGGATGAGCTGCTGAAGAACATCTGGACTGCTGAAGAGGTTCAAACAATGGCTTCCTTGAGTGGTGGTCAACAGGGCGGAAGTGCCTCTGGTGGGCATTTGCAGGGACAAGGCTCCTTGACGTTGCCGCGAACACTTAGCCAGAAAACCGTAGACGAGGTTTGGAAGGATATTTCCAAGGACTATGGTGCGGCGGGGAAGGATGCTCCAAACATGCCGCAGAGGCAGCAGACTTTGGGAGAGATGACGTTGGAAGAGTTCTTGGTGAGAGCCGGGGTTGTTAGAGAAGATGCACAAGCTCAATTGATGGGAAAGCCAAATGGTGGGGATTTCCCTGATTTATCAAGTACTGGAAATAATAGTGGTATAGGATTGAGTTTTCAGCAGATGAATAAGGGTGCAGTCTTGATGGCAAACCAAATTACTGGGAATAATGACCCACTATCTCTTCAGTCTCGCACCAATTTGCCGTTGAATGTAAACGGTGCTAGATTGAATCAGCAACAGCTTCCAAATCCAAAGTCACCACAGCCACAGATATTTCCTAAGCAGCCTGCCATGCCTTATGCTGGTCAGATACCGTTAACAAACAACAACCAGCTAGGTAATCAGGGGATGAGAGGTGGAATGGCAGGTATAATGGATCAGGGTCTGAATGGTAACCTGGTTCAGAGTTCTGCATTGCAAAGTGGAGGGATGGGTTTGGTTGGTTTAGGACCTGGGGCTGTTCGCGTAACCACAGGATCACCAGCTAATCAGCTGTCTTGCGATGATATTGGAAAGAGTAATGATGACAATTCGTCAGTGTCGCCACTTCCTTATGTGTTCAATGGTGGTTTAAGAGGGAGGAAAAACGGTGGGGCTGTGGAGAAGGTTATTGAGAGGAGGCAGAGGAGAATGATCAAGAATAGAGAGTCTGCTGCTAGGTCCCGGGCTCGCAAGCAGGTAAATTTTTGTTTTGGAACCTCATTTTATCCTGTTCTCCATCTTCCACCAACCCAACATCTTTCTCATGATTATTCTAAATTAAGCAGTATGAGGTTGCTGCATCTGCGCATTCAAGTGAATTATTGGTGCAATAGAATAAATATTTTGCCCCTTCATTTCAAAATACAAGGGAGAATCTGAGACAATTGCTTTTATCATGTGAAATTCCCTGAAGATTGTGTATGCATGTCCTTAACTCTAGTACTGCTGCCTTCTATCTACTGTCCGGCAATGGCCAATTGTGCCTGTAAATGTAGATGTGCTTCCAATAACTTGAATCAGAGAAGAGTTCCTCCCATGATCCTAACTATGACAACGTTGCGTGTAAGTTATTTCAAGAAGGTTTAATATCATAAGCAATGTTTTCAAATTAAAAGAAAATACTAGGGAGTTGAGAGATTTGGGTTGCTGACTTTAGTGGGATAAGGCTTGTTGTTTGTTAAAAGACAATAGAAGGATTTGCATTATTGATTTACTAATACTACTAGCCTTTGACATTCTGCTTTTATCCTGTGTGGACATGCTGTATGCCAAATTAGATTCATGAAAGATTATGCAGCAAGAATGGTAATATGATAGCAATCTGAACTGGATGAAAGGGAAAGATTTTGAGAAGTTACGGTCATGAGAAGTTGTAAAGATCCGGGTTATTACAAGGTAAGGGATCATCTGGGGTAGGAAACGTAAAAAACTGTTGCATTGTTAAAAGACATAAAATCTGATTATGAGTTCAGTACGTTTCACCTTTGAGTTTGGTTTCAGTGGGGATATGATATGGGTAGAAAGTACACAATATGCTATATATGTATATATATGTATCTAGATATTTACTGCAAATCCAGTCTCCCATTTCCACGTTCCCTTCTCCCAGGCCTATACCATGGAATTGGAGGCAGAAGTTGCAAAGTTAAAAGAGGAGAATGAAGAACTTAGGAGGAAGCAGGTAAGTTTAGCTATTGCTACTTGTCAGCGACAGATGCTGGCATGCATATTTATACAGCTATTTGGCTTAAGTTTTCTTTCATTCTTCTTATTTTTATTAATGGGCCGTTATCTGGATACTGTAGGCAGAAATCATGGAAATGCAAGAGAATCAAGTAAGTTATCCCTTGGTTCACTTTCTTTTTTTATATGCCAGATTAATTTGCTTCTTCATTATTTAGTTGATATGTTTGTTTTGGCCATCTCATTTCCGATATTGTGCCTTGTCTCTAGATTAATTGCCCAGAATAACGTGGTGTCATGGTGTTAACTTTGTACATATAACATGCTTTTTTTTCTGCCCCTTGAATCTTACTGTTAGGCGGCATTTGATACCTGAAAAAGGGATTTAAGGGAAAGGAAAAGGCGAGGGAAAATGTTTTTAGTTGTGTTTGGCAAATGGCCAGGTGGCTTTTTCCCCTGAAAGAGAGCTGTTTATGAGAGGGGGATTTCCTATTCTCGTTTCCTTTTTGTATAAAATGGGTCCTTAGAGCAATTTCATCAAATAAATAGTTAGCCTGTTTGGCCTCCTATATGGAATTCTTCCCGTCTGATGTATGCACTGAGTGACTAAGAACTAACTTGCTTTAGCATGCATATAGTTGATAATTGTCCAAAGATAGAATGTTCCAAATTGGCCGCTTCAGTTAAATATGTATTAATGAGGAAATCTTCGCAAGAAGTTTTCTGTTAATGGAGAAATGTTCCGTATGTGTACAGTTTCTTGACATAGGAACCAGTCGTGCATTAGATTACATCTGTTTTCTTTTCCCCGTAATAAATTGTGATGACATAGAGATAGCTTTTTTGGAAGTGTTAGCTGCTTCAAATTTGTAGCATTTGCCATTTGTTCTCTGCCGATTATACTGTAATATGCAAAGACATGCTGGAACTTGTGTGTTAGAAGTAAATTTCATAATGCGATAATACCTTTGTCCTGAATTTTGTGGCTTTTGGTAACACCTCAGGTAAAGGAGGTGACGAATATGCAACAAGGGGGAGGTAAGAAAAGGTGCTTAAGACGAACACAAACTGGACCATGGTAGAGTGAAAATGGGACGTTGGCTCCACTGTAGAAAGCCGTGTATCTTAGATTAATGTACATACATATAAAACAACATTTTGTTGTAGATTCATAGGGAGTTTCTAGATTAGGCAAGGGTGAAATATATATCGTGTGAATTTGTTTTTGCGCACATCCAACTTCATGCCCCCGTTGCCCATTTGTTACAATCTTGGGCAGTCTGCTCCTCGCTGGACGTGATTTTGGGACACATTAAAGTTTTTGGTGTTAAAGTTAACTGAATGTTTGGATTAATTTTTGAAGAATAGTTTTTACGATTTATGAGATAAACATGTGAGAGAAGTTTTATCTCAATTTACAGAAAATAGCTTTTGAAATCATGGTTTTGAGAGTTTTCAAACATGCAACCTGTTGCTGCACAATTGGTGATGCCGCCAGAAATGCGTGATACTGTTGTTTGTATTTTAAGGCACCCTGGTAGATCATAGGTCATACAGTGCAACTCATAATTCAACACCTCATAATAATAGTAATATACTCTTATTATCCTTAATATAAAATATAGTTGATTTTTTTGGATAAATTAAAGAAGCTAGATAAATAATTTTGAAGTATTGATATTTATCATTTTTATACTAAATTAATTTGTCTGACTTATGAATTGATATATAATTAAATGACATATGATATGATTAATTAATTTATTTAGTTTTTTTAATCCTTTAAAAAAATAAATTATATTTTATATTAATGGCCGAATGAGTAGCGTACAACTGAATTCTGTACCATGTAATGAACTTCACCGATCGAATGCGTTACAACAAGGCAATGAATACAAATTCTCAAGATTACTGTTTGATTTACTGAACGTTACGACAATGAAATCTATATATCATTTTGAGGTCCTTTTTTCGGATCTCTCTGCTGTTATCGGCACAAACGAGTGTAGGATGTGGGGATCTCGAATATACCATGAACCTTGCATATTTCGGTTGAATTCATCAGTACTAATGCCCCAAAAAAGTTGGAAAATAACTGAGTTTCGGGGAGAGACTCGATATGACTCAGCTTCAGACATTATCTCCAGAACATGTATAGCCAATACAGACTACAATGTGCTCGTTTGGATGAGCAATTGGAATACTTAAAATCAACTTTTCAATTGTAAACTACAATCGTAAAATCAGCTAACACCTCATGACTTCAGATGATAGAAAAACATTTTACTATTACTTGGTAAGTCAGATTCTCTAAAAAATTGTTACAATTAAATTACCTATCCTGTATACACAGAATCTAGCACAAAATTATGACCCCTAAAATGAGTACTATTAATAAAATACTGCATCCTAGTCTCCGAAGCATCCGCAAAACAAGATATTGAGATAAAAATCGACAAAGAGTAGCAGCTCTTAGAAACCCAGAAGTGTAGCCGTACTAATACGCCACTTAACAACACCTATTCATTGGTTGAGTTGAACCATATGAGCTCTACCACAGCCACGGTTCTGTTTGCTTGTCCGGTAAGTAAATTGATATCCCATGGCTGCATTAAGAAACACAAAAAGTACATACTCTTCAGCTAAATCAAGATAAGCCCTGAATATCTAGTGTACATTACCACCACCAGACCTTGATTATTGGAATTAGTTGGGGGTTAATTCAAAGTGTTTCCACGAGATAATCTTCCTTCGATCCCTTCCTCTAAAACATCTATTCAGGAACCTGCCATTTACTGGTTTGCATAGACCAATATCAACTACAGAGGTGCAACCTTTCCCTTCAGATGATGGGGAAGCCTCATCTAAATGACAGTCGAACAACATAGCAAGACAGCGCACTTGATGAGCTAATACATGATTTTGTTGATCAGCAGGTAGCCCCCTTAGCATGTGAAAATTGACCTACAATTGAGACAAGGGAAACATGAATATTGCCACAAAGAGAGATAAAGCAGTAACAGTCCACAGGATGGTTTTCTTCTACTCTCCTGTTTTCTCTCTGTTTTTTTTTGGATTTGGGGGGGGGGGGGTGTCAAATATCTGGCTCACTGCTCACCCATCGATGTAACTATAAGCTAAAACACCGTACTGCATTACCCTCCAGTGAATCCCCAGCCCTTAAAGATTCATATCCCTAAGGTGTGGCGATTTTATTGCAATGATACCTCTCAGGAATAACATCAGTTACTCACCTCAGCCTCCATAGCACGAAGTTCATTGTACCAGTCCAAATCATCATCTTGATGTTTTTTCCCAGAAGATGCAGGGCCAAGAGTCAATGCAAAAAGAGGAGGCCTAAGAGGATACTCCATACTGATCTTGATCTGTCAGAAGAAACAGAAGTAAAACCTAGGTGAGCATGTTGATTAACCAACAACTGACAATTCAGAGAGAAAAAGGGCTCACATACCTTTGCTTCTAGATTCACATTCCTCTTATCCACCCCAATTTTTCCACATAGAACAAGGCAAAATTCCTTGACCCCATAATCCATACAAGAAATCTCAGACTTTCTGGAGCAATGATCATTTGCCACGTCCTCAGGTTCTAGTTCAATTAGTGATGGCTCGTCAAGATCACTCTCATCATCCAGCAAAAAGTCAGAGTTCTCGTCAAAGTTCTTGAAACTTCGTGATTTAACCTTGTTGAGTTGGGGAGTGATGCTTTTTGAAATTAAACTCAGTTGTTTTGAATGGTCTAGACTAGATCCTTTTGAATAAGGTGGCTTGACATCACCTACAACAGAGATGTTAGGCAGCAAAGATGGAAGTTCCCCATCTTCCCTTGTACCCTCTAGTTCCTCCTTTGTGGCTGCAGATTTCTCACCTACATCAACATCCATTGGTTCCTGACTGTGTTCCTCCTTATCCACAACCGCCAGAGATGAAGACTCATTTGAAACGGATCTTACAGGTGACCAAACATCCAAATTGCATAAAGGAGTGTGCATAGACCATGGAACATTTTTGCAGGATAGAAGAGGCCAATCAAGTTTCACAAGAGATTCAAGCTGCTCCCTGGAAGCCAGTAAAGGAATACAACAAATTTTAACTTGGGTATGCTCAATCACAACAAACACAAAATACTGGGAAGTCCTCCAAATTAGAATGGTATGTTGAATTTGAAAACAATCTTAAATGAGCAGAAAACATGGAAGGGAGGGGGCAAAGAAAAATATGACCGTTTGTCACACTATAGCAGAGGTTTGAGTTGACAACATTATAGTAATAGATTTTATCTTTCATTGAGTATCAATGAGGGTCCTTCGTATTATAAAACTTTAGAAACATAGAAGAACTGCAACTTACATAAGAGCCAACTGAGCTCTTCTGCGTGAACGAATCCTCTTTAGAACTGTCTGTACCCGGTTCTGATGGCGATAAAGTGAAAGCCCAGATGTGACACTTTCATTCTTTGTCCTGTAACCTGATGCTTTACAGCCAGATAGCAGTAGAGGAGACACCTCTGGCAAGAAATCAATACCTGCCAGGTGCTGTGCCCATTTATAAGGTCGTGAAGTTCTATGGCCAGTGAACATAATAGAGTCCCCAACAGACAGCTTGGCCGACTGAATTACATTAAAAAAGAATATAATGACATGAATTGAAAGTTCAAATCAGGCAGAATGAGGAACAAGCCAATGACATGCAAAGGATATATCCATACCACATGAGGAAGTTCAAAACCCGGGTCACCAGGGAACAAATTGCATAAGATATCATTCTCAGGATCATCATTAGATGCCTCGGTTCCAACACAAACGACATTCAACTTCACCAAGTACTCAAATCTAAGAGTAAAGAGTTTTGCTGACTTGGGATCAGAACTCTCATCATCATATACATGGAGGATGACTTTAAGTGGATGAACCTGAAATACTCCGGCCTGATCAAGACTTTCCTTGCCTTGAACCCTCCTTGGTCGTTTTCTCCTCCTCTGGCCATCTTCTTCCTCATCAGGTGCATCATCATCTATTTTGGGACTTTCCACGGTGGGGGCAATGCCTGAGTAAATAATACCATGTCACAAAACTTCCAGATGTTAATTTTTGGGCGGAGATAATATCGATGTCAGATTTGAACAAGGAACCTGATAGGAACCTACTACAATTGAGCCAATAAAACATGGAACAAAGATCAGTACTGAAATGACAGTACTTTTTGACAAGGGTGAAATGACAGTACTTGAATACTAGATATTACTAATAAAACCGCCTCTCCCATAATCTCAGCCTGTTGCAAACATGGAAACTTGACACTAATGTTGGTCTAAAATATAAATGTTGGAGTAATGGTCTAGTTTAAAGTTGAATCATCAAAAATATATTCAGTTAGCCTCATAACTAAGTAGACACACTTCCAGCTGCATTTATCTGATTAATTTTGAATAATTGCTAGAATTGACATGTCAACTCTCTATTACCGGGGTCCTTTTGAGCTTGATGGCGGGCAAAAGCTTGAGCATCTTTGATGCTTCCTATGGTCTCCAGATCAATGGATTCTCCAAATGCCTCCTTTTGAGCCAACAGCTGCGAGTAAATCACATAAAGAGGCGGTGGAAGCAACTCTGCTGAGTGATGCTGCTTTTGTTTCTTAGTGTGCAAAACTCCCAATTGATTTTGCACTGGCAAGGATGTTTTCTTAAGAGACCTGAGATGTGAAGGGAGGCTTGAGAGGAACTTCTTTCGATTTGCAATGGTCTCAAAAAGACTCTTTTTTCGCAGTTCCAATTTCTCATGAAGCTTGCAAAGCTCTTGGCGCTGATACAAATTCATAATTAAATTTTTATAACATGTTAGCCATTAATACCAGGAAAAAAAACCATAAAGGCAGGTCATTAACAAGAGCAAAAATGACAGAACATTGAAGTTAACAGTTTTCAATCAACATGGTACAGCCGGAAGCATATTAAAACACTTACCTAATATGGCATGGTCACACCCAACAGGAATAAAAGTTGATCCACATAACAGAGAAAACTATCAAGTAACTTTAATCCATAACTAATCAAAAGTAAACAACACATTTTAATAAAAAAGTTATAGATGCTTAACACAAAGGGCATTTTATTCTTCTCCAATAATCCTTCTATTTGTTAATATGGAAGTTTTGCAAGAGGAATAATAAATTGTAACTTGCAATCATCTAACACTTCACTGGTTCCAATATATTTCATTCCTGCAAGAGGTGAACCCAGGAGTTCACAAAATTATTAGAGTTTCAAACTTCAGCTTCTTAAATCCATGTCAAAGACCATATATCTCCTCCAAGAATAAATGATTGATATCTTTTACACCACAATTTTCCTTACCAAGCATATAAATTTTAAGGCTTTAACAACGTCTCAGTTGAGAGATGTCAATATATGAAAACAAGCGCCAAAGATGCCACAAGTGGGACCAATGGCATCATGTAAACACATGAAATTTATCTTCACTTCTTTTCCTTCCTTCAAATCCACCTCATAGCTATTTGTCACAGGCCCACTGAGACAGGTAGCAAGTACCTGATTGAAATAGGATAACAAAATATCACCTGGAATATCTCAAAATTTAGTCTCTTGAGCATCAAGTTGTGGCCACTATCATTAGACAATATGGATTCCTTTATATCTTCAGGTGCATCACGGAAAAATTCTTCTTCAGGTACAAGTTCTATGTCAGGGTATTTTGTTTTGAAGTCTTTGCAAGCCTTTATTGCCTTAAGATAATGACTTTTCTCATACATCAGGTTGTGAAGCTGCAAGGATGTGAAGTCTACAGGTGCCTTTGCATGTTCTGTTTCCACTTTAGCACGGTCTTCCTCTATCAAAATGGAACGATTTGCCTGAAAACATATTAATGCCTTTAGCTTAATGCAAAAAAGGTGCAAATTTTAACGAATAGGTTCTTGGCACATTAAATAGTTGAACCTCGAACAGACAATAGATGGATGGTCAGTGCCCTTCAAAGCCATGGGTAGAGTAAAATATGCCATACATAAAATCCCTAAAGAGAAAATGGAGGGAGCTAAACTAATATGTACGGCATAACGATTCATATGCTGAAGGTAAAGGACACATTGAAGAAAAGAGTTAGTTTGTTTGTCAATGCAGTACATGAGGCTGTCAATGAGACAAAGTTCAGGCAATACAATTGAAAAGCTAATTATTTAGCAGACAAAAAACAACATAAGTTACCATAATTTAGTATAGCTAGAAAAACAACCAATATTAACATAGTTAGATGTTACTTGTTATCTCAAATCCAGCTAGAAAGCCGTATACTTTTCATTAATATCAGTGAAGACCATGTGATGAAATTCCTTAAAACACCCATAGTTGTATAATGTGTATCTAAGATATATTATAGAGGATTGCCTGGTGGGGATTTATAATACTGAATTTAAATTGTAAGGAGAACTATTATATGGTTGGTTGCTTGGAGGAGAAAAATAATGGCATAAAAGCAAAAAGCCAGCCATCAGTATTCATTTCATTCTTAACAAATATTTTCAACTTAAACTAAGGAATTAAAACGGGTTGGAGATGCAATGCGCAGAGTTTCATTTTTTTCCTTTGGGCCAAAGAAATTTGCAAACTTTTCATTTTCCAATTTCTCTACAAGACACCGACGAATGAGCATCAAAACCTTTCTATCGATCCCCATATTCGATGCCCTTCCTATTTTGCTTCATTACAACTTTCACTACTTCCACCTCTCATACCAATTATGCCTAAAAGTCCACATGAAAACTTATTGCCCACTCTATGGGGAAAATCCTCATTGCCGGATCACGCATATGAAATTGATGTCCCTATTAAACCAACATTCAATGGTTTCGTCTCCTCCCGAATTTGAAATCAAAATTGTTCATCACCTTAGTGCACGGCCTTCATGCCTTTTCATTTTTTTCAGAACTGACAATTTATATATTCAACACTTGCCAGAAACCCGTTGGGTGCTTAACCTCAGACTTCGATGGCCCGCTTTATACACCCATATTAGATCAATGTATTATTCATTTTGAATTTACACACAAAACTTAAGCCGCGAAGTTAGCAACAAACCCTAAAGCAGTGAAAGGGTGCGGAGTAAGAAAACGAAGAGCATATTGACCTGGCGAAGAGTGACAAAGTTGAGGAACATCTGAGTAACGAGCTCTCGGAGCTGCGACTTAGGTTTACCCTCTCTTTTAAAAGAGAGCATCTCAGCAACGATCTTTTCTACCGAAGTTTTGCTATTCTGCAGCATTTCGTAAGGATATTCCTCCCACTTGCATTCTTCCGCCGACTGTCCATCACGTTGGTCTTCTACTTCCACTGGCACTGGCCCCTCCTCTATCTCACCGTCTTCCATTCCTGTTAGCAGCTGCTGCAAGCCTGCAATGGATTCCCGGGAGAGCCTCCTTTTTCACATCTCTCTCTATTTATTATTATTATTTTTTTTTGAATACGAGTTTTTTGAATAAATAACAATAATTAAAAGTTCTTTATTTTTCTTAAGTATAATGCAGCCTCTCATTCATTTCATGGTAAAAATTAGGTTAAGATATAAATTTGTCCCAAAAATGTTTGTTTAAGAGAGCAATATTGTCTGCAAATTTTTGGTTTAATGGACCCTGAAAATTCTAAAACATACTGATATTGTCCAATTTAATTAAAACACTAATGTATACAATGAACATTGAAAAATTGAAAAATAGAAAAGATGAAAAATAGGAAAGAGTTTTTGCCCACCCCAATAATTTTGTTGGCTAGGGTTAAAAGTTGTGTTATTCGTATATATGAAGTTGCTTATCACCTTCACCAATTTATATTGTTTTTTTTTTTTTTGCCAGCCATAGGAGATGTATCTATACTATTAATATTAACAGTGGGTACCAACGCACACTGGTACAACTGGTAAGGGCGTTGTGCCCCTTAACCATCATCTCTGGGGTTCGATCCCTGGGGGGTGGGAATGGAGCAGGTGTGCCTGGGAGGGTTGCCCCCATTATTGGGCCCGACAGTACCCGACGGATTAGTCCTTGACCCACTGGATTGGGGGATACCGTGCAGTAGTAAAATATTAACCATCATCTCTGGGGTTCAATCCCTGGGGGGTGGGAATGGAGCAGGTGTGCCTGGGAGGGTTACCCTCATTATTGGGCCCGACAGTACCCGACGGATTAGTCCTTGACCCACTGGATTGGGGGATACCGTGCAGTAGTAAAATATTAATAGTGGGTAATATTAATATATTGAATTGAATATAATTGTGCAATTTTTTTAATGTTCTTGTTGAGTTGTTGATAAAATAGGTTAAATCAAGGACTCTGAACAGAGAGAGAGAGAGAGCGCAAACCTTGCACTCTTTAATACTATTTATTTAAAATAGGGAGTTTATGAAAATTAAATAAATATATACGAGATATGTTTTCTCTAAAATATTTTTATATAAAATTAAAGTATAGTATTAATTTATAAGTTAGATAAATTAATTTTTAAAAAATTGAAAAATGTCTTATAGATAAAAAGTCACCACAGATTAGTTCTTATGTTTAGAAGACAAACTAGCTTTAAAAAAAATAAATATAACAAGAAAATAGAAAAATGTCTTACTGATAAAAAAAATGGGAATATGCTAGAAAAATATCATTTGAACTTCAAAATCTTAAATTAGTTATCTGACAAAAAATTGTGTTGTCAATCTCATTATTCTTTTTGTTAATCTTATTACACCTCTTGTCAATGGGATTTTGAAGTTCAAATAGTATTTATTTATTTATTTATTTTTGACCAATAGGTGCCAGGTGCAGTGGTAAGGCAACTGACACTCTCCCAGGCGGATGAGAGTTCTAACTTGAGAGAAGCACTTGTTGGGAGGAGGAACCCACCCTTGGTGCAAAGCACCTTATAGGGGTGTGCCTTCTCCGGATTAGTTGGTTGCCCCTGGTTATCTGGTCCAGTGTTAGAAGGCCAGGGACTCAGGAAAAGGCGCCGGATACCCGGGGGTCCGGGTTTGTGGACCAAAAGCCCTATCCGCCTGTTGTCACACAAAAAAAACAAGTAGTATTTTTTTTTGAAATTCTCCCAAAAACAATTCACCACAAATTAGTTCTTATGCCTGTGATACTAATATATGTATTCCCTCATGTCCTAAATATAAAATAGAGTTTACCTTTTTTTTGGAGAGATTAATAAAGTTAAATAAGTTACTTAATCATATCATATGTTATATTGTATATCTTTAAATTATATATTAATTTATAAATTAGGCAAAATATATTAAAGAAAAAATGACAAATATAAATATTTTAAAGTAATTTAATTAGCTTCTTTAATCTCTTCCAAAAAAATCAACTTTATCTTATATTTAGAACCATATGGAATATTATGAATTGAATTAAAAATGGTTCAGGTCCATTTTTGTTCCAGAAGTTGTAAAAAAATCTCAATTTTGCCCAGATGTTTATTTTATAGCAATATTGCCTCAAAAAATTCCAAATCATAGCAATTTCATCTCGGTTATTATTCAAGTTAAGTTTGACTATTAATTGATCAAATATACTGAGCTAACAGCCCACATGATATCTACATCATTTTTGTTCTGGGTTTAGGTGCAAAATTACCTCATAAGTGTCTAAACCGTAGCAATTTCCCTTTGGCTATTATACAAGTTAAATTTACCTGTTAATTAACCAAATATACTTATTTGACAAATTTATGTATTATTCACTTCATTTTTTTAGTTAGATCCAAATTTACGTTCTATTCACTTCATTTTTTTTAGTTAGATCATTTTATAAATAAGGATTTTTTTTTAAAAAAAAATGTATTCTATCTGAATAATTGAAGAAAATAAAAAAGGTGAAAGCATCTTATGTGATGAAAAGAAAATCAAAGAGGTGTCTATTTATCCTAATGTCACTAGGCTACAACAAGCAATAGAGAGTTACTAGTGGCCTTATTCTCGGGTAATCTTGTTGAGTATGTCTTGAGTCTAATAATTAAATCTTTTTTTTTTCATTACTCTCTAGTGAACGTAAGCTCCTCTTCCATTTTAGTTTATTCTTCATTGCCATTCACGGTGTCAGCTTAGTATATTTGGCTAACTAATAGTTAAATTTAACCTCTTGCTACAATTTAAAATCTTCTAAGGCAATACTAAACCCAAAAAATATTCGAAATAACATTGTTTCTAAATGAAAACTTTTAAGGTAAATTTACATTTTAACAAAAATAATTTGTTCACAAAAAAAAATGGTATACATAACACATGGATCTATTATGTCAGTATATTTTAACGGTTAAACTTACTCTGAATAATGACTGTGGTGAAATTATTTAAAATTTAAAATTTCTATGCAACATTGATCCACGGAAAAAACTGTTAGGGGTAAAATTAAAAAAAAAAAACTGACAACATTCAGAATAAAAATAGCCCTAACCTAATTAAAAATTTAAAAAAATAAAAGGAACAGTGACGTAGGCGGGATAGAAAGGGAGTGACCGCTCGGCGGGAGAGAAGCGGGAAACCAGGGGCAGGAGTCCTTGCGAGGTGACCCGAGTCGATTCTCACTGAACTACAGCATGGACACCGCGGATTCCGAATGCTATGGCCCTTCCATCAAAGCTCTTGGCTCTCTCTTCAAGCTCACCAAAGTCTTCCTATGGTGCCGCTCCTTTGTCTCTCACTCATATGCTAGGTCTTTTCATTATCCATTCCTTTTTCTTGCCTCTTCTGTTTAACGCTCTCATTAATTGCAGGGACGATGGCGCGCATGTTTCATCATCAGCCGAGCGCTCTGTTAGTTTTCTAGCCGTTTGTTGGACTGAATGTTTCTATTTCTAATTTTTTGTATTTGTTATCTGATTTCTCGTTCTCTCGGTTTCTTAACTCTTATCTTACCTAGAGATCGGCTGAAGCTGATGACGGTAAAGGCTTACACTTCGTTCCTACAACCGAAGGCAAGTGTTTCTTCCTCTCTCTAGCACTTCTAATATCTCAGTTGCGTCATCGGAGTTTTTCAATGATTTCCTGATTCGCCTGCAAGCTTTTTGCAACTCTTAACAGAAAATGGACGAAGCAGTCTTCAGAGGAAAAAAACAAGAAACAGAAAAAAGAAATAAATACATATTCCGTCAAACCTAAGTCATTCTTATTAAACTGGCGGTTGTTTTCCAAAACAACATTGTATTAACCACCAGAAAACACTTTCCTACAAGCATTTTATTCCGGGAAAAATATGGCGCCCTTATTTGTCAATATGATTTACAGTGCTCATGTGATTTACTGTGCTTGGAGCTGTATTTAATAGTTTCCTTCTGTTATGTTGTTATGCCGGTGTTCTCTGAAGATATGGAATTTACAAGGCAGATGAGTGCATTGGGGCTTCCTCTTTCCTTTCACACAAATAAGGAGGTATACTAGTTGCCTACAAACGTTCTTATATCTTCCCGATGGAATGCTTTCCTTTAAAGTACGTGTTGCTTTTTAATTAAATATTTTAAATATGAAAAACAGTCACTCAATGCCTGAAATCTTCACAATCAAACATAATATAATTACAACCTAAGTGCACCTTCCGGAGCACATTTGAATGATACATGCAGTTGAGGCAGAGGACATTCAGTCATGATTATGTGTTTTTCAAAAACCATAATTTTCCCTATTTTAAATATGGGCATTGTTGTTCACTAATCTTTATCATTTTCATCCTCCGCCTTATCTACTTGTTAATTGCTCTGTCAAAGCTGATATTAATTATATCTTTGAACTATCTTATTACAGAGACATGGACAACTAAAAGGCAAAAGAAAGGGTAAATGTAATCATCATGATCGCGTAGATGAGGCGCTTTCCAGAGTGAATGTAGAGGAGGTTGTATCTCCTGACATTTATTGTGATAATACACGTAATTCTTTTTCAAGTTTATCAATGCTGGGTGAAAGTGAACCATGTCATTGTGATGGTTCAGTGGGTGTTGATAACTCTCGACATGTCTCCATTGAAGAAGACAACACTGCAATTTACACTGGTGTTTTGCCTGATGTTATGAGGGAGCAAAATCATGATGACAAAAATGAGGATGTAACTGATGGCGCTCAGGATGGTGACTTATTAATTAGAAATATTTTGTTAAGTGATGATTTGAAAGTTGCATCGAGTTCACCTTTTGGATCTTCTGCTGGAGGTGAAGGCAGTTTGACAGTTTCTGGTGTGAGCTTTTGCGGAATAGAAGGTGGTGATCAGTTGATTGATCATGAATGCTTGGAAGTTTCATCAGTTGTTTGCAAAGATACAGAACATGAGACCTTTTGCAATGGTGACAGTGTTATTTCACAGCCAATGACTCATGAATCAGATTCATTTCCTATGACTTCAGAAGGGACTGGATGTGACATGATTGCTGACTCAAGTGACTGTGGGGAACCTGGAGAATGGATGGTGTATTGGGATACTTTCTATGAGAGAAACTACTTTTATAATATCAGAACACAAGTATCCACATGGGACCCACCCTCAGGGATGGAACATCTTGCAATTAGTGGTTGTACAGAAATGGATAATGGTGCCACTGTAGCTGCAACAGATGAGAAGGGTTCTCAGAACAAGACTAACTCCCTTGAGGAATCTTTGATTGTAGATAAATTAGCTAAACAGGATTTGCATTTAATTGACATTGGATTTAGTTCTGACAATATGATATCTGATATCAGTGTACAGAGTGAAGGCCAATCCTTCGAATTGATTGAGAGTAGTAGCTGTGATGATGGAGTTTCATTCTGCTCAATGTCAGATGCCCTGGATTATAGCATCAGGTATTACGTCTTGTACCTAAACCCAGTATAAGAGAAGTAAATCCTTCAACCTTAATTTATCATGTTATGATCATCCCTGGCAATGGTTTATTTGTAAGGTTATACACTTAAACTGGATACTTTATCACTTCTTGATATGTTTAATGAGACTTACATTTCCAAGACAACTCATTTAATTTGCAAGGCTAACAAAGTGCTTCAACCATTAAATACAAAGTATTAGTTATCAGAAAATGCTTCTTTCAACTCACCTTTCTGATTTCTATACTCTACTTGCTCTCCTCATACCTGATATGCTTTGCAGCTCCCACAAAAGATGCATCAAACCAACTTTAGAGGGTAACGACACATGCTTGGATATCACCGTTCCCGTTGTGAATGGGTTGCAGGCTAAATCTGATTCTTCTATGAAAATACAGGAAATGAAAGTGAAAAGAAAACCAAGACAGAGAAGATTGTATAATGAAACTAAAGGCATGTTACATTATTATCATCTAGCTTCTGTGATAACTTTGCTAATTTTAACACCCCCCTACTATGTGGCTCCAATTTTATTAATGCTTTGCTGGTGTTAAATAATGAGAAAACTAGATTCATGGAGATATTGCCATGCTATAGTGATTTTATGATCCAAGTTATAACATTCAGATCATGTATAGATAATTCCTTTCTTTATCTTGTATGCGTGCCCTGTCATTATTGGATAGAAAGCGTTTTTAACCAAAGATAGATGCTTGATTGATTGATTGATTAAATCTGATTTTTGGAAGTTTCATGCCTTGGAACATTAATGCTTTTTAATATGTTTTGCTTCCTACCTTGATAGGAAACAGTATAACCAATTGTATTCATTGAAGTCTTCCAGTTCTTGTGATACGTTGTTAATTGTTTCTACTTATATGATCTTCTGATTTTTCATTTTGCAGGTCCCCAATTTCAAGAATTGCGTGAAGAGTATTCTGCTGCTATTGGCAAATATTGGCATCAGAGATATAGTTTATTTTCTAGATTTGATCATGGTATAAAAATGGACGAGGAAGGATGGTTTTCTGTCACTCCAGAGCCTATTGCTCAGCATCATGCATTACGTTGTGCTTGTGGTATCATAGTTGATTGTTTCACTGGTGTTGGTGGAAATGCCATCCAATTTGCACAACGGTGAGTACTAAATAGTCACTTGTTGCTGCTCAGTATGGTTTAGTTTTTCCAAATTGATAGGACTGATTAGTTTTCAGTAAATAAAAAAGGTATAATGGTCCTTGTGCATTGGACCACTACCCATTACAGTATATATCTGAAAGAACGCAGGATTTTTTTTATTTTTTTTGGGGGGGGGGGGGGGGTGGAGCCGTGAGAGGATGATGAAGTGCCACAGGTTGGGTCCCATGCATAACTAACTAGTCACATGGTACATGGGTCTGGGGGATGAAATGAATAGAGAGGAGATAGAAATCTCATTAGCTGGGTTTAAAAGATTGTAGGTAGAGTGACAGGAGAGTAAAGAAATCATTTGGCTAGGGAGAGCCTTTAGCCCTTCAAATGCTAGAAAATTTTGTTTCCTTTCTAGATTTTATCTTGTAATTGTCCAATGCTTTTGGCATTTCCTGATACATTTTTGTTTCTTTCCTTTTAGAGATGTTGGATATCTGTAAATGGAAATTTATTATTTGATGCGATACTTACAGGTGCAGACATGTGACAGCAATTGATATTGATCCAAGGAAGATTGATTACGCAACGCATAATGCTGCTATCTATGGAGTGTGTGATCAGATTGACTTCATTATAGGAGACTTTTTCCTTTTGGCACCAAAGTTTAAGGTACAAAAGTTGATAAATGACAATATTTTCTGCTTTCTGTCATATCTTTTCTAGCTTGTACGGACTGTTCAAAGTCATAATTGATATTTTGTGGTTAGGCTTCTTACTTCTGGTATGTTTTAAATGTGATCAACAGAGATATTGAAGATAAGTAGTAATGACATTATGCTCTATTTGTTTTCATTATGAGAATTTAAATAATACTTTATTCCTGTACTTTCTCGTGCCATTCTGTATCAAATGCTGACAATTGTAGTGACATTAGAGAGATACTTATCAAAAAAGTTAAAAAAATGAGTATCTTAAAAAAGAAAGTGCGGAGATTGGGGGAGGATTGCTCGTGAGTCTTCCTTAACCATCTGAAAAGAAACCTGTTTTAGATGGATGATGAGTAGGCTTACTTTGTCATTATACACATGCATGCACTGCTATCGGTGACAGATATTTCTTGTACTCTTTTATTCCAGGTGGGCAAGCTGCGATCAAGACATTGTCATTCTTTGTTCTCTCTGTTTATATACTCATAAACTAATCAGCAACATGTTGTTTATACCCAAAATATTTGTGATTTTCAGTTAAAATGCTTGTCCTGCAGGCTGATACTGTTTTCTTATCTCCTCCGTGGGGGGGACCTGATTATGCCAAAGTTATGACTTATGACATGAAGACGATGCTTAAACCACATGATGGGTTGGTAGACTTTTTTGTTTTTTATTTTCTTTTTGGGGTTCTTTTTTGGGGGGGGGGGTGTTGTTCTTGATTTTCATCTTTTCAGATAGATTAAATAGTTTTGGTTGTCCTGTTAATTTGAACTTTTGATGTGCAGATATGTTCTCTTCAGAGCTGCGAAGGAAATTGCATCTAAAGTTGTCATGTTCCTGCCAAGAAATATTGACTTGAACCAGTTGGCAGAATTCTCTCTGTCTGCCTGTCCTCCATGGTCTTTAGAGGTATTGGTTAACTCCTTTTTTATTTAATATACTTTCTAGTGGAAGCCCGGTTCTCAAAGCCCCCACCCCAAAAGGTAAAAAACCGGGTGAGATTGGTGATTTGGTATTTCTTTCAATACTCATAAATATACCTTTTAACTGTGTTCCACTAACCCCTAAATGTCTATTTTAGATTATGGTTTTGGGATATCTGCTTATGGAGGATGTGATAAAAGAAAAATGAATGTATTAAAAGCAATTTATGATGATAGTTTGTGCCTGTATTGAAAGTAGAAGGTATTAACCGAAGGGTATGCACAGTTAATTGATCCTTTTTTATTTATTCCTGTCTTGCTTTGCTTTAATCCCCTCCTTCTTTGTTTGGCGTGGGAATAGTTGGGATTTTTTAATGTTAGCAACGTCAACATTATGTAACAGCAGTATGTTAATTTGGACTTCAACGACCTGGTTCCAGTACTATTTTCTGAAATATGATAGAATTAGATTTTAATGGAGATCCCCCCCCCCCCGGGGGGAAAAAGAAGTGCAAATTCTATGAGATGAACATGGATTATACGGTAATTTGGTCCAAATTTTATATATGTAACGATTATAAACTTGTGCTTGGCTGAGAATTGCACGAATCTTCCTTTGGATATTCAGGACTAGAAATTTGAGGCAAAGACGTGAAATGGGCGAAATATAAACCTTTTTACCTCTAGAACAAAATGTATGAAATGGAACAATCTTTATTTTTTTTTTGGTTTAAGGTTAACTATTTTATTTGTATGCCTTTATTGTTCAACAGATTATATATTTAACTGGATGAATTAATTCTTATTTGCGATAATGATCTCAGGTGGAGAAAATTTTTTTGAATGGTAAACTGAAGGCAGTAACTGCCTACTTCAGTGATACAACAGTTGGAAGGCGCTAACTTATACAACTCTTCTGGTTCTTTTCCATTGCATGAACGACATTTTGTTCCATGGTGGGAAAAATCATTTTGATTAGCCCAGGTTATTTTGAAGTTGAAGTTGTGGGGTTCAATACATGTTTTTGTTCTCTGTAAATGGCAACAGTAGATGTCTTGATTTATGTAAAGCACAGTTATTGCACCGTGCCTAATTTAGGAAGTATTTTTCTTTGGTGAAGTTGGCTTTGCTCCAGTGAATACTCTTGGCAAATATAGGTAGTGATGTCATTGACCCCCAACCTTGGAAAACAGGATCACGGGATCACGAGGGAAGTAGGAATCTGAAGCTGTGAATTAGATACAAGATCAATTGAACAAAGCCCTAATGACGTTCCATTTCATTATTTGAAAAAGGACGGCTAAATAAATAAGAAGGGCACAGGCTATTATCACCCTGATTTTATGTAAGCCTACTAATAATTAAAAAAGAAGGTAATACTAATTGATCGCACCAAACTTGAGGGGCGTGAGTAGATTCTTAAACGAAGGCTCGACAGGTGATAAACGTCTAAAGTATAAATTTGTCCCTCCCGCAATTTCTTAGGTAGTGGATCCAACTCGTGGGTGAGAGTTGAAAACTGAAGCCACGTACTGGCGCTCATGTTGGGAGCCCACACAGCACGAGGACCAACCCTTGGCTACCCTCAATTTCCATATAGACAACCCTTGCCTTGCACTTACTAGGTTCCTAGCCTCCAGCAAGGTTACATAGAATATAGCGTTTCTTTTGTCAACAAGGATTCAATAATTCATAGCAATATTCAGAAGTTTGTATGATTGGTAATGTAAAAAAGGAAATTGGAGTAATTGGCTATAAGGAAAAAATAATCTACCATCTATCTTTATCCATAACAAGTTAATTCACCTGAAATCGAACTTGCAAGTCGTTTACAATATGTGCACAACAATGGGGGTATTGAACTTAATGTCTTTCACTGTTCATATTTTAACGAGAGGTGTTTACTTTGCAGCCAACATTTTAAGGGGAAAAGGGGGCACAAGATGAAAATGCAGAAAGGACAAATTGAACAAGTTTATGAGGCGCATTATAATGTAGTCATTTAGTCAAGCTTTGGGCGTATCCTTTTTTTTTTTTTTTTTGAGATACTGAATACATTAACTCATAAAAAGAGTTACAGATCTAAAAAGCTCACATAAAAAACACATAACAGAATGCAAAAAAAGGTTCTAGCAACCCTCATCAGGTACCGCCTCTTTCAATGAGGAGGTAGTGGCTGATCAAGGATACAATAATTTCCTATAAGATTATGAGCATGTTTAGCTAATTTATCAGCTATGCTGTTTGTCTCCTGAAGGACTTGATGTATGACAACATCCCAACTTCTATGAACAAGAGCTCTAATTTCCTCGATGATATCCTTATATGGATGATTTGAAGCACATCCCCTAAGGATCAAATGGACGGCTTCAGTACAGTCAGCGACTACTCTGACTTGCTTGTAGTTTCGAGCCCAACACAGGTGAAAGACCATGGATGATGCCCAGCACTTCTGCTTTGGGCGTATCCTGAAAAGTGAAAACTATTCCACTCGCTTTCGCAGGTAGGGACTAGGGAGGGGTCCAAGCTGCAGAGAGTTAGGTCATGTATCATGTTGGATTCAATGGTAATGCGAGCTGGATTTCTGTGTGAGGGGGATTTCAAATAGTAAACTCTTGATGGGTAAATTCTGTCGTTGAATGGTGAAGGTGCATTTATTATTGCCTTTTCCTTTCTCATCATATCACATCGATATCGCCATGCATGTTTGTTTCACAGTACGAGTACTTTGCAGGGTGCAAATTCCAGCCGGTAAATAAATGTTCCACCGTCACTATTCATTTTCCTGTCCGTATCAACCTTACTGTTCAATAGGATACAATTACCTGTGTTTGGTTTAACGGGAAGGGGTAGTGGAGGGAAGGGGATAAATTATTTTTTTGAACAGATCTCTTTTAAAATTTACCCTCTTATTAAAAGATTCAGGGTTCAAGGTAAATTTTTAAAGGAACCTGCCCAAAAAGTGCTTATTTACATAACTTGATATATAACTCTTCTCAAATGTATTGTTCTGAATCATGTACGCAATAATTTTCTGGGAGATGATCAGATGGTTATTGGAATATTTTAAAATGAAGAGATGTGTTTGTTGAAAAGTTGTGTCCTTATAAATTAAAAAATTTATGTAAAGGATTGTGTAGGGAGTTCTAACACTAAAGGTCACCAAGGTCTCCTTTTAGTTTCTAAAGACACCTATGTATAAAAAAATATGGTAACTACTACTTAGTGAAAGGTTGTGTTAATTTTTAAGAAAACCTTACATACTATAAAGGTATGACCCTTTATGGAAAAGTTATTTTAAATAACCATTGGTTATTGAAGTTATGTTGGTTTATGAGGATTCATAAATCTAACATGTGGTTATGACTTTTATCTAAAGAAGTGTAGCTTCAAAAGGCATCACTTCAAGACACCACTTTATGCTATATAAATACCCTGCACTATCACTTCATTTGTGACATACAATTCAACATTATAGATCAAAAATCACACAATTAGAGATAAAAACTAAAGTTAAATTATCATTTTATAAAAATCATTGTTGTTTTGTTTGAATATTGAAAGTGCAATCCATACTTGAGGCCTTTCATTGTATCTGATAGAAAATGCATCCGTTAATCCAACTTACACTATAATGGGGAATATGGGTTGGCCCGGCTCTACAGGGCCGGCCCTTCATGAGCTCAAGCCTAAACAGGAAGGTCCATTTAGGCTTGCTTCCTATAAAACCCCCAATTTCTTAAGTCTGGGCCTTATAGGGCTGTTCCTTCACCGGTTCGGGCCTAAACTCATTTTAATTCAAATAAAATTCACTTTCATATTTTATAATTTATTTATTATTTTACTTTAAATTGAGATATACTATTTTTAAAATTCATAAATTTCTAGTTAAAATAATTATTTAATATCTAAATTAACCTTTTTTTTAAGTTTAAATGCATTAACCATTGTAGAAAACCAAACAAATCAAATCATTTATTAAGTGTTAGCATGTTACTAATACTCTATTAAATACTTAGGTGTTTTTCATATTGATAATTTGATATAATGATATTACATATATTAATTTATTTTAAAAAAATATTAAACTAGCCTAAAAAGGCCAACCCTATAAGCCCGATTCCTTCTATAGCCTCTAAATTATAAGCCCAGCCCTTGACGAGCTAAGGACTAAATAAGTTTGACTTGATTTCCGGATTCTAACTTACACCCTATAAGATAGGTATAAATAGAGGTGAATTAAACTTTAAAAAAAATGTTTCCTATGCATTAAAAATATTGTACATTGTTTTCTTTTTTATCCTTTTTTTTTTTTTACTTCTTAGTGATCAGCCCCTCGAACAAAAACAACGTTCTTTTTTATCTTTTTTTTTTTTTTTTTTTACTTCTTAGTGATCAACGCCTCCAATAAAAACAACAAACAAGAGAAAAGATGGTGATTACTGCTGGAACACTAAAATAATGAATTACGGTATACTTCACAGGCAACTCAAAGTCAATTTCTACAGCAATAGTGCTATCCATTGTATTGAATATTGTATCGGATCAGTCGGTTTAGATCGGAAACTAGTCACCAGTCCTATCCGATTGAGGTTAGAAAATAGTTCGGTCGACCAGTGTGAACCAGGTCAGGTTGCACTGATTTTTTTTTTTATTATATTTTTATGCTTCAACTTGGCTTTTTTGTTTAAAAGAAAACATTTCCCTGGAATTTTTAATTTATCAGGAGCTTTAAAAGGATTGTTGAATATTTTTTATATTGGTTGGAGAAAAACTCTTATATACTTAATGATATTTTTATGAATATTAGATTTATGAGATTATATTAGACTATTGGTTTAAAAAAAAAAAACTCTTTTATAATTTTTTAAATAGTATATATAAATATTTAAATTATATATATATTTTTAATTAACTCGGTTTGACCGAAGGTAACCTTGATTTAAACCATAAACCTTTGATTGAATACCTCGTCTGGTTCGGTTTCCTGTCACCTTCGTACTATCTTAGATTTTAGTGATTGCGGGAAATAAAAGATACTGTACCCTACGGTGCCAATCTACATTAATTTCTTTTCAGTGGGGGTGTCAGAAGCGGGGATCACATCACATGTGTGCGCCTGTCATTTCGCGATTCACAAATGTGGAACAGAGATTTTCAAGCTCAGTCCTAATTAAGTAATTTTACAACTTTTATTTTCCCCTTTTAATTAAATTATTCGCCAACTCACTCTTTCATTGTTCATGCTTTCTTATTTTTTCATATTGCGTCACGGATCACAAACGACTAAAAACGAGTGAAGGATTCATTGTTATTAGTGGGTGTCTGAGAAAGGTCAAAGTCAGGATTTTAGACACATCTTTATCTCACAAATAGTAAGAATTATTTTTTAAAAGTTAATCACAACATACACTTAGTATAATTTATTTTTAATTTCTTGAAAAATACTAGTGTGTAATTTAAAATATAAATAATTATTCTAAATTTATATTGGATAAATTTATAATTTTTGCACGCGACAAAAATAGGATACTACCCATCCATGATCCAACCCACGCCCAACGTTATTAATTTTTGTGACCAAACATGGTCATTTTCTGGAATCATCAGTCGATACTTTTCGTAATAAATATCCCTTTTGTTATACCCAGATTGCTATTTGTAAAGAACAAAAAACATATTCCTTTTTAGCTATAATTTATAATTGTCCTATTTACAAACAACAAATTTTGATAAAATAAAGTTATATGATTTACAATTAGGGAGAATTGCTGATAAATATTGTTTTGGTAAATTAATTACTGAATGCTACCATGAAAAATCCGTTGCACATAACGGAAGATATTTTGCACACAACGGAAGATTGTTTGTACATTTATATAGAAGATTTTTACATATACAGAAGATGGTTTGCACAAAACGGAAGATCGTTTGTACACACAAAAGATCCCTTACACGGTTGATAGCAATTAGCAATTAATTTATCCTAAAGATATTTTTGGACAATTCTCCCTTACAATTATGCTTAGTTCAAATAAATAATGATGCGTAATGCTTAACTTTATTTCTTTTTTGGCGGGCGTGGGAAACTTGGGGTAATGGCGCTTAATTGGTGGAAGATATGATGGTTTTCGATCTAAGTGCACCATTGCTTATCCTGTTCTTTTGTGTGTCGAGGGCTGGAAGTAATCTTCATCGCCCCCTTTTGTTAATTAGTACGGACAAGGGTAATCTTATTTTAATTTAATCTCAGAGGGACAAAGTACAAGGGGTCACATGCGGGATCAACTTACACGCCAGACATAATCATGATGCTCTTCCTGTTATAGTGGAGAAATTAGTTACTAATTACTATATGCTTATGTTATAGGATTGAATGCTTAAATGCTCTGAAAGTTTTCACACATAGGTATTAGGCACATGGAAGTTTTTGAGGGGGCAAAGCTTTAAAAATGGCACAATTTTAACCCTCTATTAACCAGTTTTAATGGTCAACATTTGTTAACTAAACATGCAAAGGTGACATGCCTATATAGCACTCACCTCGCCATTTTTTTGCCCACGTCAATCGTTAGATTTTGTAGCAGGGTTTTTTCCTCTCATGCAATTCCTTCAATCGTTGATATAAGACACAGTTAAAGGGTTTTTTTATAGTGTACTTCAAAAGCTTCACTTTTTAATGACATATACTTTTTTTAAAAAAAAAATACTAGTCCCAACAATTGATTAATTTGGAAGGCTAAGGAAGTCAAATAAATTATTTTAATGTATTTATATTATATTAATTTTTTAAACTAATTTATTTAACTTATAAATTAATATATAATTAAATAATTTATTTAATTTTTTAATCTCCTCAAATAACTCAACTGAATTTTATATCAAGAATGGGAGACATTGTATGAGAGGATATAGGTTTCTTTTGAAAATTCTTACTAAAAAATTTGACCACTGAAGTGAACATAAAAAAGATGTGATGGATGTTATATTGGCATGTCAACTTTACATGTTGGGTCAACAAATGTTAAACACTAGAGTTTATTAACGGAGGGGTAAAATTACCTAATTTTTTAAACATATTTACCCTGTTAAAAATTTTTAGGTCCTCAATACTCATACATGAAAACTTCCCCAGCATTTAAGCTCTTGACCTTATATGCTAATTCATCTGCTTAGCCCTAAGCACTTGAAAACCGACCCCACCCAGCCTGTCAATATCATCATTTTAAAAATTGCAGTCAAAGGCTAATATGCTCTGGTCAAGTTAGATTTAGCTTAGAAAGATGCGTTAAAAAGTTCATCTTTCTCACCCGAAAATCATTTGTCCTTTTTCTTGGATGAGCCGCTCACTCCGGCCTACTCTTCTTTTTCTTCACGAACCTCACGTCATTATATACTTAAATCGCTTGCTTGTGTGGCCTTCCATAACAATTCACAAGTCATATCTCAGGGGTCCTTTTCGTGGCTGTGATTCGCGCCAATGCAGATTGTCGGCTCTCTCCGTTACTCCGTTTGACTACTCTGAACGCTGCTTCAACATTGAGCAATGCCGGAGTTGGGGTTTCAGGAGCGATCCTCGTCGAGGGCGGAACTCAGACCTCGCGATTGTAGCCCGGATTCTGTTATCTTTACTCTTGAATCTAACTTCAGTCTCTTCTCCTCTGCTTCTGCAAGTGTCGATCGCTGTTCCTTTGCATCTGACGCTCATGATCATGACTCTCTCGTCTCTGAAATCTCCCTGGTACTTGGTCCTTTGTTCCCTCTCCCTTTCTCTTATATCACCGCTTTCTCTACTATATTCTTCTCGCGGTGAAATACACCCGTGGAAGTCGTATACTGGAACTACTTGTAATTTCGTCAACTTGTTTTCTCTGTTTCTTATAAATGTCACTCGACTTCAACTCTTTTTCCCCTTTTAATCTGTTTTTGAAATAACTGAGCTAATCAGAGCGTCCTGGTTTTTCTTTGGATTGATTTTGGACTTGTTAATAATATAAATAATCAAATTCACGAGAGGATTACTTCTCAATGTTTGGGAATAGTAACCTTCCATTCCAGAGTACGAACTGCCTTGACACGCGTCTGAATAGATCAGTATCTAACCTCAAACATTTGAGATTCGTCCAATTCTCAGTGTTAAAGTTTGGGTCTCTTTCAGCAATTGGCAATGCATGATGATGAATTTTCTCCCACCGAGAATTGGAGTGGTCCAGATCCAGATCCAGATCCAAACAAACATGCAGCAAACAAGAAGCATAGTCGCTTCTTGAGAGAGGAAGAAAAAGCAAAAGCAAAAGGTACTGTTAATTTGTTTTGTTTTGTTTTGTTTTTTTTTTTTGTTACAAACATTCAAAATTCGTAAAGCGACCAGGCCTTGCCAACTTCTATAAGCGATTCGCCTACGGGTCTCATTCCCCGTATGCAAATACATTTCACGCAGCTCAAACGGAAGACAGCGATGCTGACGACGTTGAATACAGTAATCAACTCTTGGAATTGGATTCTGCTAGAAACTCTTTCTCTCTGGCCCTCAAAGGTACCAAACTACCATCCGTAGCAAAGCTTGGGCCTTAGGCTCTTCACCTTTTTTTTTAAAATCCCGAGAATCTAATATCCTCCTTTTCTCATGTATAACATAAAGAATGCCAAGATCGGAGATCAAGATCTGAAGCTTTATTGAAAAAGCCAGACCGGCGCAGGCCTGCTTCTTTAGATCTGAACAATGCAACCGGATCTTCACCTCGACTGGGAACCATGAAGAAGAGTTCAGTATCAACTCGCAGGTCTAACAATTTCCCTAGTCCAGGAACACCGAATTATCGGCAAGCTGGAGTGGTAATGCATAAGGGTTGGAGCTCTGAGCGAGTTCCTTTGCATACCAGTGCTACCAGGAAGCAAGTCAGTGCGGCTCTGTTGCCTTTAAATGGTGGAAGAACATTGCCATCAAAATGGGAAGATGCTGAGAGATGGATTTTCAGCCCTGTTTCAGGAGATGGTAGGGGAAGATGTTCCCTTCCACCACCCCAGAGGAGGCCAAAGTCAAAGAGTGGTCCGCTTGGTCCCCCTGGAATTGCGTATCATTCGCTCTATTCACCGGCAGTGCCCATGGTAGAAGGTGGTAATACTGGAAATTTCATGGCAGGTTCTCCATTTACAGCCGGTGTGATCCGAGCCGATGGATTGACAATCCATTCCAGTGGTGATGGTGTAGTACTTCCGACTCGAGCAGATCATTGCATGGCCCGCTCTGCTAGTGTGCATGGATGCTCTGAGATGCAGAATCAGCCAACTTTATCTTCCCAAGGCATTTCATCCATCCTTGGACCTTATCTTACACTGAATTTTGACATATTTGTGTGTCATACCTAAAATTATCTTCGTCCAGACGAAATCAACACTGGAAGGTCACTTGTTTAAAGCATGGCCCCAAAGCGTTGACTTTCGATGAATTTGACATGAAGTCTCATTACCTAACTTTCATTTAATTAGTCCTTCGTCTTATGCGAACTATTCCGTATTTAGTGTTGCTAGGTGGTGCGATTGGAGCTAGCATCTTCTTGGACACTAATCGTAGCCTGATATTTGAAATTAAGTGAAAATGTAAACAACCGTACGCTTAATTATGTCATCACAAATATAGATGGTGATATTCTTTACAATGCCTTGCTAACTATGCTGCAATGCATCTGATCTTGCTCTCTGGCTATTGTCTTGATACACAGAGGAAAAGTTAGATGGTTCTAAAGATGCGGCCACCAATGTATCTCGTGCTGTTTCGAGGAGAGACATGGCCACCCAGATGAGCCCAGAGGGTAGTCCATGCTCCTCTCCCAGTATGAGGGCTTCTTTCTCTGTCTCCCCCACGCCTGAGCTGCCCATCATTGATTTGCAGAGTGCCTCTTGTAATATGGATGTTAGGGATGTGCAGATAGATGAACACGTCACCATGACCCGGTGGTCCAACAAACATAGAGCCCTATTCATTGGCAGAGGCTCGGAAACTGTTGGGAACTGGAAAAAGTGGAAAAAGAAAGAAAGGAGTGCGCAGTCCTCAGCCTGGGATGTTTCTGAACCTGCAAAGAGTGCTTCAAAGTACGTCCACTTCGGTATTGTATAAATTCGGTTCAATCTCTCTAGGCCCATATGGATAATTAATTAAGGATTACTTCATAGTAACGTTACTCCGGTGTAGTTCTTGGGTTGCATAGCAGTATTTTAAATCCTTGAATAGGAGCCACAGATTTTTTTGATAACCATATGATGTTGATGAATGCTTCATGTTTGTTTTGTTTTTCTTTCCCAACTAAATGCTGGCTAATTTAACTGTAAGGGTTAAGAGGGAAGAAGCTAGAATCTCCGCATGGGAGAACTTGCAGAAGGCGAAAGCTGAGGCAGCAATAAGGAAACTAGAGGTTTTTTCTTGATACTCTTCTCTTTAATCCCCAGCTCTGCTGAACTTCTTTTGTTTATCCAGAACACCCCCTCCCCTCCCACGGGCTTTTTTTCCCGGAGAGGAATTTACAGAGCAACATGCTCACTATTATTTTTGTTACTTCAGATGAAGTTGGAGAAGAAAAGATCATCTTCTATGGATAAGATTATGAACAAGCTGAAATCGGCTCAAAAGAAAGCTCAGGAAATGAGAAGCTCAGTTTCCGACAACCAGGCCCATCAAGTGGGCAGAAATTTTCACAGGGTTCTATCTTTCCGTAGACCCGGCCAGATGAGTTCTCTAAGTGGATGTTTCACCTGCCACGCCTTTTGATACTTCATCCTACACTGTTTATTTCACTGTAAATGTGATGCTGGGTAAATTTCCATGTTCAACTTATCCCTTTTTAGGAAACACTTATTTTCGTATCTTTGATGCAATAGGTTTTTAATTTTTATTTTAAGTGTAAGCTGCTCAACCCGAGCTTTCGCATAAATTTGGAAAGTTTTTATTTTTGTCAATATGCATCTGGAAAGTAAAATGGTTAGTTGCACAAGAATCAATTTCAAGTGGAACTGTATCCCACAGATGTCATTTTCTTTTTTTTTTTCTTTCTGAAATCTTCAAGAATCCTATAAAACCCGTGAACATTTTCTAGCTAGACTGCTAGAGCTTCACCCAATCGTTCGATGGCCTTAAATATATTGCGCCATTAATTGGCTAATTGCACTGTGCATTACACTTAAGCCTGTGCACGCTACTCTAACAGAAGACCTAATGCTTCTGTGACTGACCAGGTTAATGAAGGATTTGAATGGACTATATGCATCTGAGTGAATGCTGCGCAACATAGAGCAGTTACTATTTTGACATTCGGTGTTACTGAAGTTTTGCAGTTCATAACATCAGCACCTGGTCTGGTATTCATTTTCGCTTTCCCAATAAATCTATAATGTGCATGCTGTCTAGTCCAAACCATTGAATCAATTGTCATCTGAATTCATTGCACGTGAGCAATCTAAATACTCAACTACAAATATCAATTCGTTTGATCTCATATGATGCACGGTTGAACATTTAGATTATTCACGTGTCATGAATGATTTTAGTAGGCGGATGACAAATTACTTGATTCAAGGCTTGAATTTGGCGAACTTCAGCTGTACGTATCCTGAAGATCTAAATCCTCTCTCTCTCTCTCTCTCTCTCTCTGAGGAAAGCACAAAATTGGAAGGCCCAGGTTTCCTCACTGATTAATGACATGTATGTACTTAAGTCAAACATTAGAAATAAGCTTTCTTTCGTAAACTTCTTTGGCTCGATGACTACTGTTCGTGGTCAAGTGTAATCTAGCTACATTAGAAAAAAATTATGCATGCAGCTCTATTAATTTATTCTTTCCTCCAATCTTGAGCCTGAATCTTAGGTCTCAATTAGAGGAAACTGTTCATAAGGACCAAATCACAACGCATTAGTCATTAGCGACCTCAAAGGTCCGTAGTTACTAATGTTGGCAAGATTTTGGCAGCGTGCAAGAAATCTTGGGGATCTCACCCCTCCAAAAAAAAAGCTAATGTCAGACAATTGCAAGCACCATGAAGTTCCTCGCCGCAATTACCTCAAGCTGCAAGAATAAATATATAATTTAAAATAAATTGAGAAATAAGAAATAAACTTTAATAAATGTGAGTACATGAAATGGGAATTGAGATAAAAAAAAAACTTCAATAAATATTGAACATTCATAATTAGTACTCCCTCCGGTCCTAATTATAAGATAAAATTGAATTTTTTAGAAAAATTAAGGAAGGCAATTAAATCACTTTAGAATATTTTTATTTTTATTTTTTTCTTCAAACTAATTAATTTGACTAATAAACTGATATATAATCTAAGGATACTAAAAATATAAATACTCTAAAGTGATTTAATTAGCTTCTTTAATTTTCCTAAAAAAATTAACTTTATCTTATAATTAGGACCAGAGGGAGTATCATTTCAATTATTTCTTGGCCTTTCGGTTTAAGCCGCAAGAATTGTAATTTCAGCGCAAACGGCTAATTAGGCCCAAGGCATTATTGGCAACGGCATTTGATAAGAGGTCTTATTTAATTTATGGGTTGTGTTCCATAATTCACAAGAGGTTTTGTGCAGAGTCTAAAATACTTGGATTTAAAAAAAAAAAAATCTTAGTTTACAGAAGGCATGACTTACTTTTTTTTTTTCCTATAAAACAACAAAACAAAACAAGGCATGTAGACCTCAAAAGAAACAGATATGTTTGGATTAATGGTAAAAATTACTTTTTTAATATGATTTACGGTATATAAAATAAATTTGAGGGAAGTTTCTTCTCAATTCAATTTATGTGAACGTGCTTTTTTATCGTTTTCTCAGACAAGCCCTAGGCAGCGAGAGTGGTAGTATCCCGGTGCTTTAGTTAATGACCAATTGACAAGATAATGTGCCTACATATTCAGCAATTGATGTGAAGTGACGTGCCAATAATAACTTGAAGTAGCATCACTTTTTGGTTTACATTACCATTAGTGATCTTTTAGGACTTTTTTTATGGGATATTACCATAATATAAAAGGAGACAACCTAGCATCTAGACTAAATGTATGTTTGGTATTATTTATTGAGGGTCAATAAGCACTTATTACATAAGTCGACATAAAACTCCTCTCACATACTTATCTCATATACCGTAAATCACGATTTATAAGGACTTATTATCTAAAAATAAGCTATCATAAACGAGCACTAAAGAAACCTATGACTAGGAAATAACATCAACAAAAATAAACAGTCACATATAATGGCCCGAGCCTCCATCATGCCTAATCGTTGCCCCCGATGCAGCCTGGTAAACCCCTCCTCCATATCCCATGCAAGTGCATCAGTGGTAACTTCCTGGTGAGTCGTAAACAACATTAATGCTCTTCGCGAGCGTGAACACATGAAGACCCTGTGACTGTTTGGTATAGAAAATTTCACTGAATGAGGCTTCATGGAAGAAAATGGAAATCAATAAGACTTTCCTTCTGCTTTGAACATGTGCGCAATCGACTCACTCGAAGCTTCCAACCTGGAATAAAAAATGTGCATGTTACCTGAGAATCTAACTGAGGAAGAGGTTGATAGTAATTAAATTCTCTTGAAATCATTTGAATTATTCCCAATTATTCCACCTCCTCGTGTTGAAGCAGTTTTCTATTTCTAAAGAACCAAAACAATACAAGGTTCAGCACACTTGTTGACCCACCTCAACAGAGTTACATTGCAAAACATTGAGAAACCATTGGGCTGGTGAAGAAAAGCTCAAATTCTCCATGCCAAACACCAACACTTGACCAACAAAACTGCTCAAAATGTTCATATGTTTTTGACTCGTGAACAAAATAAACAATTGACATCAACCTCCATATGGTGATGGTGCAAAGTCATCCTAGTAGGCAAAGCTTCATCAACGTAACTAACCTCCCCAGGAACAAAGTGACTCTAGGAATGAGTTTAGTCTTTTAATTTGCTTCCAAAACACATCAAAATCAATATGAAAGAAGCCATTACTTCGAGCCATTATAAGAGGTGGGTTTGTATTTATTTTAGTTTTGTTAAAATTACGAATTCTAGCTAGGAGAGGACTCACATCTAGCGCATGACACTCTTTGAACAGGAGAAAAATTACCATATTTAGCCAAAAAAATATTACAGAGAGCATCCCCTCTATTTTCAAATCTTGCAATTTATTTTAATTTTGGGTTAAGGGGTGATTTTGCCACGGAAGTTTTTTGAGGGTAATTTTGCCCTGATCAGTATCCTAGTTAATTTTAACTGTTAGTTGACCAAATATACTAAGTTGTCAGTCCACGTGTTATCTACGTCATTTTTATTAAAGTGTAAATTTGCGTTCGGAAGTCCATATGTCATTTGTTTCATCTTTTTTCAAAGTTATATTTAAAACTTTCATGGCAAATTTTCCCTTTAACAAAAATGACGTGGATACATGTAAACTTCCAGCTCAGCATATTTGGTTAATTAATGATTAAAATTAATTGAGATAATTGTTGAGGCAAAATTGCCCCCTAACCCTTTAATTTTTAACATTGTTAGCACTATTTTGTAAAAGATTCTAAAATGATTTTTAAATTAAATTTTATATTAATTAAATAATGAAATGTTTAAAACATTGTTTGAATTTTAAAATATTAAAATGTTTATATTTATCGTTTTTCTCCAAATTAATTTGCTTCACTTATAAACTGATATATAATATAATGATACACAACATATGTTATGATTAAGTAACTTATTTAGCTTCCTTAATTACTCAAAGTCAACTGACTTTTGTATTAAGGACCAAAAGTAGTATCATTTCAATTATTTCATGGCCTTTTGGTTTGAGAATCAAAAATTGTAATTTCAGTGCAAACTACAAACAACTAATAAGGCTCAACCACTCGAGCATTATTAGCAATTACTCATTTAATCCTATTTATAAGGTACTTCTAACATATCTCATGTTTAAAAAGAACTTGAATTTCATTAACTATACCATAAAATTTAAATTCAGCAGCTTTCTAATTTGTATCTTTATCTAATAAACATTATACCTTATAAAAACAAAATCAACACAATAAATAATACTAGACAAATATAAATAAGGCTAGATGAATACAAATTATAACAGGTGGTATTTAATTTATGGGTTGTTTTCCATAATTCACTAGATGTTTTGTGCAAAAGTTGAAATACTTTGATTAAAAAAATTTAAAATACCCTGCATAATTTTTTCAAACAAAAAATCTTAGTTTATAAAAGGTATCACTTACTTTTTTTCGACAAAACGGAAATAAAACAACAAAACTAAACAAGGCACGCAGGCCTCAAAAGAAGCAGACTAGAAGAATGTGGTAATGGTAGAATCTGCACGCCTCCAGATCTGGTTCTTTTTTATTTAATGTCAAGGCTTATGCTATTAGAGGCCTTATCCTAGTATACGGCTCATCAGTTACACTCAAACAAAACAGTACTACTTCAACATTACTCATCCCTGGAATGTTGTGTGTTTTTTAGCTTCGTAGATTCAGCTAATGTACCCAGTCGAGTAAGATTCACATAATCCTGGATAACATGAGCCGATAATCCTGGAATTATCAAGCCAATCAGCCTGAATATTGTCATTAACCAACTTTCTCTGTACTCTCCACCTTCAACCAACGGGATAATAAAACCTCTAACTAGCTCCCAAACTGCATTTAAGTTCTTGGGTATGGCCCACAACAAGGAGAAGTAGTTCTTGTTTGGCTCCTCCTCCAAAACCTGCATCTCAATACAAAAGCCACAAACCTTTTAACAATCACACACACACACACACACAATAAAGCCTTATTGATTCATAAATTCATACCTGCCCTTGATACAGGCTATTGAAGAAGACACAGGGACCAAAGTGCTTAAACAAGAGGGTTTTGTCATCATAAGGAATCCTAGGCACGACGTCGTTTCCATACACATACCTTACATACTTCACATCGTACTTTGTCAACTTGTCCTTCATGAATTCACCAAACTGTTTGTCCCCAACTCTGGGCTGGCCAAACGTATAAACGCCTTCTAACTTATCCAGCAACCACGTCTCGTCGTGAAGTGTTAGAACTGCCGCAAACAGAATGGCCAGAGCTCCTCCCAAACTGTGACCTGTCACTATGAACTTGGCACTCTCGTTTCGCTGCAGAATCTGTTTCAGCTCTTCTCTGATTGTGTAGTATGCAAATTTGTGTTGGGACACACTGGTGGTTTGGTCTATCTCCTTGGGCCACCCACCATCTTTCTGAAGGCCCAAGGCCTTCATGAAGCCTCCATGGATTTTGCCCACTTGGGGAATCTCGTACCATGAAATGTCCACGTCTGTGATCCATTGGTCAGCATCAAATGGCACTGTGCCCCTAAATGCCACTACGATCAAGTTGGGTTCAGAGGTTGTGTCTTGCAACATGATTGCTCGCGTGGAGTCACGTTGCTGGTATTCTACACATCATTATTTTATTTTAGTTAGAGTGTAAAGAATTCCCACTACTAGGATGTAGACAATACATGCACGTTCTACCAACTGCGGAAGTAGAGATAACAAAATTGATAAACGAAACTTGATGAAAATTTGATATTTTGATCGAGTAACATTGTTTTTGTCTGCTACTTCATTGATAATCAATAATGAGCGGAATAAAATATTTTGGGGCATTATTAGAGTGATAATAACCCGTTTGTTATGGGCGCCTACAAAATTAAAAGAGGTAAAATTTCCGTCAGACAGACGTATGCAGGCATCACCGACTCCAAGCCCTTTATCGATCCACTAATAACATAAGATTCTCAAGCATAAGTATTGAGGTTAAAAAAACAGGGAAAGAAAGAAATAATTAATTAGATGTGAAAAAAAAATATTTAGTGAACTTCAAGTTCATTCCTTTAAGTGAAAGTGTGTAAATTTTATTTCTACAGTGACAACCAACCTACCTACACAACATATGATAACCAAATATAATGATACTTGGCAATATTTGTATTTTGTGTAATATAATAATACTGCCAATGACATGGCTCCAAGAGGGAAGTGACTCACCTTAATTTAAAAAAAAAAAAAAACTAGGGAACCGGCAGGCGACAAGAAAATCCCTAAAAAATATTTGAGTAAAGAGTCAAATGTTTCACTTTTAGAGAAAAAACAATTAACAATCCCAAATTGTCTTTCACTTTAATTTCGCTGATTTGTTTCGGTAATCGTATTTAATACAATTAACCACTTGTTTTAAAGTTCAACTTTTAGACATTGAGTTGACCAAAAAAAACTTTTAGACATTGAGGATAATTACTCGTAATTATTTATTTTTTGCTACCAAATTGATATATATATATATATATTAGAGGAGCTAAGATTCTAGCAGAGGTTATTAACATGTGAGATCATTGACTATAAAGCAACTGATTTAATTAATATTGCTAACACTCTGGCAAAAAAAAAAAAAAAACTGACGTCCTCCTTTTATCAAGGAAAAATGACTTTAAAATTATAAAATCCTAAATTAGATATTTTTCATAAAATGAGTTATGAATTGCTTATTAAGTCTTGTTATTATCTTATCAATTATTGATAATAAACCTAATTTGAGATTTTTCAATTTTAAAATTCTTTTTCTATCATTTTCCCTTTATCAAACAAAGTTTTTTGTGCAGTCTCAATTTTTAATCAATGCTGGCTGCCGTAATAAAAGCAAATACATAACCATATGGTTATCAATGATATACAAGTGAATAGAGAATTCATGAACAATATGCATGGCTTTTAATAATCTATATAGAATCTATATTCTACATATAATATATATATATATATATATTTATATAACATTTTTAAAAATTCACATTACTAATAATTAAGTTTCCCTGTGAGATTCTTCTATTCAAAAGTTTCTTAGGTCACATAAATTTATACAACTAAATAAGCAGAAGTTGAATTCCAACAAATTAAGGTTAGGTGGGAATTCTCGTGCCTACATAGAGTCATATTCTAAGAATTAACGCTCATAGCTAGCCTGAACTTTCTCTATATACCCCCCCTTTTCCTCAACATATGTTTTAAACTAGCTATAAAAAGGAGAAAAAAAAAATGCATGCATATTGAACAAGAATCATCGTAATTTAAGTAACTCAGGTAGAAAAAGTTGATATTCTCAGCAGAAAATCCAACTCAATTAAAGAGATTATCTCTCCTATCAAGTACTCGCTAGGTTCAGATATATTTCGTATCTTCAAAGCAAAAATTACTCAAGAGTTAGCTTTATAATTACCGTTCCAGCATCTGTAGAACCCCAAGAAATCCATCTGCAATAACCATCATAGAGAAAAAGAAAATTAAACAATAATACTCTATTGGCCTATTAGATCATTAACATATAATAGACAAAATAATTAAATAAATGATGGGTTTTTTTTCCTCTCCATCTAGCATATATTATATACAGTCAAGAGACAGTGATGATGAACACGAGATCGAGGCAATGGAATGAAATGAACGTACATCCCAATAATCTTTGACAGCTGTTTCAACGAGGTTTGAATTCTCGTAGGACAATTTAGAGGCCATCATAGACAACAACCCTTTATACTTACTGTCCTCAGGTCTAATATTCTTGTCCAATTTCATTCGCCAGTCAAGGCTTCCCACCACCGATGTAAACTTTGCCGATGATCTCTCCGGTAATCTTACCGATCCTGCATATAGATGCACATTAATAATCCACAGGCATTGAGCCATATATAGATGAAGGAAGGCTTTACTGAATAATAATAATAATTTATATTTTGGTCATGGAGACGAATTAATTAACCTTTGAGAAAGTTGAACAGAAGCCCTATGAAGCCACCATTGAATGAAAGAAGGTTGAGCCATGTCTCCACCATGGAGCCTATTTTGCAGAGGGACCGTTTGGAGGCAAGAAGGGCCATCTGAACGGCGACGGAGATGAAGAGGATCCATCGACGTCGGAATTCGGTGTACTGGAGCTCTTCCGGGCACTCGATGAACTTTCTGTCATCTAAGTTAGAAGAAAAGAGGAGGCGGATGAGATCTAACACACTCGCTTCTTCTGGCTTCAGCAACAGGTAATCACCTTCAAAAGGTAGCTTGGAAGCCATAGCCTGCTTTAGCCAATTAATGAGGAATCTTATTTAACAAAAGATAATGATGATGGTGATGATTTATATTTATATATGAGGTATGAGTTGTAGACTTGTAGTGTCAACGTTTCATTTGATTGATCATGTTTGTGTCTATATGCAAGCTAGCTAGGTTGGTCTTACCTTAGGTGCAAAATTTTATAATAATATTTAGAAGGTTTCCTCAAACGTCCAAATCAATAAAATATAACCGATAATTAAATTTAATTATAATTACATTAATGTCGAACTAATTTCTGTTGACTTTTTCTATGATTAGTATCAATCAATTATACCATAAGAAACACAAGAACATATTTAACCAATGAGTTTCCGTTTAATACTAGGCCACAGCTAGATGGAGACGAACAAGAGTTCTATTTTGTTATTGATAAATGATTAATTGAATGGTGAAAGTTTAAACAATTATTGTTCAGTATAGTACTACCATCCTTAATATAAGAAGCTAATTGGGATTTAGATTTGATCCTACATATAAGACATTAATTCACTTTATCTTTTAAATTTATTAATATATATTTTTTTAAAATATCTCCATTGATTGTGCATATTAATTAAGATGTTTTTTTATCTTAGAGTAGTTATGATGAAAGATGATATTTTAGAAAAACTAAATCACATTTGTTATAAATAATTAATATAACTAATTTTTTTAACCAACCTAAATTAGCTGTTAAACTCATATAATGAGTAACGGAGGTAGTAATATTTAAACAAACCGTTGTGGCAAATAACCTTGCTCATATATCGTTTTCCCATAGCTGTGTGCAGCGTGTGCTAGCCGTAGCAACCTCTTATTAATTCCAACAACTTCATAGTTAATGATAAGACCATCATCTACTCCCAAATTAATTCCTGTGGTTTTGTGCATGTGATACGTGATCCCGTGATAGTTACAAAACAGAGGATGTAAAAGGTGACACTCAAACAAAATAACACCACTCATCCTTGGAATGTTAGTGGATTTTGGAGTACTTTCGTAGATACAGGTAATGTACCCAGTCGAGTACGATGAATTGATAATCTAGGAACTATATATCAATCCAACCAGCAGCCTGAATACTTTTCATTAACCTCGTACCCTTCTCTGGACACGGTCCTCTCGATCGTTTAATAGGGCAAAATATGGGTCTAATCATGAATCTATTACTTAGTACATACCATCATTATGTTATATTTGCCAAAACACCTTTCGGTGCATATATCTTCTCCCAACTCATCATCTAACTTTCCTTACCAAAATCATGACTAGTCCTTGTTCTGGATTTTCACCTGGAAGAATAAATCATGATGCGGCAGTCATGATTATACTTTTTTGATAATTAAGTTGATTCGGATTAATTATATATGGATTGATTGTTGAGGTATTGGCTCAGGCTTCTTTTTCTACGCGTACCCCGAATAAAACTCGAGTTGCAAGGAATAGAATTGCAAGCGATCACATTATGCGTATAATGAACAATTTGCAAAATTTATTTCATGGAAGATGTTTTATAATTTTTTTTTTATTTTTCAGATGACAAAAGAACTCAGGCCAAGCGGAACGCGTTCAAAGAATTGTTAATTAATTAATAAGTAGATCGAAAGTCAATGTTATAAATTTTTAAAAGTGTCGGGCCTGCATGCCACTTTTCCATGCCTTAGATTCCTCCATTCGCAAATTACTTATATATAATATTTCATCATTTAATATTTTAATATTTGTACTCCCTCTGATCCACAATATAAGGCACTTTTATAAAAAAAGGTATGCTCCACAATATAAGTCACCTCCTATTTAATTAATGCTTTTTTTTTCCTGTTTTGTGCCCCTGTAAATAATACCCACTTTTCAACTTTACCCCACTTATTATATCCTCTCTTTCTAAAATAATACTCCTAATATAATTAAACACATTTCTCAATAAGGATAAAAATAGAAAAATTTGTATTTTGAGACATATTAAATGACTTAATTATCATTTTTTATTTCCCGTGATATAATTAAGGTGCCATATATTGTAGAGCGGAGGGAATACTAGTAGTCAAGATCCACTGTCTTCTCATTTAATTTAGATCCATTACTGACGTCGAACTTGATTCCTTATGTCAATTAATGCCCCCATGGCGAAGCTTCCTTTTTGTAAAAAATAAAAAATAAAAAATAAAAACCAAACAAAGGAAGCTGAGGATCGACCAGCAACATGTCTATATAATAGGTCGATTTGAAATCAATAATAAAGAGTGATATTCAGCAGGTGGGGAACCCGAGAAAGCAAAGGTTAATCATTCATCACTGATCAGCCACTTAATTTGAAAGTCATACATGGGAATGCTAGAACGAAAGTGCGGAGACTAAAATATTAAGGTTGGGAGAGATATTGCTGAATAGTTAATTTAAGTCTCTCGGACTGATCTTTAGGCGTGTTAAAACGGTCACGTTTAATTAATGTTGGATCATTTCAAATCATTATTGGAATTCTAAGCCACGCTTGTTGATAATGTTTTTGTTAGGCGTGAGGATTCCATTCACGTGGCTTTAGGGTCAAGACCGACTCATCCGTCTATGACAATAATTCAAGCAAGTTGATGTGTTGATTTAGCGGTCTCATCATCTTGAACAGTTTGTCTCTGCGTTGCGTGAAATTTTAAAACGAATACATAAAGGCGAACAAATTCATCACCTAAACCAATGGATGTAATTTAGTGAGAAAGAGATTTTTTTTTTTTTTTTGAGTGTTTAGTTCGTGTGTGTGTGTGTTATCATCTTGAACAGTTTGTCTCTGCGTTGCGTGAAATTTTAAAACGAATACATAAAGGCGAACAAATTCATCACCTAAACCAATGGATGTAATTTAGTGAGAAAGAGATTTTTTCTCTTTCTTTTTTGAGTGTTTAGTTCACGTGCGTGCGTGCGTGGGTGGGGTGTTTGAACCCACAAACGCTCAATTGAGCAAATAAGCTTAATGGTCAATTTGAAAAAAAAAATTGAGTGTTTGTTTTTCAAAGTGAACAATTGAATTTAATTCCATCTTAATAGTTTTTGCCATAAACTTCATTTCTCAGCTTTTACTGATTTAGCTTTTGGGGAGAGTGTGAATGATTAAAATATTTTTTCAGTTGTGTCTAGTGTACTATCAAACTTATTGCAATTTTATCCTTAGTGTACTTTTTTTACTACAAAAATTAATTTCAACTATTATTTGGTGCTTTTAACCCTTAAAATATTTTTTTAACTGTACCCAGTGTGTTATCAGACTGATTGCAATTTTATCTTTAATGTACTTTTTCAGTTCCAAAAATTATTTTAAACTATTTTTTGGTGTTTTTAACCCTTTAAAATATTTTTTCACCCACTTTCTCTTACTATTATCACAAAAGTCACTTGTGCTTAAGTCAATCCAAACAAGTTTTACTTTTACAAAAGTCATTTATACAATCGTTGTTCCAAACATAAATTACATTACACAGTCGGGCTTTTACCAAAAATAAAATTACCAAAAGCTAAATTGAGAAACTCCATTTTTCCTATCGCTGTTCCAAACACACCCTTCATTGATTTACCTTAATAGCTTTGGAGCTTTTGCAACTCGAGCTTATTGTTACCGTTAAAGTGCAATACTTTTGTCCCACCTAATTTTTATTCCTCTCTCTCTCTCTCTCTCTCTCTCTCTCTCTCTCTCACCTGCATCGTGCTCTTCTGGACTCTCCTCTAGTGATCTCCATCTCTTGTCTCAGCTTGGCTACTTGGAGCTTCCTTCCCTCTCTCGGCGTCCACCCAATCTTTAACTTGAAGAGCTTCTTCATCTTTGCCAACATCTAGAGTTTAGAAGAGAAATGGAAATCAGGAAAACTTCACTTATCTGATTATTGAATGAGACTGAGGGTACATTTATAGTGAGTTTAGTATTAGTCTTGGCATAGCCTACTACACGTGTTATGATGTGCTTGCAACAGTCTAACTAATTGCCTGCATAACCGCCTAACCTATTGTCAGCTCATCTCATCATATCTTTACTGCTAATAATCTTCACATTGAATCCGTCTTCATCTTCGACTTGTCTACATGTTCGATCTACCCTTCGGCGTCTTCGATATGTCATCTCCGATTTGGTGCTTTAGCCGTGACTCTGCAGCATGAGCTCTTCAAGCATCGTTGGTTGAACCTTTTCCGGCGGTGGGTGCTCTTTTGTTCACCTTTCCATCAACTTGAAGGCTGAGCTCTTCAAGTAGGCACTTGCTTTTGAAGTTTGACGGAGTTTCCTGCAATGCCGGCGTCATCTTTCATTTTCTCTCATGTCGTCGATCTGGTCTCTAGTAGTGTCATCTTTTGTGAAGTAAGGTTTAACGGTTCATTTATCGAAGATTTGTTATGTAGGAGTTGTCTTGTTGATTTGTTGTTTTGATCCTCTGCTCTGGCCTAGTTTGGCATTAACACACACACACACACACATATTTTCCTTCTGCGATCTGTTTCCCTTTAGCAATCTATACGCTGTGATTTTTTTTTTTGTGTAAAGAAGCAAAAGAGACGTTATGAAAATAAGGATGATACACAAGTAGCCTTTGATTTGGTAGAGAATGAGCACCAATATTTTCAACTTTGTTTCTGGTTTCGGTTTAGGATTTTGGTAGGCAATCTTCTGATATAACCTGTATAGAATGAAGATGAATATACCAAGAAGCAATCTATCTCTATATTAATCTCAAAGGATAAGCTCAATGTTTACAGAGAATTCTCAATTGCAAATATAAAAAACAATGATGAAAATTAACTAATTCTGTCATAATGCAGAATAACAGAATTGCAGAAGCAACACGATAGTCTCAAAGAAAATAACAGAAAATAGAGAAATATCAGAGAGAGAATCTTCTAAAATCTTCTTCTCCTTTTTCTGCCTTGCTGCCCATTCCTTTTATGCTCCATTCTCTCTTACCTTCCATGTGGTCTTGCGCATTCTGTTGCTCTTACGTGGCTCTCCATGTGCTTCACTATTTGGGTCACTGCTTTCTTGGGCTTGGGCTTCTTCCTTATTCTTAAGCCCATTTATTACATTGCTTCCCCCATCAATAAGGACCTTGTCCTCAAGGTCAAAATGATATTGTTGCTGAAAGAAAGATAAATCTTCCCAAGATGGCTGAGCATGATCATCCCACTGTATCAGCAATTGAGTGACCCATGTGTCATGAACCTTGACCCTACGTATATCCAAAACAACCTTAGGAGATAATAAAGGACCTGAACTATCAGTCAGTAATGGAAAAGGCTGATATTGATGCTGTGGATCACCATAACATTTCTTCAAGACAGAAATAGGAAAAACAGGGTGAATACGGGTGTGTGGGGGTAATTGAAGACGATAGGCCACAACACCAATACGTTCCACAATTAAGAATGGACCAAAATAACGTAGAGACAACTTCAAGTTTTGATGGCCCCGCAGAGAGTGATGACGGTATGGTTGAAGCTTAACGAACACATAATCACCCACTTGAAATGTCAGATCAGTACGCTTCTTATCAGCATAAAACTTCATCCGTGATTGAGCTTTCTGCAAATTATTCTTAAGTTGAAGTAACATAGCATCACGCAGATCCAACTGAGCTTTAACCGAAAATGGAACATCAATGGAATGATCTAAACAAACAAGCATAGGAGGATCACGACCAAAAACAACCCGAAAAGGAGTTAGTCCAAGAGATGTATGAAAAGAAGAATTATAACAATATTGAGCCCATGGTAAATAAAGAACCCATAAACGGGGTTGTTGATGCACAAAACAGCGTAAATACATCTCCAAGCATCTATTTAAAGCCTCAGATTGACCATCACTTTGAGGGTGATATGCAGAACTCATGCAGAGGGAAGTACCTTGCATTTTAAATAATTGCTTCCAAAATAAGCTAGTAAAAACCTTATCACGATCTGAAACAATAGATCGAGGAATGCCATGCAAACTAACAATATGAGTAACAAAAACCTCAGCAACAGCTTCAGCAGTGTAATGAGTTTTTAAAGGTAGGAAATGAGCAAATTTAGAGAGTCTATCTATCACCACAAAAATAACAGTATATCCTTTAGAAATAGGTAATCCGGTGATAAAATCTATTGCAATATCCTCCTAAATCTGTGTTGGAATCGAAAGAGGTTGTAACAGACCATATGGAGCAGTAGGCATAATCTTAGCCTGTTGACAAATGGAACACCGCTGAATAAACCTCTTAATATCCCTGTGCAAACCTTCCCACCAAAATTCTGCAGCAATGCGAGCATGAGTACGAACTGTACCAGCATGTCCTCCAACTTTGGAAGAATGAAATTCAGATAAAATAAGCTGTATGAGGTCAGTATTTTCAGAAGGCAAAACCAAACCTTGCTTATAAAATAACCTATCATCATGAATACTATAACCAGGATAAGCAGCTGGATTTTTCTGAACTTGCTGTTTAACCTATCATCAGAAATACTGCTCTGCTCTAAATAACCAGCTCAATGTATCCGTACCATCAAATCGCGGCAGCTCTAATTTAATCTGGCGGCCAAAAGAAGTATAAGACCCAGAATTTCCATACGAACCAGATGACGAATTCGGTGATTGAACAGCATGAAGTTGTGTCCAGTTCTCAAATCCCCTGGTTAACGCATCGACCGACCGAGATATGGAAGCCATGGAATGTTCTACACTCTGGAGACGAGCGGTGGCCGTCGTCATCGAGGATTCGACATTAGAGAAACGAGTAGAGTTCGTCCGCTCCGATTCAGCTAAGGCTTCGCTTAATCGTTGGATCTCAGTATTCAGAGTGTGCAGACGAGTATTATCAGCCATGAGAGCAGAATGAAAGCACCAAATGATATAACCTGTATAGAATGAAGATGAATATACCAAGAAGCAATCTATCTCTGTATTAATCTCAAAGGATAAGCTCAATGTTTACAGAGAATTCTCAATTGCAAATATAAAAAACAATGATGAAAATTAACTAATTCTGTCATAATGCAGAATAACAGAATTACAGAAGCAACACGATAGTCTCAAAGAAAATAACAGAAAATAGAGAAATATCAGAGAGAGAATCTTCTTCTCCTTTTCTGCCTTGCTGCCCATTCCTTTTATGCTCCATTCTCTCTTACCTTCCATGTGGTCTTGCGCATTCTGTTACTCTTACGTGGCTCTCCATGTGCTTCACTATTTGGGTCACCGCTTTCTTGTGCTTGGGCTTCTTCCTTATTCTTAAGCCCATTCATTACATCTTCCTCCCATATGAATCATATTCGTGACTTAATTAGAGACAAAATTGTACGGGACATGTGATCCAATTAGTTATATATTATTATTTCATCAAGTTGTGTTAATTTTAATTCCCAAATTTCCCAACTTTAACTTTTTATAAATTTTTTATAATTTCAAATTTAATTTCTTTTATCATTATCACAAAAGTCACTTATGCTTAAGCCAATCCAAACATAACATAAATCACATTACACAATCTAGCTTTTACCAAAAATAAGATTGTAAAAAATTAAATTGGAAAAATTTATTTTTGCAATAGCTATTCCAAATACACACTTAATGTCCTCCTGATAAGGTTGATCAAATAGTACCAGTAACTAATTAAATGTGGGTATTGGCAAAAAAAAAACTAATTAAATGTGGGTCAATAGAGGAATATAATAAAGAGGTCATAGCACGTGACAAATGCTGCTGATGCAATTAATACTTCATCTTCTTTATCCTGTTACTGATTAAATAACTTTTAAAAAAGAATAAAATTAGATGTTATATGTTGATTTAAAAGATTTATCATCTTTCAGAAATTGCATGGGGGTTATGGAAAATTCTGGAGATGGGTATATAAATGTGAAGGAATTCAACATCTAAACCAATGAATGTAATTTCCTGTGTTCCATTTTAGAGGGTCGATCGACCAAAATGACAAGCGATATGCAAAGAGTCGAGAGAGGTCAAGTGATAGGCCTCGGTGGTGCGGTTTTTCTTCCTTATATATTAGTATTTTTTTTAGGTCGAGTTCCTTATATATTATTCCGCTACTTAATAAAGTTAGAAAAAAAGCTAGACATGATTTGGTGATTTAACGGTCTTATTATCATTGTCTTTGGGTTGTGACAAATTCTAGAGATAGGTGTAATTAAAAAGGTGAAGAAATAGAGGCAAAACTTATTTTGGTGATATCTACGAATGTCTTGAGAGGATTGATCTTTAGCTATTGGTTGGGGATACACCTTGATTCTAAAAAGACAAAAGGTGAAGAAATTCATCATTTTAGCTGTGAGTACAATTTCATTTGTTTCCTTTCGTAGAGTCCAATAAAATAACACTCCCTTCAGTCTTATTTATAAACAACTTTCTTTCTCATGAGACTGGTCCTTTTATAAGCAACTTTCACTTTTTGTCTGAAAATGTTAACTTCTTTTTCCTATTTCACCCTTATTAAATACACATTCTCTTTTATGTCTTATAGTCATTATCTCTTATACTTTTAATCTATTCTCTCTTTTATACTCTTTTCATAAATAGGGGTATATATGGAAAAAATATGGTATTTTTGACACATTTATTATTTTTAACTACCAGTTCGTTTTACGCAATCAAAAAAAAAATTGCTTATAAATAGAACCGGAGGGAGTAATAATCTAGCTTGGGTGTGTAGAGTATAAAGATTTCAGACTATATATTTCGTTGATGCAATTAATAATTTCGCTTTCTTATCTTACTACTTACTTGGTTGGGGAAAATATGTATAAATATAATGTGTTGATTTTTAACTTGACTATCATATTCACATTTGCCGCGTGAGAAACTTTCCCTCTGATAGGGTTTATTTCCCTCCGCTAAGGGGTCGTCCTTCGTCTAGCAGCAGCGATGCGAGGGTGGCGGTCAGTCACTTCTCCGTGTAGGGCTTCTCCTCTCCGTCCGATGGAGTGTCTGGGATGGTTTATTATGTTGTGGCCGGTGCCTATGCTGACTAGGATATCATCTAAAGGCAGCAACGTAGGCGAGCGAGGTTGGAGGGCGGCCGAAGGCAAGGAGGTGTTTCAGCATCACTCTCTCGAGACGATCTCCTACCACGACCTCCGATGGGTGCCTCCATGGCTTTTGACTGCGAGATTTGTGGTGGAGGAACGGCGAATGAGACATCTAAGTTTAACGGTGCCATAAAAAACCCCAGGTAGCTGCAAGGTGTTGACAAATCAATTAACAAGGGGTTTTCGAGGCTCTTCAGCTATTCTGAGGAAGCCAAAGGCAACGACACAAATGCACTCCCAGAACCAGGGTGTGATGCTGATAGAGCCGGTAATACGGGCCCAATCCGGGAGCCCACGGATTTTGACGGGTTAGGGTGTGGAAAATCCCAACCAGCAAAAATACGGGCCGCACAGACCCACACCGCATAGCCCGCGGGCTGGTGGGTTAGCCCACGATTTTTTTTACATATAATAATTTTACAAAACTTATAAGTTTTTCACTCTTATCTTGGTACCTCCTAATCCAAAGAGAAAAAATCTTAGCCTCTTCCCTTCTTCTTTAAACAAAATTATTATATCTTGGTTGTTTGAGGATGAGTTTGTGTTTTATTTATAAACTTTGGCAAATTTGATAACTTTATCTCTTAAATTGTGGATTATGTTTTTAAATTTTTATAAGAGAAATGATTGATGCTAGAAAAGTAAATTTAATGACTCATATATATGTGTCTCATATTTTCGATCTTTTTTAAAAATAAGAATTTTTTTTTCAAAAAAAAAATACGGGCTCGCTGGCTGGCTCGCAACCCGCATACTGCGGGTTAAGGTTGGATTTTGCCAACCCACAAAAGTACGGGCCACACAAGCCGGTACCACATGGCCTGCGGGTTGGTGCGGGCCAACCCGCAACCCGCGGGTTGGCCCACATTCCCAGCTCTAGATGCTGACAATGGAGGAGAAGAGGAATTTGGGTAGGGAGCATCTGAAACCATCATTGCGCAGTATGGGTTCTGAGGTTAATGAAACTTTCGATCTCTTTAGCCTTTCTATTTATGTTGATTCAAGATTGAAACCATCGGATACTAATTTGGCTATGATTGGAGTTGGTTTAAATTTGTTGAATTGTGCTTTTTGCGTACTTGAGTGGTTGAAAGTTCTTGTGGCTTGGTTAATACAGGAATTATGGGAGGATTTATGCTTTAATCTAGTTGGATTTGAGAATAATCATATTGCTTTTAGAAAAATCATACCTTGTTGTGCCTGTGGTCTTATTATTGGGAAATGTTTCATCTCATGAAATTTATTAGGAAACCTTCTTATAAGTGGATTCCCAGAGAAGCAGATTTAGTAGGCTTGAGTACTGCTAAAGCTTCAGCGCATAGGTCTTGCCCTTTAATTTGGGTGTTGCAACCCTTGCTTCAGTTGCAGATATTGCTGTTGAAGGATGATTGGAAGTTGCTCTTTTGGCTTTGTTGATCAGACTTACATTGTTACCACTCTGTTTTATTGGTTTTCTTTATTTTGTTTGCGTCTGTTTTAGATTATGTTTTAGTTTTTGTTCTATTTTGTTGCTTCAACTTGCTTGTTTAGTTTCTATTTCTTAATATACAAACTTTTGTATTTATGATTTCGTGATTAATGCAATTCTTGTTGGCAAAAAAAAAAAAATAATATGTTGATTTTAAAAATTGGCGAGAATGAGAATGGCTCTGATTGTTCACCTGGCCTCTGCACAATCAAACTCCTCTATTCACCTTAGCAAGTATGATTTGAGTCTCTGTTTTTATGGGTTTTGATTTGTCATGATATTGCAAGCCATATTCCATAATATATTCACCCAGTTGGGTGTGCAAGCAATTAAATATGTAGTGCCTGACTATTGAGTACTTGGTTCAACTGATAAGGGATTATACTAGTTTAATCAGTTGTTTTGAGTTTGATCTCTAGGAATGTAATATTGTTAGCAAGGCAATTAAACCTGGATCAGCCACTAAACCGGCTGGAGTACTGGGTTAAGAGTCAGTGGGTCATACCGGAATTAAATCGGAGCTAACACTAGTATAAAATAACCCTTTTAGACTGCAACATTTATACCGATTATTGCAGATAAGGTTTAAAAAGTATGACCGATGACAGTTTTATAATTATAAAGAACTTTTGAGACCAGTTCCTAAAATATGCGGTCTAAAAGATATTATTTAAACCGGTTATCCAAACAATCGGTCTAAAAAGATAAAAATAATTAAAATTAAAAAATTTTAAAATTTTTAGACCGGTTATTAGTGACAACCAGTCTAAAAGATAAAACATTTTAGACCGGTTATTTCTTATAACAGGTCTAAAAGAAGCAAAATTAAAAAAATAATATTTTTCCCCTTTTAAGACCATATGTTTGAAATAACCGGTCTAAAAAAGATGAATTTTTTAGACTAATGCATAAGATAACCGGTCTAAAAACATTGAGCTTCTTCTTGTCTCCTTCGTCGCACCTCGCTCCTCAGTCTCCGTCCCATGTCGCTCCTTGATCGCCCTCGCATGTCTACATTGGCTCCCTCCGATTATGCTCCCGATGTTAGTTTAAAGTTTAAACAGGAAAAAATACGTCCATGCGCTTTCTTCTTTATTCGTCTTTCTTTGGGGTATTATGTCCTGTACAGTGAACCAAGTGAGGGGGGGTGCTACGAGGACCTGATTTGAATTTGGAAATTTCCTTTTCTTGTCTACTTGTTCTCTTCTTCCTCTCGCTCACGGCCACACCGGTATTACTCTAATTTTGTGGTACTCTCTCGATTGTCTCATTGGCGGTGAAGACTCAAAGAGCTTGTGGGGTTTGATTTCTTAGAAGTGAAATGGGTTTAGTTTTATGTTTGATTCTCTTTGGATTTGGTCTTGGCGTGGTGGCCATTATTACTGCTGAAGCTCTTGTAGCATTCTTGATCATTAAAAGGTTGGGCACCAAGGCTAAACGAGACGAAGCTATAATAGTATTGAAATTGAAATCCCATGACGGTACTGCAAAGCTTGATCCCCATCAATTGTTAACTTTTGCAGAGAATAAGTAGGTCGTTCTTATTTATGATCATTTTTGCTAAAAATTTTTGTTGTCTTGTGTTTGTCTGTAAATGAATGATTGGAAGTTAAAAGAAGAATAAAAATAAAATCAGGTTTGTCTTGATTCTTGAGCCAATTTGGGTCAATTTAATTGCTAAGACGGTGAATCTAATGATAGATGATGCGTTTAGGTGTTTATTTTACTCTTATTTTTTGTTGGTTTACTTTTTTAAATGATCTGGGACAAAGTAAGCAATTCTTTCACCTAGTTTTATTTTGACGGTACCATCATAATCTCAAACAGGCAATGGTATAATGCATTATGTTCCGTGAAACTGCCTTGACATTTTCCCTTTTATGTTTCCTTCGTCTGGTGGAGCTATGCATTTCTCAGGAATTAGAAAATAGAACAAGAGTACGGTGATAGAGTGTTTTGCACCAGAGAAGATAGAACAAAAGGATATAGTGGCGACAGAGAGAAAAAGTAGTTGCTTACAATGTAATAACACTAGTCTGATAGTTATTCGTTGCTACCTTACTTGTTGACTGCTAACTGAATTCATTAACTACAAACTGAAACAAGATTCTAATTCTGTCAATCCACTGATTTCCATGTAACAATTATTTTCCCCCTTCAAAAGCAATTTTAGAACTCAAGAATTTGTAACAGGGGCTGTGGTGGGGAAATGGGAAACTAACTCCTAGTTTCTTCTCTCTGTGTGTATTTTAAATAAAGAAGCCTATCATGCTGTTTTTTTACTCACTCATTTGTTAACAGTGCTAATTTCTACTGTACTACAATTACAGTCTCACTAGTAGAACAAGCCCCTGGACGTGCTAATTTATTTTGATTTTATGGTTTATGACTTCCCTGGACGTGCACATATATGACTTCCCCATTTCTCATTTAATCTTCTCTTTGTTTAGGAGAAAAAGGACTGAGTCCCAAAACTATGCGGCTTCTGTGGTTCAAAGGTCATTTCTTTTATCTTAGGAAAGTAAAGGTATGTATTGATATAGTTTTAAGCTCATACTTACTAAGTTGTCCGTCTTAGGCTTTTTGAATGTCCAAAACCTTTTTCTTTGCAATGTGGTATCAAGGCTATGTATTGATGGCAGCTTTTCCTTATGCAGGGAGGTGTATTTTACTGTGAAATTGGTATGTTTTCTGTTGATACATTTTTAGTAGGGATTATTTTCTCTCTTATCAGACTCACTTTCATTTCTCTTCATTACTAAATGGGTTTAATCAGCAGTATTTTGGGCATTCTCGATTTCTCCATTGGAATTCCTTTCGGTCTCTTGGTAGGGTTTTTCCTCTTCGTTTACTCTAAACCTAAAGAAGTGAAGGTAACTTTTTAACTTTTTTGTGCATGTTCCATTTAAATGTGTCCGATTCTGACCCAATGTTGATTAAGTAATTGTGACCAGTGAGACGGAAACTGAAGTTAGGTGCATTAAGAATTTTGTTTGTGTGCATGCCTGATTATCTGAAATGCTTGATGTTGCAAGAAACAGAGGTAGTTCCAATTAACGATTTAGGCCCACATGCTCTGCAAGAACTTCTTTCTAAAATTCCTGCGTGGATGAAGAGCCCCGATTATGAACGAGTTAGTAAAGCCTTGCAATCTATGTGAATTTTATTTTTGTAGTGAAATTTTTCCATGTAGACCTTATGTTCTTGTGCTTGATTGCGCAGATAGACTGGATGAACAAATTTTTATTATATATGTGGCCTTCACTTGATAAGGTGCTTCTATAATTTGTATGGGAAGATTTATCCTCTAATTATTATGTTCTTCACCTGAGTTCTTTATTTGTTGACGTGTAGGCAATATGTCGTATGAATGAAAGCACGGAAAAACCAATATTTGCAGAATATATTGGGAAGTATCAGATTAAAAATATTGAATTTGAGACTTTAAGCCTTGGTACTCTCCCTCCTACCATATGTGGTGAGTTTTCTTGTTGTGTAAGATTTGCTTGCAACTCTTAAAAATTTTGTTCATGGATGCTACTGTTGTCCTGCTGTTCATTTCCTACCTAAAATTTCTTCATCCTATATTCTCCAATTCCACTATGAACAAAGATAGTTGCTTTGTAGATTCTCTTCTTTATGTCACCCAAAAAAAAAAAAGGAATTATCTGCCTTTCTGTTTCAGCTTGCAGGCAATAGTAAAGAGTTCGTTCTCCTTTGGAAAGGGGTCCTTTCACAAATTTTTGAAAATGAGTTCTTTCACAAATTCTACCAATTCTTAGAAATATATATGTAGTTGTTAAGATACATGAAGCTATTTATTTCATTTTTATTTATATGTATTTTGGCTCATGTTAATTCATGTATGTAGTTCATGAACCTTTGTATGATGAATAGTTGTTTTATTAAATTTATTCACACTTTAATTGCAAGATTGAGATATTTTTTTTATTAATTATTGTCAATTTTTTATCTTATGAGTTGTTGTTTTTTATCATTTAGTTATGGTTGTCATAGCTTACTTAAAATTATATGATAGTAAAAAAATAGGACACTTTTTTTTGGATTGAGATGATTTTAAAATCCTTCCAATTCCAAAAAAAAAAAACCCTATTTATTTTTTTTTAAAATGTCACTTTTTAGACCGGTTATTCTAATAACCGGTCATAAAAGTACTTAAGACCAGTTATTCTGAAAACTGGTCTTAAAAGTATGACTTTTAAGACCGGTTATTCTAATAACCGGTCTTAAAAGTATTTAAGACCAGTTATTTTGAAAACCGGTCTTAAAAGTGTTGGGAAAAAAATTTTAGACTGATTTTTAAACAATTGGTCTAAAAAGTCTGGACTTTTTAAACCTGGTCTTCAAGAAACTGATCTAAAAAAGTGATTTTTAAGTAATCGGTTTAAAAAGTAATAGACTTTTTAGACCGGCTGTATCAAGACCGTCTCCAGAACCGGTATAAAATGTCGTTTTTAACCGGTCTTAAAAGTGATTTTTTCACTAGTTTAACTTGGCGCCAAACCAATAAAAATAGATTTTTTTTATAAAAAAGTACCAAACCGGGTTGATGATCGGACTGAACCGGTCTACAGGCCGGTTCGCTAGTTTCTGGTCCGAGTTTGAGTACATTGATTGTTAGATATTTGGTGGTAGAACTTTGCAACCCTTGTGGTCCTATTGGCTTGATCCACATTAGTCTGAACCTTTGATGAATCGTCCGAGTTAAAAGAGATAAGTCCAGGATATCAAATGTTCCTCATGAAGACATATACGGCCCCCCAAGTTTATCAAAATTCAATGATGGGTACCAAACAGGGCCTATAGGCCCAATAGCAGCCAGCATTGAAGAAAAGAATATTGTGTCCACATCAGGAAAACGGTCAATTTGTGGGCCTTTAAAACAGTAATGGGCCAGTTTTTACTTGTTGCTTGCTGGCCTTCATACCGTGTTTTCTACTTTTCTTATTTCAAGAGGCAAACTGAAATTGCTAGAAGCATCTTGAGTGAGAGAGGACAAGTGGAGAATGACATTAAAGATCATCCGCCGTGGAGGAGAAAGCAGATGGAAATCACGTGTGAGGATGGTGACAATAATGGACGTCATCGCCGTGCCCAATTCGGAAAAGCAACAACCGCACTCTCTCACCCGATCACGTGCATTCCTCATGCTCCCTTCCATTCCTCTCTCCCCCATTCAATTCAATCATCCCCCATTGTAATAATCCCCTTCCCCCTAGTTTGTCCTTATCTCCTTTTTTTGTTTTTTTAAGTTACAAGGTAAGTTGCTAGAGTTATGAATAGCGCCGAACTCACAACCTTTCATTTATAGGAGAGTATTAATATCATTAGACTACAAGGCTTTGGCTCCTTACCGCCTTTCACCTTATTATGCACATTTCAAAAATATAATAATTATATAAAAATATCTTAATTTTTTATAAGATCATTTTAATTTTACTTGAAACCACGCAAACCTGACTAAGAAATCAGTTATATATATGATATTAAAAGGAAAATATGAACGTGAATGATATGTTTTGTTTTTATGTTTTCCAGTATTGTAGAGGGAAGTGGTTTGTTTCAGTGGACGAAAACTCCGATGGCCATAATGATCCCGGGATTCTTACAGCTCCCAACTAAAGAGGCAGCACAAGTGGTGTCATTTACTTTCACAACCAAATGCATTGAATCAGGGATTTGCATCTTCGTCTTTTGAGGTTGAGGAAAACCGCACCCACTCAGCCTTCCCCATAACCACCCTACAGGTGTCCCCCAACAGTTGCAGCGCACAATTTACATTAGAGTTTCATTTCAATTTCTGAAAACTTACTGTTATTAAATGAAATTCACAAAACTTAACTATATCTCAATCTCTCTTCATTCATCATGCCCCCTTTAAAATACTAAGCAGCTTGAAATCGAGAAAAACGGACGTTCTACCCGCATACCCACATAAGGACGTCGAAAATGTCACGCCTTTTCCTCCGAGTTACAAATACATTGGGCGCTGCTCCATTACGATTTCATTCGCTTGGTCTCTTTCATTATTTCATTATATAATTATCACTATAGATCTTTTTGTATTACTACTATTTTAGGAGTCCCATTTATATTAATTAGTCAACGAAGCGTATGAGTCAAATACAAAATAGAAAATTAAATATATTTCAATTAGTTACTCTTTATTGGTGGGACTGGATTTTTGAAGGGTATAAGAAGAAGATATGAAAAAGAAAATAGTGTACGATATTTTCAAGACGTGGACAACACTTTTCTTTAGGTTTAATTTGCCCCTACCTGTACATATCTTATAGGGTGCAATTTGGATTGACCAGCGAATTTCTTGAAGGAAACAATGAAGACGCTTGAGTATGGATTGTACTTCCAATATTCAAGCGAAGACAATAATAGTTTTTACAAATTAAAGTGATCATTTGATTTTATTTTTATGTGCACTCAAGAATAAAAACAATGAGTTTGATCTCTTATTGTTGGGTGGTGTGACATCTGATGTTGTATGCTTCATATATGTTTTGTGTTGTATGTCTTCAGAGATCTAGGCCCACCAACAATCTCACACTATTTTATTATAATTATCTAGGTTAATTAGTTCATTATAATTTTTTGTTAATTTGTGTGCACAATTTCAGGCCATAGTCCCTTTGAAGGGAGCAACAACAAGTGAATACCGCGACAAGCAAGAAGAATGATATATGATTCTGGCTATAAGCCTAATTAAAGTTAACAGAAAAATAAAATAAAAGCCCAGATATATATTGATTTGATTGTTTATGTTCAATGATACACATATAATTGATATATTATTAATATCTTATGCATCATGTCCGCAATGCGGAACATTTTGAGTAGGAAATTGGTAAGGTTTTGATGGGATCGGAAGATAAGAGAAGGAGGAAGATGCAGCAGTAGACATGTCCACAGGGAATCCTATCCCTGTAGGCTTAGTGGCTGCAGCCCGTTCGAGTGACTGAACCTGAGTCTTGAGAAACTTCACATAGTGAATGGCTTCGTCTAACATGGAAGCTGTGTCCATCTTAGTCCCTCCCGGAACCAGCCTCTGCAGTATCCTTATTCTCTCGCTGATCCTCTCTCTGCGGCGGCGAGCCGCCACGCTCTGAGGATCTTTCGAGATCTTCACGTTCCTCCGCTTCGGTGGCTTCACTGACTCCGGGTCTATGTGTATTGGCTGCATCACCGCTATCCTGAATATCATCTCCCTCATCGCCGCCATTGACATCCCTTTCTCCAACGCTGCTCTAAAGCTCGCGTTTCCTCCGCAGGGCGGTGGATCTCGCTCTTGTAGCATCGTAGTAGGATTAGTGAAGGAAATTGCAGCAGACTGTAAGCTTGTGAATGAGGACGGCGACGTCACAGGCGAGTTGTCCAAAAAATGCAGCATAATTCCGTGTATGTCGGTGTCCGTCGTCCTAGTAGCGGTTGGGGAGAGCTCAGGCAGTGCAAAGTCGTCGGAAACGACGTCGTTGTTGCTGTAGGCTCCAGAGATTTCAGGAAGTTGCATCATCATCGTCTCCATCTGATTGTCCTGGTGGTCCGAAGTGGATGACTTCAACAGATCTTCGACGTTCATTTAGTATTAAATATGGTTTAATCCCACTGCTCAGAGGAAAGAAGAATTGATAGGACGGAGAAGTATTTAAGGTGGCGTAACTGAAAAGAACTTGGGAAATCAGGGGATGATGAACAGAGAGGTGGGAAAGATATGAAAGAGAAGAGAAGAGCAGTGAAGTGGTAGTTTAATGGCAGAATGTGATGAAGGAACAATAATAATGGGGGGAAAATCAATATAGATGTGATGTGCAGAACGCAATAGCAAATTTGAATCAATATCTCAGAGGAGTGGCTACTGTGTCTATATATAACAAGCGGTTCAAGGACAAGTATTATTTTATCATCATAATTTATTATAATTATAAGGGAATGCTTTCTTTATTCTTTTCACAGTGGATGCTGCTTTTTCTGGAATGTTTTTTTTTTGGTGAAGCAAGCACCTTATAATTTTAATGCCTTTCTTGAAATGTTAATACTTCAGACTTCCTAATTGGGAAACAATACACTTTTTAAATTTGAATAAAGAAAACAACACTGATAGGAGTGATGTTTATCCAATTTAAACCTTCTAAATTAAATTTAGAAGGTCGAGCTTAGTGATAAGCACATTATGCTTGTTAGAATAACTAGCACAATATATTGCTCTCTCCGATCTTAATTATATGGTGAAGTTTTAAAAATTTTACTTAGTTTTAAATATATGCTAAAGATGTGGCATTTGGGTTTTTTTCCCATCTTGACTCTCTTTGATTGAGAGCTTCTTTGAAATGACAATTAAAATATTCAAAAACAGTTTTTCAACATGATTTATATTATATAAGGTAATTTAATTAAGTCAGTATGTAAGAGTAATTTTGTCTCAAACGTGCTTATGATAAATAGCTCCAAACAAGCATTTTTAATTACAAGCAAGCTGTTGACATGCTTTTAGTTCATCAAGAGGACATTATTGGGATAATTAATTTCAGTAGTGAAGGGAAAAATTAAAAGGTTAGTCCTATTTCTTAAAATATGTGAAATTAGTTAATTTTACTTTATAATTACGAGAGAGGAAAACGTGAAAGGGCATTAGGGTGGGTGCAATATGAGCCACTGAACTTGAAGGACATATCTCTAATGACAAGAGGATACCATCACGAAGATCTATCCTGTCTAAGAATATATTTATATGAGGGTGAAGCAATAGGTCATGCAAGTGATAGGCCTTGACAGAAATAACTAAATCTTAACCTAAATGGAATCAAACTTTAGGATAATGAAATGTAAGGGAGTCAACGGATCAATAAGAAAATATGGTGCAAGTGGGAGCAGGGACCTAAGGCTTAAGTGCACGCCATCCCAAATTTAGCCATTTAACAAGACTCGTCTTCTTTGAAAGAAAGAAAGGAGGAGGAGGGACCGACGAAGGTGACAGGTGTCAGAAATCTGAGCTTAGCCATTTAATAAAATTTGTTTGAGGGGTTTAAATTTAAAGGGAAAATTATGAAAAAATCCCTCATTGGCGACTTATTTGCCACATGAGACCTTCACGTGCAGATTATCTTCCCTTGTGTGCAGATGATCTTCTCTATGTGCAAAATTCTTCCCTATAAGTGTGTATAAATCTTCCTTATATGTGTAAAAATATTCCCTCCATGTGTAAGATATCTTTCTAGATCTCATTTAACAAATAAGTTGTCAATGAAGTCTTTTTTAGCAATTCTCCCAAATTTAAATTTGAAATGGTGAGGATTGAGTGGGGTTGGATGAAGAAGGAAGTGAGATGCAAACCAATTAGAAGTGATGGAGATTGATGAACGGGTGAAAATATGCGTCATGTGGCGCAGCTTCAGGCCGAAAAATTTGGGTGTGATTCGTAGGAGAAAAAATTAATAGAAAAGAATTGTAATATTAAAAAAGTTTAGAAAAAGAAGAAGAAATGAATGAAAAGGGAACGCTATTCGAGAAGGATCAGGTTGTGACTTGTGATGAAAGCAGCATCATGTGCCCGTTTTGTTAACGAACTTACCTCACGGCCAACTACCCCCACCCTCCAAGCGTTATTTTACAGTACCCCCTACCCCTCTTCCCTATGCGCTTCCCTCTACTCTCTCCCCTTGCAGTCCAATTTCCATACCTGGGTTTTATCCTGTATGCATCTCACTCAATTAAAGTTAAGGGGGGAAAAAAATACAAAAAAAAGTAGTTTGAAATTGTAAAATCTTAAATTAGGTTTATCATTAAAAGTTGATAAATGAATGAAGAAGCTCAATAAGTAATTTATAATTCATTATTTAAAAAATACCTTATTTAAAATTTTACAATTTCAAAATTATTTTTTTGTCTTTTTCCCTAAATTTAATTTACTTTGCGTTTGAGTGTGTTTTACTCTACTTCTTCTACCCTTAATATAAGACGTATTTACTTAATTTAATTGAATTAAAGTAGTTAGTTAAATTAGTTAATACGACATGTATTTTTTAAAATACCCTATTATTTTCCTTAATTTCTTTATTCCCTCTTCTCTATGATTTTTGTTGAGAGAGCATTGATAGGGAAAAAAATGGGAAAATGTTGACAAATTTGAAAACTTTGTTTTTATATTTATGACCAAATTCAATTTTTAAAATATGTCTTATATTAAGGACTAGAGGAAGTATCACATAGTATAACTATTAATTATATGGACAAAATTCATAAATGATTATTAATTATTTTCTAAGCGACTTATACTATGAGTCAAAGAATCCTTCTAGAAATGACTTATATTTTATAAATAGGGTGGAGTATATATATGGGTTATTGCTGTCAAATATTAGTGGTTTACAATTAATTTGGCAATTAGACGTGATCATGTATATCATGACAGCTTGATTACATAAAAACTCATGCACTTATGGAAGATATTAGATTAATTCGAAAAGTTAACCTTCATGAATTTTCTATTTCCAAATTTTTCATTTTTTAAATAAATTGACTTTTAGGAGAATATTATAAATCCATTAGAAAATAATTATTGGATGGCAGCGATACAAGATTGACTTGATTTAAAAATGAATAAAATTATTAAACTAATACGGTGGATCCAAGATCCCCTTGACGAATGAGAAAGAACAAAGAACAAGATGCAAGCTCCAAACCTAATGAAATTACATATGTACATAGCGATTTACGGAGTACACAACAAATACAAGTAAACAATTTTCATAAAACATACTCCCAATATTCAGCGCCAATAAACATACGAATTAACGAAAATATCTTGGGTGAAGGCCATCGATGAGATCAAATTAAACGACAAAGTTTATATTATTGGTACGTATCAAGAATGATTTGTTCAAATAAAATTAAAAATTGACGGATTGCATGAGAATATTGAAATGATATATATATATATATATATTGGCATCAGCAATTGGGGAGGGAAAGGTGGGCCAAGAGTGTGGAGTCGACAGGGCACATTATAATGTGACACAGACGTTGATAAGGTTGGGAGACAAAGTTCATGCAATATTGCCATCGTCCCGCTGGGGAGCCACACGCTCCAATTTGCTGCAAAACACGCAAGCTTTGCCATGATTGGCCACCCCCTAAATTAATATTACTATATACTTCTGTGGCACATTCCATACATTTCCAGAAACTTGTTATGTTATTATAAGGACGTTTATGTACTTCCCTCCACATATTACGCCGCTTATATACGGAGGAAAGCATCATTGGAATTAATCCTTTTACTTCAAAGTTCGGTCCAAAGCCTCAACTGACTACACCATCACTCACTCACTCCCTCTCTGAGGTATATTAATGCTAAAATAATTAATAGAAGCCAATATATATAAAGAATAAAATAAGGTGGTCGCCATATGCGTATTTAAGTGAAGGGTGGGGACAGTTCTGCGCCAGAGAGGCTGGCCTGGTCTGATAGATGAAGAATCCAAAGGAGAGAGATAGATCTTGTTGGTGATATATTTTTACTCTGCATTATCACCTGTTATCATCTTATCTTATCTTGCCCACAACCCAGTTGTTGTTTTTACATTAATGTCAATGATGATGATCCTAGCTAGCAGCAACCCTTGTTATTGGTGTTATTATGAGGATACCAAACGAACTGATATATGTACTAGAAGATTATTGGTGTTTGAATATGAATGTGCCACCTTTTATGCTATGGGGAAACGAGAAGGGTAGGTTGAGAGCAGAAGAGAAGCATTAATTAAAGGGCGAATGAGATGGTCCCGCCCCAGTTGCGTGACTGTCAGTGTGCATGCATAAAATTCACAAACTTTCAAAGTTAAATCATTTTCCCGTTGCCCTATTCTGCATGTTATACTGCCACAATCCAACCCACTTGTTTGGATTCAACATTCTATTACTTCATTTTCACTGCACGCTCTTCCGGGGAGAACCAAAACTGAAACTCTCTGCGTGTACAAGTTAATTCATCTTCTTATACATACATGGCACAGTTATTTTAGAGTGGAATCACAATTCACGGGTGCCTCATGTTTGGCCTCATAATATCTGTATGTTGCTCTCACTTGGAATTCTTTTTAGGGAAAAACAGTTTTTTATTTTTTTAACCTGAAATGTATGTCTACTAGAAGTGGTGTTTTCTTTCTCTCTTTTCTTTGGCTTACATATAATATTTTTTAGAAAAAAAATTGTCTCCGCATATTTGATCAGCTGTCATGCAACTTTAATTTGTTGTCATTCTTCTAATATTTATTTTCGTATTTATATGGGGTAAGTTTAAACATAAGAAATATAAGTACTATATTTGCAAGATATAGAATATTCTCATATCCTCCACTAATTAAAACATTTCTTCGCTTTTTCTAGCTTGGTCTTTCTTGTTCATTTCAAGCCTGTGAGCTGCAGCTTACCAAAATAAATATAATAAATGTTATTCAAATTTTAATGTCCTGAAATTCTACCTTTTCACTATTTTGTGCTATTTCGTTTTTTTTTTTTTTTTGTGGTGAAAAGAGACGGGAAGATGCCCATTTTTGTATTATAATTAGATGAAGAAGGGATTAAATCCCATACAATCATTCTGAAACAAAGTCTGTAGATGAAGCGGACAAACATTGAAAGAAGATGAAAAAGATAAATTAACCTTCCTTTGCTAAGGCGTTAGCAAGAATGTTTTACACCCTAGAGATATTCTGTAGCTTAACGTCCCAGTCTTGGTTCATCATATTTTGTGCTATTTCACTCAGACACTTCGTGTCTCACATGGTATGAAATTTCAAAAATCAGAACTAGGCTAAGAATATTATCATCTGAAATTCTGACGAGTTAACACTTAGCAGAGAATTTGGGCCAAACAGACACTTGAACAGAGAGACAGTCTAGAGGAACAGTATGTGAGCTGGTTAAATAAGGCCGAACTTGACTCTCATTGGGCCAAGCAAATAGGCTCGCATTTCACCCGGTTTTGCTTTGAACTCATTCCATATTGACTCGCAATACTTTGACTTTTATGATTTTCCCCACTGAAAGAAAAGAGAGTTAGGATTAGGGGTGTTCAAATTCCGGGACGGGATCGGGAATATCCATTCCCGGTTCCCGTCTCAGGATTGGTCGGGATTGGGATCTCATTTTCGGTTCTGGTCCCGGTCCCGAGAAATTCTAGGGACAACCGGGACAGGGAATTTTCGGGACCGAGATCGGGAATTTTCGGTCTTAATAATATAATTATATTAGTTAAATTTTTTATAATCTAGTGTTTAAAGTGATTATTTAACACCTAATAAGGTCATAAAAATCACACAAATTGAGTTAGAATTAAAAAATAACATATTATTATCACATTCATCATTTTTGTTATTATCTTTATACATTATATAGTTAGGATTTGTATCACAATATATAAGATTTAACTCTAACTAAATATGTGATATACATTTTATCAAATGATAACTTAATTTATGGGGTAAAAATACAAAAAATAAAATAATAACCTATTTTTTAAGGAAAAAATAGAAAGGAAAAAAAAATCGGGACCGGGAATTCCCGGGATCACAAGGTGTGATCCCGGTCCTGGGTTTTTTACATCCAGGTCCCGGTCCCAGCCGGGATGGGAAATTCCCGGGATAAAATATCCGGGATCGGGCCGGGACAATCAGGACTAGGATACTTTGAACACCCCTAATAAAGGGGGGGTTGATGTGAGAAGGCAATTAAAATAAGTTGAAAAAAGCGAAGGAAAAAAGAAAAAGGAGGATATAGTAGAGGAGAGGGGTATTTACAGTTTACGACTTTACAATCCACAAATCATCTTTTGTTCACCTTTTGTCTAATGCTCTGTGAAGGCCTCGGTCAGTGGTTCTATAAGGCTGTTCAAACCTCAGAGACAAAGGCTAAAGACTAAAGCCTCTTTGCCATTTGATCCGTATCCACTTTTTAAAACCCATCCGATTTTCAAACCACAACTAAACTCTCTCACTCCCATTCCCCACCCTACTTGACACACGTGTAGTGCATCCCACGTGCCACTCCTTTCCCAAAAGACAAAAACCCCATCAAGGACACAATTCAAAAACTAGTGCTCTATTGGCTTTTCTGTCTTTTCGTTTTATTTATTTTTGCCCTCCTCAAAGCTTTTTGCGAGTATGAGACGAAATTATATTATTGCAGTGCACGACAAAGATATTCAACCTTTTTATTCTTTAATATTTGCCGTAATCTTTATCTTTATTCCCTTGTCTACTACACTCCTCTTTCTCTCTCTTGACCGGAGACCCCAAAAATGTATCTTTCTTAACTTGCTTTCTCTCGTGCAGTTTCTCTGCTTCAGATTTTAATAATACTCCCCATGAATTGGTTAAACAACCTAAGAGGCCAGGAAAGGCACCAGCGTGTGAAAATGCTTACCTATAACTTTCTCTATGATACCTTTCCCCCTTATTATATACATGCACATATACATACATGCTACAAGAAATTAAAAAAGAAATACTTTACCCAAACATACTAGAGAGCAGGAAGAGAGGGTAAAAGGAGAGTGTAAGCCAGAGCGAGTAGTATAAACACTAATCAGATGACTACTTAAAGTGGGAAAAGGCAAAGGTTTCTTGTTCTCTGAGAAGGAAGTATAGAAGCCTTGACAGATACGTGTCGAAAAACGGTCTTTCCTTGCATTTCGCTATCATCGAATTATTCAATTCCTTGTTTTCATCTTCTTTAACCTTATTTTCAATTTTTATATTCCCCTCCTTACATCTCCATCTGTAGTAGTCTTCCAATTCGTTCTTTTTTTTGGAAGACTCCTTACTTACTTTTCAGTCCTCCTCCCAATCTATTCTCAAAAAAAAAAGAAAAAAAAGAATGAAAACTACAACTCTCGATGAAATAATGAAGCGGCCGGCGGTATGATGGCTTTCTTTTTCCGTAAATTATTATTAAATTATAATTAAATGGTAATAAAAGCAATAATAAGCAGAATCATGTAAAGCTAATTATGGAATTGTTCATGAGCGAATATATGTCATTCGGTGTCAGCTCGATCCGTGGATCTTTTGTGACATCACTCGGCTTTTATCGGTTTTTGAATTGAAATGCAAGTGTGATAGTTCGTATCGTACATTGTAACATGGGGCTAGGTAGCGAAAGCCCCAGAGAAATTAGTGTTTGGAGGCCTGCCTGTTACATTCTCAGTTCTCAGCTTTTACCCAATAGAACTGTAAAGGAACCCCCCTTCTCATTAACTCCTTTTTTTTTTATGGCTGCCATTAATGCAACTGAAACATGCAGAGATCGTAATCAGAAACAGAAGGAGATGAACAGGAGGAAGAAAAATAATTCCATACTAATGTAAAGCAATAAATTGCACCAATGAACGGAAAGAAAAAACTCAACAAGAATCCAGAGATAGAAGACGAGCATTTAAAGTTTTGCTTTTAATTTCGACTTCACTCTAGCCACAACCTACCTGCACCCATGGATGGTATGTGGGGAAAAAAATTACAGATAAATATTTGGTGCTATATGTACACGGAATCACAAACAACGTTGACACGCACGCACGCGCACACTCAAGTTTCCATCAATATCATTCTCCTAAGTGAAAAAAGAAACAAACAAAATGAGAAGAAGTAATTAAAAAAGAAGAAGAAGACGTATATAACTAAGAATTGTAACATGCCGAAGGTGGCATGAGATTCAAGGACAGGTCGTCATCATTTTCCAAGACCAATCGAACCTTGTTCATTTCGGGATTGGAAGGAGTAATAGTATCAGAATCAGGATGGAGCCTTTTCTTGGAAAGAAGGGACACACCAAAAAGCTTAGTATTATTATTATTGCTGCAGGGTTCCTCCACAATGGAGACCGAACTTGAGGTGTAGGTCATGGGAGGTCTGACGAGCCGGGATAGTTGAGGGGTGGTAGTTTGCTTAGCGTTATTTGCAGAGGTAGAATAATAACCCAGAAGCTGGTTCATTTGCCTTTGGACCATGGAAACGTTGGTAGCAGAAGGAGGCATGGGTGATGGTGAACATGTATTATTAGGTAGGAGAAAAGAGGAGGAAGAGAAAGAATTGCTCGGAGCGACAGGCTTGACATGATTCTGGACGAAATAGATGATGTCGTTGTAGAGTTTTTTCAAGTGGGCCAGCTGAGACATGAGCATGCTGTTGCTTCTTCTCAGTCTTTCGTTGTCCTCTGACAGCGTCACCATACCACTACCGGTGCCGCTCGGCGGCGAGTCACACCAATGGGGCGGCTGCTCGTCGGAGTCGTTGGACGGAGAGACGCTGATTCTGGTGCCGGAGAAGGGAAAAAAGGTAGGAACGTTGAGGCCCAACGGAAGCTGGTGATGATGGTGAGGGGGGTGATTAACGGGCACATGCTGGTGATGATGAAGCTGAGCTGTCTTTCTTCTGTGGATCTCGCACAGTAAATGCTTCTCTCCCCTCCTAAAAAACTCATTCGCGAACTCCCATCTGTCAGGCACGATCTTCCTAAAACCCTAGTTCATTTTGAAAAAAAAAAAAAAAGGAAATTGAAGTTAGAATGTGAAGGGGGGAAAAGGAAGAGGGTGAGGGGTGAGTAAGCATATATACGTAAGTGTTGAGCTGGCGAACGAAGCTGGAGAAATTGTTGTGCTTGAAGTAGTTGGGGAGGAGGTCTCGGGCGAACTCAGGAGGGCGCCAAACGACGAAGGTGGTGTCGTCTTCGCCCCAAGAAACTATGTGATCGGTGGTGGGATCATCCACCAGCTGGTATGTCTTGGTCAGGAATGGAGCCGGCACCGATTTGTGTGACTCTAACGACAGTAAAATGCTCTCACAATTGTCCAACAACAGAGCCATTGAAAAAGTGGGACAAAAATCAGGAAGGAGGAGGAAGAACTGGTGAGCTAGCGAAGAAGGAAGCGAATGACGAGTGGGGAGACGAATAGAAGTAGTAGGACTAGTTCTACTGTGTAATGAGGTAATTCGGTTATGTCTTTGGTTTTTATTTTTGGTGGGAGAGGAGGGCTATTATAATGTGGTGTCCCTCCTCGGTTAAGGAGTAACTAGGGAGAGGGGGGGAATATGTGTCTGTCTCGGACTGTGAAATAAGGACCTTTCAATACAAACCCGTGACTCTCTCTTTCTTCTCCGTATGTGTTTCATTCACTGACCCTCCCTGACATTGATCCCCCTCTTAAAATCGAAACTCCCCTTCCTTGCGAATTTACTATTCCGTCCTCCTCCCTTTTCCCTTTTCCCTTCTCCCATCTTTTAGTTCTTTATTTACTCCCAAGTGCACATTAGTCAAACCCCCTATTTTTTATTCTTTTTATAATGTGATTACAAATTTTTTAAAATATTTATTTTATTTTTTTATGTTTACTCACATTTAATAAAGGTAGTGTCTGAGAATAATAATTAATATGATATTTGAGATTAATGCAACTAGTAAAAGTAATATTGAAGATTATTTGAATTTTATGATAATTTAATTTTTTTAACTGTTTTTATTGATGTGTGAGAATTAATAGTTTATCTCTTATAATAATAACCAATGCCCAAGGAAGATAGTAACTCACTGGAATCTAGCTTTGGTTAATAAATAAACAAATAAAATACAGCGTTAAGGATGTTCCCAAAGGTAGAGGAAACCTCGTTATACAAGGGCATTACGGCCAACTACACTGGTTTATTAATTAGGTATTTGTCATTTCTCTTCTATGGACAGGACTAATAAATTGTACTATGTAGAGGGAAGTTGGATGTAACCAGAGAGAGAGAGAGAGAGAGAGGAGGGCGAGACTTGGCTTAGGGTAGCTTCACGTCAAACCAGTGTTCTCTTGTCAGTTTGTAGTTTTCCTTTTGTTGTTTAAAGTCACCAACCAAACACAGTCTCCAATTTCGAATCCCTGTCTTTTTTTTTTTTTGCCTCCTCTAGAAGATAAGGCAAAGCGCACACATCGTATATCGTGATGGAAATTAAAGACCACTGTTGAGAGAGGTCCGAAGACATTGCTTCCTCCGCTTCTATTGTTCTTCCATCTGCTTCGCTCTGACCCTCTCTACTCTCTTCTTTACCACTTTTTTTTTTTTAAAAATTGTTTTATGTCTTTTTGGCAAATACACGTCTCAAACTGCAACAACATATGTGGGCTAGACGCTAGTCTCTGAGGGCTCCTATCCTTTTGTTATATAGTATAGATATATAGCGCTGTTTAGCTCCTTCGCTTTTACTCCTGCTTTGATTCTTCAATTTTGGCTGACGTGGCTCAGGTGATTAATTGAATTACTGACCTCAAAAGTTTTTACAGCTTTTTCACCTCATTACATAATCCTCCTAAACATCGGTTATAATGTATCCCCAAAATGAAGCATGCAAGAATATATATACGTACACTTGAAAATATATATCATCAACCTATTAAAGTGGACAAAAAACCTTAACCAGAGTTGAGTTGCGTGTATTCGGTTACGTCGTTAAAATCCAGTCTTTTCAATTGGAATTCATGTTGTTCGCTTTTTTTCCCGTCGAAATATATGGGCTCAACTTAAATGTTTTCTTTTTGTACATTCCATGTCAAAAAAAGTGAGGCGTCGTATGTTTTTGATCTTGTGATAGTAAGTGAAAGTAAAAGAGTAGGGACAGAGAAGCAGATAGAGGGACCAAAGCAAAAACAATAGGAAAATGATGAGTAATTATTTCGGACAGATACCATAACTGATTATTTTGATAATGTGGAGTATCACTCTCTATATTTGGAAAAGCAACGCTCTCAACTGTGTCCCAGCTCCCCACTCCCCAGTCCCCATATCATTATTCCTCACTTTGCAATTTCTCTTTGCTGCTTTTCTCGGATTCAATGTGCATATAATTAAATCCCCATAAATAATAATATCTACTCCTGAGTTTTTCAAAAACCTAAGTTTAGCTTCTGAGAGAAGCCATAACTTTCTCATCCCAAAAAAAAAGGTTAGTGGAAACATTTTAAAGTTTACTCATTACTTCCCAGCTAGCACTAGCTAACCCACTCAGGATAAGCAGGCAAACATGTTGATGTTAGGATTTGTCCCTACTCGTTCATATGTGTACTTTTAGAGCTATTACAGTTACTACTAAATTTGACTACGCTATAAAATGTTGCTCAGCAGTAAATTTACATTACTACTGACAATTAGACATTAACTGAAACCAAACAAAATTATTGCACAATATAACGAGACAGTACTTCAATCGTTGACCCGTAGTAATATTGTGACAGCAACGCTCCTAAGAATCTCACCATACTTTTTGGTTAAAATTCTATCTCTGATTTTTATCTTTAGCTAAATTTATGGCATTTGCATGGCTTGAGCTATATATATAAAATATTATTTCGATGTCGAAATATCAAATATCACAAAAACGAAGGAACAGCTAGCCAGGAATACTGGCAACTTCAAGTCCCGATATTTAACTAAAAATGGGAATAGATGGCTTCTTTTCCTAAGCCTAGTCTAGCATCTAGAATTATCTGTGAAGAAGAAGAAGAAGAAGAATGGGTAAAGAGGACCAAACTGATAATTGATAATTATGTACCGTAGTGACTTGGAAAACAATGATGCCCTCCGAGTTTTAGTCTTTCGTTGTGCTTCTTCTTCTAGTTTGCCCCAATTCCCATCAGTAATTCAGTATATGGTTCAATCTCTCACTGACCCTTTAGCCTGAACCATTGCAGCGACTGACATGGAGACAGTAGTACGTTAGTCCTTTTTTTATTTTTTATTTTGACGGACCCCTGTGACAGTGCAATTCATAGCCTCGTGATTCTTTTCTTGTTTTTATTCTGTTGAGAACAAACATTTATTACCACCGCCTATTCCCCATTTCCCCCTCTTCATGTTACATGCTTATTTTTAGAAAAAATTTATGGCTTTTTTTTTTTTTAATTGACGACCCTATTTATGCATACTCCTACTTACTTTTTCTATTTTCCAAACATCAGTTTTGCGACTGATGAAGCAGGTTTTTTTACTTGGTTCCCAAGTTTTGACAGTCTTTTACTTCTTCTCAAGATTCAAACTTGGTCATAATTAAACTGTTGTTCCAGAAAATTTGGCCAGTTGATTGGCTTTACCAGATCACATTAGTCTTAGACATAATTATGTGATTATCCATGGATGAAAAAGCTGGGATTAGGGTGGGTCCATCAGATATAGGGTAGGGTCCTTTATTTTCTGTAGGAGATTGGTAAGAGAAGCGCTCAAGGAGAAAGAAAGACAGAAAAAGTACTTGGGGGGTAATTTGGCAGTTAATGGATACACAGTTACACACACACACCACATTAAATTATTGATTTTATTTCCTTCTGATGATTCTGATCATTGAAAAGATAAGGATATGTTTTGTATGAAAGAAATGAGAGAGAGAAGAAAATTTAGAAAATGAAGGAGAGGGATATTTGGTTCACAAGTTGTCAGCAACTGAGACAGATCCTAGCGAGCCCACCAGCATGACTAGGGAAATTCACTTCACCCACCAAAAGCACACTCTTTCTACTCTATGATGTTCGAGAGAGCCAAGAAGATTCTATTCTAATTTCTTTAACATTGTGAAGAGAAAACCAACCCCACTCACTATCTTCCTATCACGTGACCACCGCCAGCACCTTTCAACTAAAATCATTCTTCATATTATTGCTTTATCACACCCTCCTCCACACGCTAATTAACTCCAGTCCACACCATAAATAATTGCTTAACCATTAACCTACATCTTCTTTTCTCATATTTTTAATCCTTCCCAACCGAAAGAATCAAAAAGTTAAAAAGCTCTATGCACACGTACGATACCACTAAGAGTCTAAGAGGCTGTTGGGATAAACTTTTGAAAATTGTCGAAGTTTGCACAAATTACAGTCTACATTATGGTAGTCAAGAAAGGTTGGTCAAATTAGTTAAGAATTGAATCATAATTTATAAAGCTGTGAGTTCAAATTTGGCTACGGATGTAAGGATTTTGTTGATAAGTGATATGTAATAATCACCTCATAAACATTCTTTGAACCTGAAAATATGTACTACACCTTGGTGAGCCTGAGAGCTAACTTATCTATACTTTTTCAAACATAAATAAAAACTGAAGTTATGATAAAAATCAACTGATGTGTGCGATTTATGTTTTGATATAATTTTATAAAAAAAATTAATCTATGACAAACTGAAACTTATAGATAATTTGATACCTTGAGAAAAATTATTAAAATTTTAGCTATAAAAATAAAAGATACTTATTATGTTATTGAAAAAAAAATTGCAAATACTAAAAAAACTTTTGTATTAATAATATATATGATACATCATATGTAAGATTTATTTATTATATATGATATAAGATTTGACGTATTTGTAAATGAAAATCCAAAAACTACAAGAAATAGCTTCTGATATTAACTTAAGTTTTGGTTGAAGAAGTTATTAGGCTCAATGGTAATATAAACTCGATATTTTACACCCAACTAACGATTTGGGATCATAACGTAAATTTTGAGCTGGCGATCATGGTATAGCAAACAAACACAAAGTAATTACCAAGGTTGTTTTATTGTGTCTGTTTCTTCCGCGCCAAGCATAAAAACAAGTTACTGACACTCTTTTGGAGTGAAGCATGAGATGGGTGAAACGGAGTTGAACTAAAGGGTTTTAAATCGAAAATATGAAAGAGAAGGTCACGAGGGCCTATACATAGATGGCAGCAGGAATTGGCTCTCTGATAATAAAGGACCGGACAAGATGCTCCTTGGTCATTCTTCACCTCTTCAAATTATATAGTACCCCACGAGTTCTCTTGTCTTCTCATCATCTGTACATACACGATACACCATTCTCAATTCAAACAATTTAAATGTAAATGTAATTAATAATGAATATTCTTAACTAAATCTACTTCATGAACGCATTCTATTAATATTCTGGCAACATTTTAAAAATCGATAATAGTATACTATTGGAGAGATATGTTTACGCTAAAAGTTTCTACTCATCACGTCGACCCTCATGGATCTCATACTTCTTTCCCGTCACATTATTATTTTACCCACTAACTATCAAGATTCTCTTGACAACTCCTATAAATTTATTGGATAATTAATGCCATGCATTTTCTTTTGTCCATCAAACTTTGTGAAGATATTGCAGGTACTGATTTCAATGTTCCCAATAACTGATGATGTCCGTTCCATTCCATCATATATCAAATCAATTCTGAAAACAATTCAAATATTTGCATTGATCTATCTCGTCCATTCAAATGTACTAACCATATATATGGATTTTTTTTTTTTGGCCAAGAATTGGATATTAGTTTATTACATGACACTAGGATATTAAGGGAGGTCCTCTATTAGTGAAATATTTAATTTTAAACAACATATATGCTGATCTGACCCAACAGGTTTAATTTTGCTTTTGAATGGAGGCCCAGCAAAAACCAACAGTTTAGTAGGAGTATTTATTTTATCATTTATGTTGCAGATATTACAGGTCAGATTTCTCCCCCATAAAATGTGTCAAAAACTCCTTGATTTCTGAAAGTGAACCTCTCTCTATGTTACGCCGTACTAGTGCATGTCTAAGCAAATTAAATTATGTTTCCCCATATTACAAAATTTTACATAGAAGTTGTTGGTCGGATGGAAAGTGAGACACTAGTTAAGGCGGAGGAAATAAAAAAAAATACGTAGATGGAATATATACTTCCATGCAAAAATTGATTTCGTGCCCTGGAAAAAGACGTTGAAAAGCAACTTCCCCTCGAAGAATAATATTATTATCTCTAATTCTAAATATTAGGCTTTCATGACATACATATATCATTGCTTCTCATCAGCAATAAGAGGGGGGGGGGGGGGGACTAAATTTTAACATCCTATAGAGTTACATCAAAAGGAGAGAACAACAACTCAACAAGGGAGGTCTTTCCCCAATCTTTCAACGTAATCCATCCCTCTTTTTCCTTCTTTTTCTTCTCTCTTTTTCTTTCCCTTTATTTTTTTCCCTTTCTCTCTTTCATAAAGTCGACGTCCATAGACTTCTACGTGAAAAAAAGGAGATCTTTCTATTTACACATATGATATGAGATACCTGAATGGCCTGCTGTTGAAGAATAAGAATGGAAAGAGCAGTATATTCACATTCTACCATGAAACTCTTGCGCCAAAAGAGTCAATCGTTTTCTGATTGAAAGGAAAGCAAAGCAAAGCAAAGCAAAGCGGTCGATTAAATTCTATAATCAATTTGATTTGACGTGGGGCCTAAGAAGTAACTCCACTAATTAAAAGCATGCTTTTGATGGATGTTGATGAACTATTTAGCTCAATGGCATGCATGCATATATACCTGTTATATGTGGCCGACCTCGCATGTCTATTAGTGGGACCCAAATAATGTTTTCAGTACAATTAAGTAATGAAGATCCCTGCTTGACCTAAACATGATTAACTACCAAAAAAAAAAAAAAAAAGCTTTACTCACCGAAATGTCAAGAAAGACACAGAAGATGTGGTGGTGGTAAATTTGGTTTAGAAGAAGCAGGATGAAGAAGAGAAGATGATAAGTAGGTGAGAGCTAAAGGGGAACATAAAGGCTGTTGGATCACATGCATGTCGCAATCTTGTTCTCTGATGCTCCTCTTCTTTTCATATACTGTGGCTCTAGAACGTTAAACAAAAACCAACAATAATAATAATAGGGTTAAAGTATAAATTTGTTTTAGAAGTTTTTTTAGGAGTAAAGTTGTCGCGACAATATTAAAAAAGAGCAATATTACCCTATACCATTAAAAAATTAATGTTGACTGTTAAAAACTTAAAGTTAATGGTTAAATTGTCAACGGTAAAAGGTAACATTGAACTTCAAAAAACTCATAAAGTAGCATTATATTACTTTTAATCGAAAACTTTCAAGATAAATTTACACCTTAACCTATAACAATAATAAAAGGGTAACTAATAAGATAAAATGTTCCACATATCCAGATTCCACATTCCACAATAATATTGCAAAGTTGAAGGCTGCTTCTAATTCATCGTCAGTCGTCCAAGAGAATCCACTAGATGATCAACCTACTTTTTGGGTCCCTCCCCTAATCATTTCATGCATATAGAGCTAGCAGTAAATAGTTTAAACAAGACCCACCTCTGTCTCGTCCATTATGCTGCTTTGTAAATTTAGCATTTTGCTTAAAGTGGCATTTGTTTCTCTGTGATGACAACCAATAATGCATGAGTGCAGCTATCAAACTCGCAACCCGACCACCTTGTGAGAGAGAAAACAGCCTCACTCTCATCATCTTCTCATCGATTTCTGGTAAAGAAAGAAATAAAATTGATGGATACCGTGAACAGTCCATCGGAATCCAGATTTATATCATGATGCTGTGATCGGAAAATCATTTGCCTTGTTTGATAGATCCGGACTGTCCCATTCCCTGCAATCATTAATTATTTCTTTTGATTCTTTGAATAAATAATATAACCCATACACACACACACACACATATGGGTGTGTGTAATTTCCCTATATAATGATACAAATATAATTGCCAGATTGCCCACCAAATTAACCACTAAACAGTAACCCTTTTGGCGGAGTCAATGATGGGGCATATAAAGTTTTAATCTTTTTGCGACCTGGTGTGTGATGGTGATGGTGATACAGTCACTAGCTTCTCGATATACCCGAGAACGGAATTGACGGTTTCATCAAATATATGATAATTATTATCACAGTCGTAAAGTTCTCTCCAGAGCCGCTTGCGATGAAGTGATATATATATATAGAGAGAGACATACTGCATGCGGCGATCCATCTTTAATTAGTTGATTATCAGACGGTGAACAGCACTGAAAACTAGTCTTTAGTTCTCCGAATAATTTGACTATATCCCCCTGATTCTTTACCATTTAAAAAGTTTCATCCGTTTTTATTTCAAGTTTCAAGTCCGCCTCTTGAAATGACACAAAGCAATATGACTTTAATCATATGTATGGATAAAAGCACTAGCCAAAGCAATGACTACTATTATTAGTAGCGAAGTAAACTACGTTTTCCCCCCTCTTTACCTACAGCAGTAAACCACACTTGGTCAAGAGGAATGTTAGATATAAAGCGAGAAAGGGTCTTGAACTATTAAATATAATGTTATAATAATAATCATCTTGTTGCTGTTGTTAAATCTCCTCAGCCTATGTTTGTTTTTGGGGGGTCAATTAAGGAAAATCAAATAATTAAACAACTTAACATAGTTTGAAGCGTTTCTAAATGACTGAACATTTAATTTTGTGGATATGGAGGAGGATTAATAAAGAACCTGAAATTAATTGTGGGAGGTTTTAGAGTTGTTTTTAAGTGCAAGGATCCACTAGAGTTTTTTCTGCTTCTTGGGGCCGGGGGCATTCTTGTAAAGTTCCAAAAGAAAATAAATGCAGGAGATGAACGCACTTCCTATTTCTCCGCCCACATTCTATTTTTATCTTCAAACTCTACCAGAAGTACTCTAACTTATTTGGTATGGGGGAGGGAAAGAGGGGGGAATTTTTTTTAAATTGAATTTAAAAAAATTAGAGAAGTGGAATTAAATTTTTTCACTATTTTATCTTACATTTTTTTATTATTAAAATTTTATAATCCCACTTCTTTATTATTTTTTAAATTTAACTTATAAAAAATTTCTCTCTCATTCTCTTATACCAAACGGACCCTAAATCAAAGGCATATTTGGTATGAGGGATTTGGAGAGGAGTGAGAATTTTTATAAGGTTGATTTTAAAAATTAGAGAAATGAAGTTAAAATTTTTTAATTATTTTTTCTTATTTTCTTATTTTTTATTTTATCTTTATTAAAATTTGATTATCCAACTCTTTCAATTTTTTTTTTAAAAATCATACTCATAAAAATTTTCCCTCATCTCCCTTCCTTTCGATTTCACTCCTACTAAACAGACCTACAGATTGAAACTCATTAGCTAAGGATCTTCTATAGAGTTCTTAATTATATGAGGTTGTTGAAGTATTGGGAAGAAGAAAGATATACGAAGACTATAGATGTAGTAATGTAAAATGTACAACAAGGAGCATATCTTTTCACCAAAATTAAAGTGGAACCAACACCCTTCGGCGCTGGCTTTATTAAAATTTAGATATCTTGTAATAGGTTTGTGCTGTTACTTTCATCGAAAAAAAAAATTTATATACTGAAGAAAGGTGAAGTTAATTTTTGAAGTCCTACCAAACACAGCATAGATACGCACCAAATCATGTTTGTGGATATCTATGGCGACGACAACCAGATGCGTACAAGAAAGCAAGACAAGGCGTACGTACGTTTAAGTTCATGGTGGAGACAAAGATAGAGATGAATATTACTTTTCGTATTTCAGCTTTCAAATTAGCAAATCACGAAGACGACAAAACATGATCACCTTGCCTATATATATCTGTGGTTGTCAAAACTGGTTCACAAGGTCTTGCAGGTTTTAGAGACCAATAATATTATTCTAGAAGACGCTAGTAAGAAAGTGCACATCTGTTTCCCGCCGTTACCATTCCTGATTACTCCTTCACGCAAAATTAAAGGAAGGGATAAAAAAAAATCCATGTGACTTCATGGAGAGGATAATGAAGAGGAAGGAAAAATGTCTTTTTCTCTCTCTCAATATTATGGAGGACAATGAGCGGGAATAAAAACTTTCTGTATTGTGGTAAATTTGCTGTATTTGGAAGTGTTAAATTAAAATAGCAAAAAAAAAGGGGGGGGGGTTTTTTAAACCATTTTATGAAGTCTTCTCCCCTTTAATTTTTAAGATTTTATTTTAGTTTGAAAAATGTTATGGATGGAAGAATAATGTTTTACGAACCAAAGGTAAAGAAATTACTGTCCAATCATATTTTCTTTTTGAGAAAAAAATAAAAAAATATCATTTAAACTTCAAAATGCTAAATTGGTTTTGTTGATAATAAGAATAATGAGATTGATAAAAAGAGTATAACAATTGACAACTCAGAATTTTAGAAAATCATGAATTTAAAATTTTAAAATTTAAGTGGTATTTATTATCTTTTCCCCTTCTTTCCCCATTTCCATTTTTTCCTTTGTCTTCCCGACAAACTAGCTCTCAACGTCCAAATGTAAGAGACTAAGGGTGTGTTTGGAACAGCGGTGGGAAAAATAGAGTTTGTCCATTTAGCTTTTGGTAATCTTGTTTTTGGTAAAAGCCCGATTGTGTAATGTGATTTATGTTTGGATTGGCGATTGAAAAAATGGAGTTTGTCCATTTAGCTTTTGCAACCTTGTTTGGATTGACTTAAGCATAAGTGATTTTAGAGAGAATAGTAAGAAATAAATTAAATATGAAATTGAAAAAAAAAATTTATAAAAGTTAAAGTAGGGAAAATTGGAATTTAAATTTAACACAATTTGTCCAAAAAATATTACATAACAACTTGTATCATATGTCTCGTACAATGTGGTCTCTAATTGAGTCACGCAACTGATTCATTTGAATGGAAGATCGCCTAGCATAATTTGACGTGGAAGGCTGTTCATCTACGCTATTATTATCTAAATCGACGAGATTCCCAGCTTCACCCTGGCGAAACACCACGTCTCGAACATCAGTTCTCCTAATGAAATTATGTAGGGCCATTGTTGCACAAACAATGCGAACTTGTGTCTGGTAGCTATATTTACGCATGTTCTGTAATAAATAAAATCGATTCTTCCATACTCCGAAAGTCCTTTCTATAGTTGACCTCAAACTAGAATGATAAAAATTAAATGTCTCGTTAGCATTTCTAAATCCGGGTTGGCGGCTAAATTCTGGCATATGATAACGCTCACACCTATAGGGACCAAACGCCCCCACCAAACACACACTAATCAGGTAGATAGAACGCACCCTATATTAATTCAGTTGGGGTGAGAACTAAAAAATATTTTTTTTGGCCATGAGAACTTGAAAAAAACGAAGTTTTACCAGGGGAAGGGCTGATATAAATTAGGAAAAATTAAAATAAAGGAGTTAGAGAAACTAATATTTATTATAAAGGACCATAAAAATTGTAATTATTTAGAAGGATTGAACATCGTAATATAAATTTAAAATCAAACCTCCTATATTATCTATTGTATTAATAATTAAAAAATTAACTTTAATTAAAGCTAAAACCATCTATTATGATATGATTGTATCTCTTTTTTTTTTTTTCAATATATTATTTAATTAACAACAGTCAAACTCATATTTTTTTTAACTTTTATTTTTCACCAATTTATATAATCAAGTTGCCCAATTTATATTATCAATATGGATATTAATTAAGCTCTTTTTATAAAAATAAAAACTAAATACAATTCATATTTTTGAGGAAATAACAGATTACTTAGATTATTTTTAATTTTATTAACATTAGATGAATTTTGAACCCACGTAAATTGCTTCCAAAACAAAAATAAATCATATAAAATTTTTTTGTTTGAGATATATGAAAAATTATAAAAGACCTTGAGTGTTATTAAAATTATATATTTCTATTTTTCATTAAAATTTGTGTTCATTCAAAAAAATTGTAATTTCTACAAAATTGAAGAATGTGTAATTTTTTTCATAAATATTTATGTAAGTTGAAAAATGAAAATTGAGAAAACGGTTATTTAATTTAGTGAAACTAAAAACTTTTTATTAGTTTTAAAAATAGAATGCAGGAGAAAATGTACGAGAGAATGCGGATGCTTTTGTTAGGAGTATTTTAGTATTTTTAATTTTATGTTTTTATATTTGATCTTTTTAAATAATTACATTTTTTATGGTCATTTCCTATAAATATCTTTTCCTTCACGTCCTTCATTCTAATTTTCTCTATAAATTAAATACGAGGAGTGAACAGATGCATAAAACATAATTTTCAGTTTCTCACAAGCAATTAACTCGTAAGTTTCTTTAGAAATCAAATAAAAACACAAAGGCTTCGTTTTAAGTAATTAAAAACTCGTAAGTTTTTTTAGAGATAAAATAAAAACACAGAGATTTTGTTTTATCAAGTAATTAATTAGCTTTATCTTATTAAGCGGTACAGCAAAGTAATAATAATTCAATAACGACAGTGTCAAACTTTGTTCATACCAGCATTGACTATACGTAAAATGACAATTGCATGCCTCATAGTGAATATTTTTGTAGTGATAACCATAGCGGGGGTTTAAAAACAGGAGGGGGTCACTAAATAATATATTTACTATTAAGACCAGTTCATATATTTACAAGTGACAATTGTCCTGAAATTCAGGATTAGTGATGATGCATATATTTATTACAGGAGACTATTTATCCATTGGCACTTGAATTTTTATAAATTTATAATTGATATTTTTAAATTCGCAACTGACTGTCCCTAAATCACAAGTGGTGAAGCATGAGTTCATGAGACTTAATTCATTGATTCACAAGTTAATTACTATCCTTAGTTTCTCAAGTTATGATACATAAATTCATGATATACTATCTATCCGATTACAATAATGGACTTCCACTAATTCACAGTTATCTACTTATCTTTTCTTAAATTCATATGAGTGACCTTCCATTGATTTTTTAAAAAAACAAATGGGTGATAAGAGCAATTTTTTTAAAGTCATTTGTTTTTTAATTACAAATAATGATCATGTTTCTTTCATGACATTTTGACAATAAGAGATCTTTAACTGTCATTAATGCCCTACCAAGTTCGCGATTGTCATTTTCCCACCTTTGTACCTCACATTTTAGGGAACCCCGAGTCCTTCGTAACAATTTTGTCTCTCATTGATCATGTCTTGATTTTGTTTTCATTATTATAGCTCCGTAGGTTATGTCATGAGCAGGTTCTATGCTTCCTGGTCGGCTACATTCCGGCTCTTATAATGTGTGCAGAGATGTTCATATCATTTTTATTTTATTTTATTGGTTATTCATGAAGTCAGCAGCAATTACCTCACCCAACGAGCCAGTCTTATTCCTTGAACATTTTCCCCTTCGATTATATTAATCATTATACGTAGTTATAATCAAATGATAGACCAAATGATTTGAATACCGGATGATAATTTTCTAACTGGATCATGGTTCACTAGTCCCAAAAAAAAAAATGTATGTTTTCAGTTTAGTTGAAAAGAGCAACCATATTGGAGCAAAAAAGAAAAGAGCAACTATCGAATACGGATACAAACCTTGTATTGAGCAGTGTAATAAAAAATTACATCTTCCTAAAGAAGGATTTATTATACTCGGTTATTAATATATAAGTCGGATTTTTTTTGAGAGATTAAGCAAGCTAAATAAATTAATTCATCATAGAATATGTTGTGGATTATTTGATTATATTTTAGTTTATAAGCTAGATAAATTAAGGAAAAAAGGCAAATAAATACTACTTGAACTTTAAAATCTCAAATCAATGATTTTACAAAAACCTGAGTTATTAATTATTATATTCTTTTTGTCAGTCCCATTCCTTTTATTGTCAACAGAACCAATTTGAGATTTTGAAGTTCAAATGGTATTTTTTTATCTTTTTTCCATAAATTAGTTTGGTATAAAAAATATAAAATAAATACTTTAAAATAATTTATCTATTTTCCTTAATTTCTTTAAAAAAAGTTAACTAGTTTTTATATTAAGTACGGGATCAAAATTTAAACAAGGATTCCGCCAAAAAAAAATTAAACATGGAAACTTTGGGGGTGATGGGCGATATGGCCAAAGAACAAAGGATCCATTTACGTGGGGGTGAAGCTTTTTGCATCAGAACGCAATATCCAACAAAAAGCAGAAGATGTGGTGCATAACTTGCTACACGTACACGGTTCGAGTTAAAGAAGGAATAACTTTAACTGCAAAAGAGCAGAGAAATCGGAGACTCACAACAGAAATTCACAGAGAGCGTTATATGTTACTATCTCTGCGATAAAAGAATGGCATATGTACGCAAAGTGGAAGGAAGCTGGCCTAATAAGAGAAGGCTGGCCACAGAGACCCCACTAAAGAAGAAGGAAGTAAAAAGAAAAAGGCTTAAATTCAGCTTTATGGGGAATAAGGATGAAGCTGCATGATTGAAATATTTGAACTGAACAAAAACCACTCTAGCTCCCTCTTTGTCTCTTCTCCGATTAATTAAATTTATGAAATAGTCTTTCGGCACATACATAACACTTGATTATCTCTGTTTAATTCTTCAGGGCTGATGATTTGCTTTCAACTGAGATAAAGAAGAAAAGGCAAAGAGACATGAGTGTGACAGGTCTTTAGATCGACTGGAGTTAGCGGTGGAAGGAGGTGAAAGTGGAGGAGGTGGTGGGAATAATTATAATAATAAGAATAAGATACATTTACACAGAGAGAGAGAGAGACGCTTCAAATAATGCGCGAAGCATATTCACTTTCCTCTGTGTCATCACTTTCTATAGCATGATTAGAAAAAAGTAGATCAATCTTCTTTCTCCCACTTCTCTCACACTAAAGCCATTCTCTTTCTCCTCCTATAACATGTCATGTCCATGAATAATTATTTACACGTATTTGTTCCACATTTTAGTTTCAACACAGACCAATAATTTGTATACTGTCTATAAAACTGAGAGATGGGATTTCAGTAAAAGATGGATAAAAGTTGTGAACATGAAAAAGGAGGCTTTGGTTTCAAACTGCATTTTATAGCTCTGCACGCTTAATTCTGTCCAACAGATCCCTTAAACACATTGAATATGCAAACGCAATGCAAGTGTCATGCTCACGCGATATTCGCCCGCCCTCAAAAAGGAAACTTGATTCGAATTCGCGTGCTGAAATGGTCTTGAGTTCGTGAGGGTGGGCTTGTAACCTCCGAAAAACCTGAGTGAAACCAAGAAGCCCATTTCAATGAAAATCTTGAATTGGAAATCGAATATAACCTAACGGGACTTCTGAGTTCAACAGTCAAGATCTAAGCACTTCTATTCTATGTGAATTTCGATGCCTCTACTTATTTCATTGACGGGCTAATTAGCTCTTTTGCTCGTTTCCAAGAAGCAACTGGCATTCTTTTCCATGGGTTATGTTATCTTTGTTAAGTATTAGCCAAGACATAACTCACTATCACATGATGTCACAGGCTAATCAAATCACTACAACACAATTTTGATTTACTGCAATAAGCAAATGACATGCAGTAATAGATATCCAATCCAGCGCAAACACACTTCGCCCGCACGCTCTCAACTTAAGATAGCTATGTTTGATTTCTTATAATCAAGTTGGAGGAAATTTTCTTATAAATATACACGACATCGTAATTTAACATAGAGTCTCTAATTCTTAATATAAGATTTCGTCTCTAGTGCAATTTACACTACAAACGAGATCTTATATTAAAAATAGGAGATACCAGTTCTAGAGCAAGTGTGTTTAGATTAACTTTTGATAATAGCTTTTACGATTGAAGAGGTAAATATGTGAAAGAAGTTTTGTCTCAACTTGTGGAAAATAACTTCTGAAACCATAATTTGGGTGTTTCTCAAACACTCACTTAACAGTCCGTGCAATATGGAGAAACCACTTGACTAACAAACAAAGGCATGATTTAATATAAAATTAGAGATTTTACATATTAAGTGTTGACTGTCCAGTTACATATAGACCTCCATGCCAATAAATTTTGAGGACTGACACAAGGGGCAGAAACTAAGCTTACTCTCACAATCTTTACAAAGGCAGAGGTGTTTACATGGTAATAAAAGCATGCTGACTTCATTGACTCTGCATACCTTACAAGTCATCATCTCTTTCATATCATTGTTGTCCCTGGAGAGCAGATGAAAATCAATGGAATGGCCATTGCAGCATGAAGCGGTATCGTCCACCTCGCTGTCGCCACATCCTTCTTTGCTGTCTCTTCCTTGAGCATGTACTTGCTGAAGATTGTACTTGAGAGCAGCAATCATGTTCTCATTGTATCTGGCACGTTGTTGCCAAGCGCTCGCTTCAACTGTCAACTGCTCCATTCGCTCTTCAAGTTCCATGTTCCTCTTATTGATGCTTTCAACCTCTGCTTCTTTGTCATTAAGTTTTTGTAGGACTTTGTCTTCAACAAGTGATATGCTCTGAAGTTGAGTTGCTTGAACCTTCTCCATGATTGATTGCCGCAATCGTTCACCCTATCAGAAAGGAGATAATTGAAGTAGTTATCTTTAGATTGTGTATAAATTTAGTTTCCACAGCTTGTAGTGGTAGCCAACCCAAGTTAAAATGAGTATGTAGTTGAGAGCAAAAGGTTGGTTGACAAGCTCAAGGCACAGAGGAATCAGGATAACTGATTAGATTTCTTGAAGCATGAAGTCATGTAAGATTATGATATTTGATCACATCACTTAAATAGGAAGAAGTAAACTCAGATAAAGTTTTATATAAGAGCACACATTTTGATTATCTTTTCAAGCAAAAATGTATATTAACATCATCATTGCCAGCCCACTGACATTTAGAGACATGGGAAGGACATGGCCCTCCAGCAGCTGACCCAGAAAACTAGAATCTTGCATATGCATGGCACTCAAAATTTACACCGACCCATTGCGAGATCACACTTAACCATTTCAGAATCAAGAGATGAGGGAGGTAGGAGGGAGGGAGGGAAGTCTCCTTTTAGACTTTGATTAGAAAAAGAATAGAATAAAAAAGAAAAAAGCCAACAAAGAATGGAGATGCTCACATCTATCTATCATCATGAATGACCAAACAATTACTCCCTCCGATCCTAATTATAAGACATATTTACCTAACTTTGGAGAAATTAAGAATAGTAGTTGAATTAGTTAATCTTATTTATTTTCCAAAAATGCCCTAACATTGGAGTATTAATTGGAGCACTTCTTGTATCTGAGGAGATTGTAGTTAAGGACCTCAGAACTCATTGTTTGATTAACAAAGTCAGATTTGATCCATTCATTACAAAGATTGAGAATTAATTTTTCCAACTAGTGTGCCTGAGAGTCAAGAAAAAACCACAAACAATGTTATTACTCTCTATTTTAAAAGACTATCAAGTGTGTGTTTGGCAAACCTCCAAACCATGGTATCAAACCATAGTTTGCACAACCCGAGACAAAACTCCTCTCACACACTTACCTCGTAAGTTGTAAAAGCTATTAAAAAAAGCTAATCCAAACACACACCAAAAGGCGTTAACTTAAAGTTTCTTAGGGTTTCAAAATTATTTTATTAAAAAAAATAAAAGAAACAGTAGAATTGAGGTGTATGTGACATTAATGAGTTGCAAGTATTACTCACTTTATAGAATATATAGGTGTATTATAAAATTTTTATTGTGTTTCATTATTATTGAGAAAGTATCAATAGGGGTATTTTAGGAAGAAATTGACAAAAATTAAAACCTTGTCCTATAATTAGGACCAACCTTAATTCCTAAATGTTGTCCTATAATTAGGACCAGAAGGAGTATTATAGTACAAATATGCCACACTGAACTTTCAGTCAGCACTAATAGAACAAACATACTATACTATTAAAAGAAACAAAAAAAAAAGAAAAAAAAGAAAATTGTTATTACTGTGAGGTATACGGATATTTAAAATAGAATCTAAGGAAAGTTTAATTGTTTCACTATAGTATCGCAGGCTTGTCCAGATTCCATGAATTGTAATGGATTGCAATACTATCTAACCTAAAATTTGTCATCCATTCCATACAAGTGCCCTCAACCCCATTGAATTGAATAGAATGGAGAAATGAGATCATAGATAAGATAAGACTGAAATTTCTCAGACTATATGGAATCCAAAAACCACGAAATGACAAAGAACATTGGGTTAACATTCTATTTCCACAACATTCAACCCCCCTTTCAATCTGTCATTCTTTGAACATGGGTGCCCACCAGATAAAGTTCACAGATGCGATTTGGGTTCTTGCAGCCAGAATCAAAGTTAATCCAAAAAACAATCAGCATGCCAATTTTATTCCACTAAGTTAGATCACTTATAAAAGTCACGGCACAGATTCATCATCGCCAAATAATAAACAATGATATTAAATATGCTAAAACGGCAAGGCGTGTTCATATGAAAATAAGATCCAGTTTCAATGAAATATACAGAGTTCTGATCTTAACAAGTAGCTAAGTAAACTAAACCAGATATGCAGCACTAACCTGCACTCTGAGATATTTTTGTATTTCTGCGTCCTGCTGCTGTAATTCACGTTCAATATCATCACCAATGAGTGATAGCAAAGCCGAGTCTCCAGTGGAAGCCATGCGGGTATTGTCAAGTGACAAACCCAATCCGGTGGAGACCGATCGAGTTTGGAGGAAATCTATAGAAGATATCTGAGAATTGTTCTCCAGAAAATCCTGTTCTTTAAGTCTTTTCCTCTCGGGTTCCAACCCGTAATTCCATTGCAAATCAGCTCCACCATCACTACCGTCAGCAGGAGGAAATGGACCAGGCGCAAACCCAACAACGTGAACTAGAAAAACAGCAGAACCCAACAAATTAAGGGGTTGGTTTTATATATCAACATGACAGGAAAGGAAAGTAGCTAGGCCTGCTAGCACCAAACTTAAAAAAGCAGGAAAATGTTGAGGAAGAATTTAAACTCAGGAACTCGATTATTCAACTACAAAAAGAAGATTTGGAATTGAAGTTGGGCAAATGGTGCCAAAACCCTAACTTAGTTCATTTCCTTTATTTTTCACAAGCTGGAAACTTTTCAGAGTAACAGAGATGTGTCCTCCTGAAATTTCCCAATGAAGAAAGAGAAGCACACAAAAACAAATACATGAACAAAAAGGGAAAGGGGCAAAGTTAAAGTTGAAAAATTTACGTACAAGGAGGAACATAGGGAGGATGCTGGGCCTGATCTTGCAAATCAGTTGGATTATAGAAGGCAACTGGCTGCGACATCTGACCATCTGCTGTCTGTAAAGCTCTGCAAGAAACGCAAGAGGAACAAAGAAGGGGAAGGAAACAATGAGTTAACAGATTGCTTACAAAAAGAAAGGTCGGTAAAATGAAAGGCAGAAAGAGAAAGAATTGTTTGAATTACTAAGAAATTTCAGATGATAGTGGACAGTATTTGCCTGAATGATTTTGATTGTGGTTGAAGTGGTTGGGTTTGGTAGCGTTGTTGGAGGTGGTGCTGAGGGAGAGCCATGGTTGTCCCGAGAAAGAGAAGGAAGGTTCTGTCAAAATAAAAAGGTGAGGTGGCCGAAGGAGGAAATTCTGAAATTTCTAGTTGCCCCTTCCATTTCTTGATATTTCTCAAGATGTACACGGATAATCTAAAGCCCAAACTTGAGAGAACACCGCAAGAAGAATTTGATCCAATAGGCCCAAAACCAAAGCGTAAAGAAGTTGAGCTCCATTTGATAACAGTAAAGGGCAAAAACCATGGACTTGATATTCACAAATCACAACCATTGTAATCTTTTACTTATGCTATCGTTTTAGTGTTTTACACTATAAACAGTCTTATCTTAAGGGACAGAGATAACACTTCATAATTCCTGAAATTCTCAAACAGGGCGGGGAAAAATTTCTTCCATCTACATTTTTTTTGGAGGGGTTCTGTTTTGCAATAAACATCACTGGCACTGCGCTATCAAGTATAAAATACTCAGAGAAGAGGCATTGGTGAGGCACTGTGCACCTGCACCTCTTCTACAACAATGAAATGTCATTAAATACTGTAATAAATATAAGGCAGCACTGTCACGTATATTTCTTTAGTGCCTTTAATTTTGATTATCTAACATTTTTCAGTGAAGAGTGTATGTGGACGCAGTTATATCTTGTTTGAAGAAGGAAGGGCAAAGATATATAAGAAATTTCATTCACGCTGACAAGAAAAAAAGTAAGGGGAAAAACAGAGGAGGGTGATAACAATAAAGAAGATAATAAGTTTGTCCTGTAGTGTGGGCTTTGACTATGTGAAACAATTTGTTTCTTAATGTTGTTATAGGGTTGAACAGAGGAGAATAGAGTATGTATGAAGGAAAGTGGGGAAACAAAGAATGTTGTTTGTGAGGGAAAATTCTATGTTGCGCAAACAGGGGATGCAGGGCATTGCCCTGATTGTGATCCGATGATCATGTTGATGGCCAAGACACAATTACTTTCCCATAACAGTTTTAATGTCTGATAAAGATGGTCTACAGTAGTAATTCAGGGGGAATGGGGTTAAAGTCAAACTCAAAAAAATTGAAAAGCTCAATACATGGTTCATATGATTCCATATTTCTTTTTTTTTTTTTTTTAACATGTTACAGTAGCAGAAGTTTTATTTTCCTTCCAACAATCATTGATATTGTTCTTGAGTGTCAGGATTAGTAAGATACGCATCTTTTGGCAAAAAAAAAGAGAAGAAAAGAAAGGAAAGTAAGATACACATCAATGCAAATATTAAAAATAGATCATAATGCTTCATAGGTTCAGAAGTTGAAAGGTTGGACAAGCTCACCAAAAGGAATGAGTTCAATTCTTAAGGTCGTTGTGGTACTGAGGGCTGCATCCCATATCTAGATCAAGCATGTAATTGAAGCTAACTTCTAACCACATGGTAGCATACATTAACCATACCAGGGTAGCATGTAACCGATAGGTTAGACCTCCTTTTTGTTAAACCAAACATTTCATAAACCTGCAACTACCGATTTCGTTTAGAACTCCACTAGTTAATCATCATCGCAGTTTGAAAATCAAGTAAAGATCCATGGAATGATATTTTAGCCTTTGAAAAGCATCAAACTGGAAACTTGCAGGAGAAGCTAACCATTTAGTAGTAATCCTTACAAAATCACTTTGAATAAAGAATCATCCTATACTTTTGTTCCTTCCACGGCCGTTGGCTCCACTTTTGCCTTCACACCTACCGCCCCCCTTTCCTCTTCTTTTTATTCTAACTTTGGGAGAATAACATCGAAAGACCATGGCGGCAAACAAAATACTCCATATTGAAAGGCTTGGAATTTTGGAAAATATCATAAAGGACTTAGAGCCTGGCACGGAGGAGAACAAAATACAATGACGATTGTATTTTCAAAAAATTGCAGGTCCTTGAGAGTATATTTTGCATTCTTTCTCACACAGTCAACTAACGCGGCCCGTAGAATGTTGACCTTCTGCTTTCGTTTCGAGGCTGCTTTTCTTCTCGACACATAGAACTCACAACTATACCGATTATACTAATATCATTTGATGCTGGTGAGGAATATAATTAAACTAATACCATATCGTTGGCAACTAAATGTTGACAGATTAACACATTTATTATTAAATTTGGGAATTTTTAATTTTTAATCAAAACCGCCATCCAAGGAGATTAGGGCATTATGAGGACTCATTTTGATTTTCTGGAGAACAAGTCATGCCGACAACTGAAAAACTCGACGCAAGCTCCGGAGTGTGGTCTGGCATTTGGGTAAAGCAATCTCTTGTAGGCAGAAGTTAAAATTATAAGTTCCTCTATGGTGAAAAAAATGTATGCACTCTATGAGCTCCTCTTATTCTTATATCTCGTGGGCTGCGGCCACTTGATGCTTAAGTGCTTGTTTGGAAGAGCTTATTTTTGGGCAAAAAGTGCTTATAATTCGTGATTCACGGTATACGAGGTAAGTATGTGAGAGGAGTTTTTTCTCGGCTTACGTAATAAGGGTTTATTTCTCAAATTTAAGCCCTTCCAAACACACCTTAATTCTTTGATGAATTCAAAAGTTAAAAGGGCCATCTCATGTGAAATTGGCGACAAGTTCCGAGAGGATTATCATTTTTCCAAGGGTCAATTTTCATACATGAACTGTATACTGCTTTTCATGTTTTATAATATTTATCAATTTTAAATTGCAATTTAAACTTTTTAATTTCCTATTTTGCCCGTTGTTAATTTTCCAAATATGAAACGGGGATCATTGGAATCTTCATAGATCTGTAAGATGAAGGAGTTGCTCATGTTAGGTTGTCAAGCACGCGCACCAGACTTATGGATTCCCAATGCAGGACAAATGAACACAACATTCATTCGGATGATTCGTGAGAGAACAATGCCTCCTCACGTTGCTTTTTCAAATGAAATATCCAAAGTCCAAACGATAATTAAGAACCTGCACCAATTGAGAGATTGCATTTGTTTTTTTGGGCCAACATTTGCGTAGGATCAAAGGTAAACTCTATCAACAAATGCAAGTCTCGCGTTAGGAGGATCTGGGATTGTGTAGATTATTTAACTTTCACCTAAAATAGAATAGTAAGAAGAGATTGGAGAATAATGCGCAAGCAAAAAAATTACATACATAAAGGAAAACCATAATTAACAGATCACTCACAAGTATGTCTATCCCTAGCAATTCAACACAGCCTGTCATCATCTTCTCCACTATGCAATAAAGTAGTAGTTTTTGGCAGCGAAAATGCTCAGAAACGCGTTTGTGTCCTGCCCGATGGCCTTTTACAGCTGTACCCCACATTTCTTTCCCCAAACTAAAGAACCAATGAAATAAATGAACGTATTGGATTTCCTCTTTCTTTTTTCATTTCCCCCGTTTAGGTTTTCATGGAATTCCGGATCAATCGTATGTGCAGGAATCCTTCAGAGGAATTGTGGCGTTGATGTGCTTGGGATTCAGAGTTACAGAACAGTCGATCTTCTTGTTAAATTTCGGCTTCACCAACTTGCCAAGAACGTAAGCTCTGGATCGAAGCTCAAAACTTAACTTCAACTGTACTGGAACAGTAGGCACCCCGGTTGAGCTACTCAGGCCCTCACCGCTCCCATACAGAGCAATCCTGTCACCCATCACTGCCACAGTCACCGTTCTTTGACTCTTTCTTGATTGATGAAACTCCTTCATCTGTAACCCCCAGAGTTTATTAGTATGTATATTTAAAAAGAGATTAGGACTGGAGATAAAAATTTGAGCTAATGAATGGGATTATGGGTTTCGTGGCTTACTTCTCCGGAACCAATTACGATTTCCGAATAGAGTAGACCCAGAGGTGTAGAGGAAACATGGACTCCAAAAAACGTGCCAGTGTTGCGATATGTGAATTTCACGGTAGAATTCAGGGATATCATATCGGTGGTCACTCCTGTGGCATCCGAACCGGCCTGAACCGTGAGATGATCAAATTTTAAGCTCTGCAGTGGGAATGCGAATCGATCAAAATCAAATCAGGAATTGATTAAGCTATCAAAATGAAGGATGGGAATGCAAACCTTCATGGTAATTTTGGGCTTCATAGGCTTGCTGGCGCCCCAGAGGATCAAAGAGAAGAGGGAGAAAAGAAGAATGAAACCAAGAACAAAAGCTAGGACATAGCAGCGTCGAGGGAGAGGCTTGTGGTGGTCTTCATTGGAAAGAAGACCTTCTTCCTCAATCACATCGGGTTGCTTCCATGACTTGAGAGACTTGCCATGGGGAGCTCGAGAAGCATCGTTGGGAGTTATTTTGCGAGATCCAGAGAACCTGCTAGAGGAAGATTCGCGAGAGTGGTGACCCAATGAGGCGTGGGAGTGAGGGGGAGACCCCATGGGGCTGAGCACAGGGGTGGAGTGAAACGACGTTGCCGTCTTCTCTCCATCGTGGGAATCCCTAGAAGGACTCTGCACGTAGTACACCGGCCGCCGAGGAGATCTAGCCGGAGACGAAGCGGCGAGGCTGGTCACTTCAGAATCCGTCTTGGCGTGCATTTTGGGATCTCTCCAAACTCCAGCTCAACGCAAGTTTCTTTTCCGAGCTTCTTCCTCTGATTGTGAGCTGGCCTTTTATGAAGGAGGCGGTTTGGAGGAAAATTGGGAAAATGCATTAGTGGGGTAATCAAGTTAAACACTTTTATCCTACTTTACTAAAACACCAAGTAAAGATATTAATATATTAATTAATAACTAGAAAAACAGGAAGCGCATCACATGGGAGTGAGGCCAAATATAAAAGCGCAGAGGGGCAACGAAATGAAAATGAATAAAACCCTAATCTAATGATTGACCCGACAGCCACATTCCAGTTGTCATTTAACGCGAATATGCCCGACGATGGCCCGGTTGGGTGATGATATCACTGCCTTGCTGGTTTCCTGCATCTAAATAATTAAATACTCGTGATTTAGGATGTGTTTGGTTTGAAGGGAGGGGCGGGGAGGGAAGGGGTGGAAATTATAATTTTAGGTTTAAGAAATCTAAAATTTATTTTCTTATTATTTTAAATTTTAGATTTCTGTTTAAAATTTATCTTTTTATTCTTTTTAAGTTTTAGATTTCCATCTAAAATTTAAATACATTCAATTAAAAAAGATAATTTAACCTCCATCTCCTTTCCTCTCTTTCCCTCAAACCAAACATACCCTTAGATTGTATTTGGTTTAGAGGGAGGGTAGGGGAGAGGATGAGAAAGGATAGGAGGGAAGTCAAAATTTTGATTTTATCCCCCCCTTAAACAAAACATACCCTCTCTTTCCTTTCCTCCATTCTACCAAACCAAATAAGTTAACCTCACCTTTCTCCCCTCAAACCAAACACAAGATCATAGTATTCGGACCCCTCTAAGTTCACAATTTTTTTAGCAGGGTTGGCAAAATTAACTATACAATCTGATAAATGTTAGCCAAAATAAAAATTCTTATTCTATTCTTTTTATATATTGTCAACAACCACCATATATTGCCTCATCAACATTACAAAAATGTTAGTTGTTGCTTTCTCTATCAAAATTAAAAAAAAACAGAGAGAGAGTAGTTCTTGTACGATTTTGAAATTATGACGCCGAAGTTTCTCCGGCAAACTCAGTTTCCTTGTTTGCAGTAGCTAATAATTGGATCATTACAGCTTGACAATCATGTTCTTATGATAAATGGTTAGTCTGCATTTCAAACATTTCAATCTGTATTTTGCCAAAAAAGTAAAACTATATTATTACTTCGAATGTTAAAATTCTTTGAAATTAACTAGATTGAAGTACTATTCAAAACAAACCATAAACCCACCCATACTAGTCTTGCATATTTTATTTTTGAATTGCGTGTGCTAACTACGACTACTGTTTAAGGTATATTTTCTTTTGCTGTGATTTTGTATAAATGAATTTTAAATTAAAAACAAACACTCTTAAACTTTTCTTTTCTGGATAACAGGGCTTAGATCTACGAATTCAGAGACTTAATAATGCCAAAAGATTTTCGCTTGTGAAATAAATATAAATTATATGGAAAAATATAAAAATTCTAGAATATGGAGAGTATATATAATTCTCTACTCGTGATATCTATGATCATGTAAAAAAAACTAATTATAAAATTATACAACGGGGAGTGTACTTCTCTACTCGCATTGTGCTTGTTTGTTTCACCGATTGGGCACCCGATCGGACTTAAACAGTGGCGCAAATTGACTTAAACAGTAAAAAGTATAAAATAAGTGTTTGTCTTGACGATTGACTTTAAATTGAAAAAAGTTATAAGTTAGAAAAAGTCATAAGCTTCAAAATGAAGTTTATTGGAGCTTATGTACTTGTGTGTGTATAAAATAATATTGATAGGAGTATCTTCATATTTTTGGGGATCAATGAGGTGCTCAAAATCACTTCTAATCACAAAACTTATTTTATGAAAAAGGTTTTAAATAATTTTCTCTTTCTTTAGATAATAATCTTCTTCTAATTAGAGAATACTTTGGGATAAGAGTTTAGACAATTTTTGAGTTTTGTTAATATATGACTGTAGAAATGTAGAAAATAATTAATAATTAATTTTAATCGGTTTATATTTATTATTTAATTTTTTTTATGATTTTATAATCAATTTTTTTTTATAAACATGTCATAAATTAGTTTCTATATAGTGTTTTTACCCATTAAATTTAGTTTAAATAATTTATTTGGATTATTGGATGTATTATTGAGGTTTTAATCGGTTTATTTTGTTAGATTTTGAGTTATGTGAAAATATGAGTTAGGATTTAATATTTAAATTAGAGTTTGATATAATTTTAAAGATTTAAGCTTGAGGTGCACAATAGAAAAGATAGTGTACCAATTTAAATTAGAATTTGATATAATTTTATTACAATTGTACCATTACCAAATTTTCAAAGTTAATTTTTGAGAAAATTGTGAAAAAAATCCCTCCGTGTGTAGATATCTTCCCAGGTCCCATTGACAACTAAGTTGCCAATGAGGACTTTTTCACAATTATCCCTTCATTTTTTCATTTTTCATAATTTTTACAATTTTTTCTCTTAATTAATATAAAAGCCACTTATGCAAAAATCAAACCAAACATCATTCACTTTTGCATAAGTTAATTTAAGTTACTTATCCAATCGCTAATCCAAACACTCATCATTTTACCCAATCTAACTTTTTTTCAATCTTAAGATTCCATAAGTTTAAGTAAAAATAAGTTACTTATCCAATCACCAAAATAAACACACCCTTATGTATGACTGAATCGGTATAAGTCATAAGGACAGAACTGTAATTCACAGAAAAAGTGTCGGTGCTCTTATGATCAACGTCGGTGTTAGGAAAGGGGGAAAATCTCTGATTAAATAAAGTTTGACGTCAAAATAAAATATCTCTAACCCAACGAAATAAGGCATGGTTCTCGTTTTTATGCCTGCTAATATAATAATATATAATTGATAATCAATTAGATAGTTGTTGACCGTTTCTAATTAGTTGTTGTAATATTGGTAAGAATTGCTACGTTTAGGATTGATACGTTCCTAACCATTTCTTTGTGAAATGAAGCCGAACCCAATCGCATTATGTTTACCAACACCATCATGTTCTGTATCTTTTTTTTATTTTGTTTTTGTTCAAGTGTTCCGTATGGTTACTGTAGTTTTCATGGGTTGGTCCTCCAGGTCCTAGAGGTCCCAATTTCAATTCGATTACTGGTACCACTTTCTGATTAAGTGTTTTATATCGGTTATCATTTATTTTCTTACCCTTCCTCGATCGGCTTGATCAAATGAACTGAGGTTGATTATTCATAGCTTTGTATTAGCAGCAACAGCTCAACGTGACTAAGCCCAAACTAGCATAAATTATTAGTGGAAAATTGATTTTTTAGACGGGTTAAAAAAGATTGTTTAGAATGGTTGTGAATTAGGTTTTGTTATAACAGGTCTAAAAAGTTTGTTATTTTTTAGACCGGTTGTTCCTAAAACCAGTCTTAAAGGTCACCTTTAAGACCTGTTCTGCCCACAACAAGTCTTAAAGGTCAAACCTTTAAGATCGGTTGTGCCTACAACCAGTTGTAAAGTCTAAAAAACCCCTCACCCCAACATCATATTCAACACTTTTCCATTTAGCTTGTATCCAACTACGATCCATATATTCCAACACCTTTTTTTTGTTTTCTACTTTTTCCCCTGGAAAAGGTAAGAGTATGATGAGAGCATGCAATCATTACACTCAAGTACCTAGTTTAACTACTACATAATGATAATGTGGGCTTTCAAGTTGAGTTGAGACTTGTCTTATTATTGAAAGTAATCAAAGAAAATAAAATCAAATAGGCAATTTGTAGGCGATGGAGAGGGGTTGGTTTGTCTAATTTCTTGTGTTGATTGAAAAGGTTCACTAGTTGTAATCCATTAAGAAATCAAATATAGAGAGAGGTCCTAATTCTTTTTAGGAGAGGTCCTGTAGGTGTTGGGTATGTCCTAACCCACTCATCACGCTGAGTTGACAAAGAGGGGCTCTTTTGTTTCAGTGTTCACTGGCATGCACGGATACAACTTGCTTCCAGACATGTAGATCATGATTTATTTTAAATAAGAGTAATACATATAAAGGACATAAATAAGAGCAATACATAGGGGACCCTCGCCCTATTATCTATAAACATAGTTGGATCTAGCTCAAAAGAGAATTCACAATCATTATTATATAGCTTTACTTGTAAGTCAGGCAGAAAGCAAGAAATGGAATAAAATTGATCTTTTGCCTAAATCCACTTGAAGAAATTTATTAATTTATAAATTATAAATCGATTTTTCATAGAAAAATTACCTGCACTATAGCTAGCGAACAAAACCCAAAGGAGGAAGGTCCTTTCTTCCCAGCTTATGTTGCTTAGTGATTTCCAGATTTACTCTCTCTCGTACCAGTTCCCAGCATTTACCGGCAGAAAGATGAATGAATACCTCACTTGGTTGATGTTCCAAGGACACCTAAGGGAGAAAAACAAGCATGTTATTATGTCTTTAACTTCATCCCACTGAACCGCACTTTGGAAATCCTAACAAAACAACCCGTTCTTCATTCAAATTAAGGCTTTCAAAGTTCAAACTAAGTTTATTCATGAAAACTAATTCTAAAAATCGAAATCCTAAGTAGGGCATAGTTTCAAAATATTCTTTTCAAAGGGCTAAGAAAATGGTACAATTAATCTGTGAAACACATGAAAACCAAGAGTAAAATTCTATAAAACTGAACTATGCAGGGAAAAAGCATTAATTGCTCTAGTATCTAGTTAAGGGAATAAAAAGGTGTAAGTACCAAAACCCCTACTGCCCTCTCACATCCACGAAAGGGCACAACAGAATAAATTGTCCTAACCATTATTGAAGTCTAAAGAAGAAACTCTCCAGCCCAGAGAGAAAGAGAGGGTGGAAAAGAAATAGTTTATACAATTTTATCATTTAGCTTACAAAAGTAATTAAACTTGAAAGGATTCATATGCAGTCTCTGTTTTTCTTCTCTCGTTTGTGGGAGGTACCCTACAACTTGCTTATAGTCATAGGGAGGCTAGTGTTCCAAGAATGGGTCATCTTTTTTCTTCAAGCATAAACAAGAGTGTTGACTTTTTTACTTCTTTGAAATATAAGAAACATTTTGGCCACAAATTTATATGAATGGGGTTGAAAAAGTTAGATCTCAACCCCATTCATGCATATTGAATGTGTGATGACAAGAGCTCACAACATTGCTCTTATAATTAATATTCTAATTGATTAATTAAAGGCACGTATGCACTAAACTAATATTAAAGGAACACAAACTCATGTCGCATTGCCCTTGTACATATCCCTTCATTATATATATGCTCATAAAAAAGCAATAATGATTAATATAGCACCCGGATCACTACCTATATGATATATTCTTATCCTTCCCAATTATTTATGTTCCTATATTTTATTCATCATAATGGGTCCAAAAGTAGTACACAAAAACATAAAACAAGTTTTTTAATAAAACAACTGTAAATGGTCCTGCTAGATCCAGCACTTGCAAGCAAATAATTAGATTAATATAACTAATCATATTGAAGAATCGTGCCTTATGACTTAACCCCTAATGTTTATGGATATAATTATAGAAACTAAACACTTGTTAATAGTGCACTGACCACCACGAAGAGACAACAGTGTTGGTTTATAATTCCCTCATAATAATTATAATTTGACTTGTCTATTATAACCATTCTCTATCACACTCGCACTTCAAGGCCAAAAAATAGTCAAATTAACTGCAAATGTTAAATTTAAGGTAAGGCACTGACATTGGCATTCAATAAATTCACTAATTACACAGTAGTTTGTAATACACTAAACCAAATCATGCCTGAACAACTATTCAGTTTTCACCAAAACTTCTGCTCATACAATCGTTGCCAGAACTAAGCAAGATTTTTGTGAGAGGGTTTTAAACACTAAACACACCAGAAAATTTATATTAAGCTATTGTTTAGTTGATCCCCTTGCTAGCTTAAGCCGATGACCAAATATAGAGGTAACAGTTTCTATATAGTAATTGTAGAGGGGGAAATGTAAAGGACGATGAAGCATACCTCAAAAAAGAGGATGAAGACGAAGACGTCCCAGAAATTTAGTGAATAACGAACGACGACAACCACGAGTAGCTGAAGCAATGTATGACAACGACCGAAGAGCAACAACGGACTCGATTCAGAATGGGATTAGGTAAGGGACGGGGAGTCAATGGCTGAGTAGAGAAAAGATTGGGATCAAAGCAGCTAGGCTGATTCAGAATGGAAGGGATTTTAGAATGGAAGAGGGCAGGAGTTGTGAGGCGCGGCGCGAAAATAATATTGTGGAAGATTTTTTAGACCGATTAATAGGATAACCGGTCTTAAAAACCTTCTTTTAGACCGGTTATCCTATTAACCGGTTTAAAAATAAATATCTTTTATACCGGTTCTATCAGTAATCGGTCTAAAAAATAAAAGGCTTAATTTTTTTAGATTGGTTAGTGTAGAACCAGTCTAAATAATATTTTTTAGACCGATTAATATAATAACCAGTCTTCCAACTTATTTATAATTATGAAAATGCCACCGCGCATTTCTTTTAGATCTCATCCATTACAACCGGTCTAAATGTATTGGTCTAAAGCACCTTTTTTGTACTAGTGAATATAACGTAACGTACGAATAATCAAGACCTAAAGTAACATCTTAATTGTGGGACTTCTCAATTTTACCATAAACTCACTGCACAGCGATCCCATCTCAATGATTGCTACAACAGTGCCTAATTAACAACTTTCTTGTTTGAGAACTATTAGTGTTAAATGATGTAATTAATAAGTAGTTGGTGGTAAACAATAGTAGGTAGATAGTAGGTTGTGGTACGTAGTAGTTGGTGGATAGTAATTGAGGGTATTATATAAGCTCCCTCTATAAATACTCATGTAAGCCTTGTAAATGATATCATCAGAAATATCTTTACTCAAATACTTTGTTATGGTATCAGAGCCTAGGACTCTCTAAAATTGTTCATCCTTTGTTGTTCATATAGTACTGTTCATCCGGTGATGTTCATATTTTCACAGTCTGTTTCACCTAGCTTACTTTTAGGGGTTATCACGCTCTAGTTTCATGCTTCCAGGTGTGGGTTTCCTGTTCTCCTTACTCTAAAACTAGTATTTGCCTTTGACTTGTGAAAATTTGGTATTTTGGTGTGGTTAGCGATTGTGCTCGCCGCTTGGTATTTCTATTGATTGCTGGTTCATCTCTTAAACGTGCTTGCTATCCTTTTTTATTGCAATTCTTTGGTTACCCTTTCATAGTTGAATCTAAGATGTCTGATATACTACCCATGTCTGCTAAGATTACTAAGTCAAAATTGAACTGGACAAACTATAGTGATTGGAACAAAATTGTTAGGGTTTATCTTTTGGGTATTGAGAAGGAAGCCCATTTACCTCAGGATCCCCCTTCTAGTGATAATGAGAAAAGTTTAGCTAGGTCTAGAGCATATGCTCAGCTCTTTTTCCAAATTCAAAACTCTATTGAACCATGAATTCTGTCATGTGTCAGTCATTGCAATACTGTGAAAGAAATTATGAGTTATTTTGAATTTATGTTCTCTGGTGAAGGAAATTTTACTCAGATTCACGAAGTGTGTAAAGGTTTCTATTGCTCTCAGCAGCAGGGTCGTCAATTGAAGGATTTCTTCTTAGACTTTAAGAGGTTGTACGAAGAGATGAAGCTACCTATGTCTCCGCAAGCAGATCTTCATAACCGTATTGAGAATTTGGAATTTCAGGCTATCATCAGTTTTCTTGAAGCTCTTGATCCGTCTTATGACACCATCTGATCTCAGATTCTGTCTAGTAAGGAGCTTCCATATCTTGAAGATGTGTTCTCACGAGTTCTTTATGCCGATAGTTTGGTTCGTCCTTCTGTTGATCCGAATGCAAGTGCTTTAGCTAGACGCGACCCTTTTGAAAATAAGAATATGGGTCTAAACATGGAACTTCTAGCAGTATTATCTGTAATTATTGCAAGGAACCTGGTCATATCAAGAAAAATTGTCGTAAATTGCAAAATTAACAGCAATATGATCAACAATCAAGGAAACCTATCACATCAAGAAAAATTGTTTTAAATTGTAGAATAAATAGCAACGTGATCAACAATGTGGCTTTCCTCATATTGCCCAGACACCTAATTATCTTGATTCTGGTCCGTTATTTGCAGGAGCCCTAGCTACAGGTACTGTGTCCTTTAGTCTTGCTACTATTTCCATAAAGTAGGTAATTGATTCTGGTGTCACCGACCATATGATAGGTAACCATAATTTATTTTCATCATATGCCCCCTATGCCAACCCATCCTCCATATTCATCACTAATAGGTCCCTAGTCCATGTACTTGGATCAAGTATTGTTAAACCAACTACATCCATTTCGCTATCCTCTGTTGTTAATGTTCCCGATCTCACATTTAATCTTATGTCTCCAAGTAAACTAACTTGTCATTTGAATTATTTTATCTCACTATTCCTTGATCATTGTTTAATTCAGGATCTTTTGACGAAGTAAATTATTGATAGCGTTTATGAATCTGGTAGGCATTACATCCTTGATGATTAAGTGTCACATTTGTTGCTTGTTCTTGTGGGTCATCTCTCTTTAAAGTCCATTATCGTCTCGGTCATATGTCCCTTAAAAGGTTGTATCCTTAGCTTTCGTCGTGTCTACTTTAGATTGTAAGTCAAGTCAATTTGCCAAACACCATCTTGTTCACTTGGCACCTCGAGTCAATAAATGAGTTACGTCCCCCTTTGAGTTAATTCATTATGATGTTTGGAGTCCTTGTTTAGTTTTGTCTTAAATTGATTATCAATATTTTATCACCTTTGTTGATTATTTTTCCTGAATCACTTGGCTTTACTTAATGAAACAACATTATGAATTGTTTACTCATTTTCATAATTTATGTGCTGAAATTCAAACCCAATTTAATACTCTTGTGAAAATCCTTTACAGATAATGCGAAAGAATATTTTTCTACCCCATTCACCAATTATATGTATAGTCATGGTATTCTTCGTCAATCCTCCTGTGTTGATTCACCTGCTTAAAATGGTGTTACTGAAAGAAAGAACTACCATATCTTAGAAACAGCTCAAGCTCTCATGTTTCACTCCTGTATCCCTAAATCCTTTTATGCTGATGCTGTATCTACTGCCTGTTTGCTCATCAATCGCATGCCTTCAGTTGTCCTTAGTGGTGACGTTTCATATTCTGTTTTGTTTCCCACCACTAAGTTGTTTCCTATAAATCTAAAAAATTTTGGTTGTGTTTGCTTTGTTCATGATGTCAGTCCAAATGTTAGTAAACTCGATCCCAAGCCCATGAGGTGTGTCTTTCTTGATTTTTCTCGAGTTCAGAAAGGTTATCGGTGTACTCTCCTTATCTTTATCATTATCTTATGTCCACTGATGTGACCTTTCGTGAGTTTTCTCCTTTCTTCCAGTCTTTAGTATTATATGAGTCTTCCTCCATCGTTGATGAGCCTAATGATGTTTGGTTTATCGTGTCCCTATCTCACCAGTACAGGATACTATTCCAAAACCTGATATCATCAATGATGCTGGTGTTGGCAATGTTCTGCATTCACCAGTGACTGCTTCGCTAACAGATTCCGTTCATGACTCCTTGGTTCTTGGTCCTGATTCCCCAAATCCTGCCATTCCTGTCCTTAACCCAATTGTACCTAATTCTGTTGTTGATTCATCCGAATGACCTACCTATTGCCCTCCGTAAAAGCTACTCATCCTCATTGTCCTCCTAAAAGATATGTTGATTATACATATCCTATCTCTTCCTTTGTATCCTACCAGCGTTTATCCCTTATTTCCTCTTCCTTTGTGGCCACCCTTGAGTCCATCTCCAATCCTACCACCCTTTTCCAAGTCTTGACTCACCCTAGTTGGCGTGCAGCAATGGAAGAAGAACTGATGACCTTTAAAAAGGCTGGTACTTGGACTCTTGTTTATTTACCTTATGAGAAGAAGGCCATTGGATATAAATAGGTATTTATTGTTAAGACTAAGGCTGATGGTTCCTTGGAACGGTTGAAAGCTTGGCTTGTTGCTAAAGGGTATGCTCAAACTTATGGAATTGATTATTCTAAGACTTTCTCCCTTGTGGCTAATCTCACTTCAATTCGTTATCTTGTCTCTTTGGCTGCCACCTATTATTGGGATTTACATCAGTTAGATGTTAAGAATACTTTTTTGAATGGTAACCTCATTGAGGAAGTTTATATGGAGCAACCACCTGAGTTCGTTGCTCAGGGGGAGCATAAGAAAGTGCGTTATCTCCAAAAGTCGTTGTATAGTTTGAAGCAAAGTCCTCGTGCCTGGTTCGAAGATTTTATGGTATAGTCAAGAAGTTTAGGTTAAGTCAAAGCAAATGTGATCACTCTATGTTCCACTAGCAATCCGATATAGGCATGATTCTTTTAGAAGTGTATGTTGATGATATTGTGATTACTGGGAATAACATCTCTGGAATATCATAACTTAAAGTCTTTCTTAACTCCCACTTCTAGACAAAAGACTTAGGACCATTAAAGTACTTTCTTGGTATTGAGATTTTGAGAAGCAAGAAAGGCATCCTTTTGACTTAGAGGAAGTATGTTCTTGATCTCTTAAAGGAGACTGGAAAGCTTGAAGCTGCACCAAGCAACATTCCCATGATTCTAAATCCATTCTTGGATCTTAATGATAACATGTTTGTTGAGCTTCATGATGGCTTAAAGAAGAAAATTGATCCAAAGAAACTTAAGCCATTTGCATTTTGTAATGCCCCAACATTTGATTAAGAGCTAATGATGATTATTGAGAATGATTTTTGAATTTAAATTGAAATTATTATGTGTTTTGTGGAAATTTTAATTAATGTGCCAAAATCAGGAAATTTTCAGGTAATTAGTCAGTGATTAATGAGGAAATTAATTACTAACTAATAAGAAATAAGATGTGTGACTAAATGGTTAATGGAGGGATTAGAGTAACTAATTAGTTACTTATTTAAGGAGAGCCAATGACAAGTGGACATGTGGCAAAATTTGGTATGAAGAGAGAGTGTATAGAAAGAAAAGTCAATGGCATATTTTATTCATTTCTTTCTCTCTCTTTCCCTCCCATTTTTGCTGACAAGAGGCATGGAAAAGGATGTGTGATGATTTCATCTTCCTCACCCATCTCTCTTATTTTCTCTCTCTCCATTTCGGTGCCATTGTTGAGCAAGTGAGAGGAAGGAAAAAGCTTGAGAAAAAGGTAAGAAGATGACCTCTTTTGCTCAAACTCTCTTCTCTAAAATTGTTCTTTGAGTTGAGGGCTTTAATTCTATGTTTATAGTTTGCCCATTGGTGTTGATTTGTACCTACAAGGAATTTTGGAGGTTGGAGAATCAAAGAACCTCTTTAGAAAAGTTGAAGAGGTAAGTGAAACCAATCTTTCTATTTATGTTGTATGCCAAATGGTTAAGTTTGGAATTTCTGGAATATTTGGTCTTAATTTTGAAAAATAAAGGTCATTAGGTATTTGTCATGTTGTTGGTATGGGAATGGGTGTTTTGACATGTGTTTTGGATGAAATGGTATGTTTAGAGATTTTAGAATTTTGGTGTTGATTGTAGCCTATGACCAAAACATAATAATGGAATAGGAATTTGGTAATTTTGATGTTTCCATTGGGTTCATTGAGTGATTTTATGTGGGGATAGCTTTGGTTGAGAGTTTGGGACCATTGGAAACATTTGGGTAAAAATCTAGAAGTGCTGTCAGTTTTCTGCGTTTTTTGGTGTCTGATTAGCATCACTCAAGTATATGAGGGTCTCACTCGAGTGAAGTGTAGCATTTCCTTTGTGTTCTTTCAGCTTTCTGATGCACTTCGGTGTGTAAAGGCAAGAGTGTTGCCTCATTTGCGGGTGTTGTGGGTTCTCACTCGAGTGAGCCTTGGTCCACTCGAGTGAAGGTGTATCTGACACTGTGAACTCTCTTCTTGGGTGGTCACTCGCGTCCATTTTTCAAGAGTGAGCCTTAGCACTCACGGGTGCTAAGCTGTCACTCGAGTAGAGTCATCTCTGCTCAAGTGCTCTCTTCTTCTGAAAGTTCTTTGTGCTCTCAGGTGAGCACTTCCTAAACTTCACTTTTGGGGACTCGGGTGAGCATTTGACTTCCACTCGAGTGAGTTGGTTTATGCTCGAGTGCAGCAAGAAACTTTAGTTTCTGTCATTCCTTTATACTCTCGGGTGAGCACTTTCTGCACTGCATTTCCTAGGACTTGAGTGAGCATTTGGCTGTCACTCGAGTGTTCATCTTTGTACTCGAGTGCAAAGTTCCTCATCACTCGAGTGAGGTCTTCTTCACTTGAGTGTAACAGTGAAAAACTAGAACTTGTGCTTTCAAAAAGGGGAATCCTTGGGATAGTTTTTCCAACCCTTTACGCCTTTTGTTAGAATCAATTATAGCTTCCTAAAGAGTAATAATGATAACCAATCTAAGTATTATGAAGTAAATTAAGTATTGGAATAGAGAATGACTATTCGTCCCTAATTATGAATTATATGATTCGACATTTGTCCTACTCAGGAGAGACAGGCGCCAGAGCCACACGAAAGGACCAAGGTAGTGAATTTTCCCTCATGTTGTATATGATGCTTGGTATGCATGACTTGTCATTGTTTGTTGTGTAAATATTTGGCATGAGGCCATTAGTTATCTCCAGTAGTGCATTGCAGCGTGGGCAGTCGTAGGGGGTGATGGTTATCTCACCTACCCCTATCGTTGTTTCTGCCGTTGTAATTGTCAGGGGTGCCTTGTGGAATCGTAGATTCCTGTTTGTGTATCCAGCCAGTGTGGCTATGTGTGAATGTGGAGTATTTTTTATGGATCCCAGCTTTGGTAATATATGTGATATAATCATGTGATTGTGCAATACAACGTGAACACTTCAGCGTGAGCAAACGTAAAGGTGACATGAGTCATACCTGCCCTTACCGCTGTAACTACCGTTGTAGTTATAATGTGTGTGTGATGATTTGCTTTCATGCTTTGTTGTTGTGCATACTATGAGTGATTTGTTACTACGAGGATTCCTTAGAATCTCACTCTCCCAAAAATAAATTTTTAGATAAGGCCGAACGATTTAAGGGAAAGCGGGCGATGAAGAGCGGATAGAGCTTCAGTATAGGAGATTATTTTGGATATTGGTTATTATGTAAAATTATTTGGATGTTTTCGGGAAACAATTGTATATATTCGGATTGGTAGTATAGTTTTGTGTAATCCCCAAGTAAAAGGGAAAAAGTATATGGGCTTAGTGCCTTTATAGAACTCTTATTTATTAAATGGAACTCGAGTGTGTCGGGAATTTGCATTATACTCTGATATGTATGAATGGAATCAATGCGTACAGGCCATTTATGTTTGAAATGCGAGTATGAGACCATTGTGGAACATGTGTTGTAAAGGTTTTTGAAAACCCTGATTTTTGGGAAATTTTATTTTGTTTAGGTCCTAAATCATACATGGTCTCTAATTCAAACTTAATTACATTTTTACGAACTAATCTCGGCCTTGATGGAGATAGGGGGTTACACATTTCCTGAAAGATATAGAAGACTTATCGGGAATCTAAATTATTTGACAGTAACTTGTCATGATATAACTCTTAGGGTCAGTGTACTTAGTCAATTCATGGCATCACCAACAGTGGCACAGTGAGAGGCCTTAGAGCATATTTTGCATTATTTGAAAGATTCCCCAAGTTGTGGCTTTCTTTATATAGATTATGAGGCACACTAAAGTCGAGTGCTTCTACGATATAGATCATGCAAGCTCAAAGGCCACAAGGCGGTCTACTACAGGTTATTATGTGTTTGTTGGTGGAAACCTAATATCTTAGAGAAGTAAAAAGCAAGGTGTTATGTCAAAATCCAGTGCAAAAGCAAAACACAGAGCCATGTCTTAGTCAGTACAGGAAATTGTGTGGGTCTTTCAACTCATGAAGGAGATTGGCATTACCACGATATTGCCTGCGAAGCTATGGTGTGACAATAAGGCGGCATTACATATAGCATCAAACTCTGTGTTCCATGAGCATACAAAACATATTGAAATCGATTGTCATTTTATTCGTGATAAGATCAAAGAGAATGTTGTATCTACAAGGCACATGCGATCAAATGAGCAACTGGAAAACCTTCTAATGAAAGCCTTACATGGGATACGGGTTGAGTATCTTTATAACAAGTTGGACATGACTAATATATATGCTCCAACTTGAAGGGGAGTGTTAATGTTAAAGGATGTAAGTAATAAGTAGTTGGTGATAGCTAATAGTTTTAGATAGTAGTTGGTGGTAGGGAGAAGCGGCAGAGAACCTCTCCATTTAATATTGTTTCCATTTCCTCTCCATTAAGATTAAACTCACCGTTGTGATAATAAAATAAAATCTGGACCATTGTCTTTTTTTCGTTCAAGCTAAGCCGTTGACTTCATAGATCAGTTTCTCCCGTCTCTCATGTGCACCCTGAAACCAATATTTTTGGTCACCACTGTCACTTGGTCGCCATCGCCACTAGTTCGGTGTGCCCCCTGCATTCATTCCACCTCTCTCATCTTCTACCTTAGTTGTCTCACCTCTCTCTACCCCCTCTGTTCCATCTCTCATCCAATTTCTCATAATAAAAAGCTTTGAATCGAGATCAATGAAAGAAAGAAAGTGAGAACCTTGTCTGGAAATGTGAAGAACCTTTTTTTGGCCAAAGAGAACTATGTTTTCTTAGCATATACAACAGTTTTTGAAATGCTACGTGGCAAGCCACGTTTATCTTTATCAACTTAGGAAATGACTTTCTTAGATTTTAGATTGTTGGATGAAAAAACAATGGCTCGGATTTTATTTTATTAGTAAAACGGTGAGTTTAATCTTAATGGAGAGGAAATGGAGACAATATTAAATGGAGAGGTTCTTTACCGAGGTAAAAGTTGGTGGATAGCAGTCGAGGATATTTAATAAGCTCCCACTATAAATACTCATATAAACCTTATAAATAATATTATCAGAAACATTTTTACTCAAATACTTTGTTAAGAAAAAAAAAGGGGGGGTTAAAGGGGTTGAGTTGATAATTAATATTCATATACTTCTCATTAATATTCATATACTTCTCATCAATGAGCAAGAGGATCCTAATTTATTAACTGTTAAATATTGGGCAACAGATTGGGGGACTTTCATTATATACACAGTGTCGGTTGCTCAGTATCTCTCCCAAATATCCCTCCTACATCCTATAATATCTGATCTATTATTATATCATATGTTTAATTACAGAAAAGATACACATAAATAACAGAATATTATGGATAGTGAAATATATCTCCTAACTGGGTATCTTTGGCTAACACTAACTCATCAGTATATATACCATTGTGGGACTGTGGGAGGACCAACGGTATCTAAAACAGAAAAGAGTAACAATTTGGCCCATAGAATGTCAAGTAAATTAAATGAAGGAAATCCATATGGCCACGCTTTAACTGAAAAATACATGGATTGGATACATACCTTTCTCCACAGGGATCAGTCCCTTTTGTTCCGAATAATAATTAATATGCCACGCCTCTAGATTCAACTCATTCCTGCATATCCTTTCAATAACAGCAATACTATATAGCAGAACCCTATCCAACACTACAGATGTACTTTATAAATTACAATTAACCATAAGAAGGGATAAATCATTATTATTGATCGGAAGCGAATGTGTATATGAAGTTGACCTGACTAATATGAGAGGCATTTTTAATTAGCTCTGGCTAATTGGACAGGAGTGGTTACAACAATCGGACTTCGAACCACATGTTTCAGATCCTTCCAAACAAGATAACCAAAGGATACATTCTCCTTGATCATTTCTGGTCCTTCTATTCTCAACTTGTAGCTTAGTTTCTGGTTCTTCTCCTTGAACACCAACTTATCCGGGATGACGTAGACCCGAAACCCTTTCACGGGTGTAATGCTTGCCTTGTACGTTGTTTTCCCCTCTCCAACATTGGTCACCGTTCTCTTATATTCTCTCACTACCTTTTTGGACTTATCACGGGTAGAAGATGACGATGAGGTGACCCCACCACCATCAAAGAAAGAAATGAACGAGGGATAATTAAGGTCCAAGGAGGGATTGGAGCAATCGTTGGAAGAGGATCTAGTGATAATGGAAATGTTCCTTTGGGTGAAGTTTAATGCACAAAGAAGATTCACGTAGTCTTCAGTCCCTGCATCGTAAACAAGTCCAGGGTCAAGGGCTCTATTAGGATTAACATGACCGGTTCCCAAGGCCAAAGGAGAAGCTGGTTTGTAATCATCGCCAATGTCTTTGATGAATCCGAGGGTGTTGTCTAGGATGTCGGATGTAGTAATTATGGCAGACCGTATGGCTGCGGGACTCCAATCACGGTGTGCTTCCTTCAAAAGAGCAGCTACTCCGGCGACATGCGGACAAGACATGGATGTCCCAGATAGTAAATTGAAGTTACTAAATAAATTTTTGGACTCCACCTCCGTTGCCGGAACTTTTTGGGGCCATGCAGCTAAGATTAATGTTCCGGGAGCCATGACGTCAGGCTTTAACACGAACGGGCAGCTTTGTGAAGGTCCTCTAGAACTATAACTATCCACACTTGGCGCTGGTTTGGTCCCCAAGACCGTCATATTGAAAGCCATGCTTGCCTTTGGATTTGAGTTCTTCATTATGTAATCTTTGACGATTTTTCCTTTCCCTGGATTTATAAAGATGGACGGTAACCTGGTCTGAAAATAAAATGTGACGTCAGGGCTATCTGATATGAACACGCCCCCCAAAACTTTTGCTCTGCCAAGAATATCCACTTGATCGCCGAGGGTACCGTTCTTCTCTTCACACACCACAAACTTGTTCCTAACTCGTATCAGTTTCTTCAAATTGTCACACGTGCCCATGAAGACCATCTGAAAGTTCTGGCTTGCTGAGAAGTTTCCAGGATAGAGAGACAAGCCATGGAGCCGAACTCCATTATTATTATTGCAGAGTGTTAGGGTCCCGTGAAATTCACGGTCCAAGGTACCAGCAGCTACGGTTATAACCCACGGTATTCCGTTGTGCAAAGTTGCAAAAGATGGGCCGTGGTTCCCTGCTGACGTGGAGACAAAAATCCCTCTTTCTATGGCTGCAAAAGTTGCTATAGCGATAGGGTCTTCGTACAAAGCTACCCCATCAAACCCCAACGATAATGAAATAACATCCACACCGTCCGTTATAGCACTACCAATTGCAGCAATAACATCGGAAGCGTAGGCCCCAAATTCCCAAAGAGCCTTATACATAGCCACTCGAGCCTTTGGAGCCACACCAATAGCTGATCCAGCAGCGTACCCGAAGTAAGAAGCACCGTCAACATGGCTTCCTGCTGCGGTGGTTGACGTGTGGGTCCCGTGACCTTCCATGTCACGGGTGGAATTCACGGCTATGGTGACGTTTCGGTTCTTGGCGAGCAATCCTTTGTTGAAGAATCGGGCTCCGATAAGTTTCTTGTTGCACAATGATGAACTGAATTGGGTGCCACTTTCACATCGTCCTTTCCATCTTGAAGGGATCTCAGACATCCCATGGTCTCGAAAGCTTTCACTTTCCGGCCAAATTCCGGTGTCAACCAATCCGATGATAATGTCACTGCCATAGTTTGAGGCAGGCCATGCTCCTACTTTGGGATTGAGACCAAGGAATTGGGGCGAGTGTGTGGTGTCAGGTTTGACAGGCAAGTCACGGAATGATGAGATATATCCAGGGGAGGTTTTAAGAGTTTCAAGCTGGGAAGAGGTTAAGTGTGCACTGAAACCATTCATGACGTTGGTGTAGGTATAGATAAGTTTAGAAGGGGAAGAGTTGAGATTAGTGGTAATAAGTTGAGGGTTGTTGAGTACAGAGGCAAGTGTGGACAAGTACCAGCTGTGTTGAGTGGAGAAGGCTTTGGGCATGGCTGATACGTCCATGTGGATGATGTAGTTGTCAGACTGATCAGCCAATGTGAAGAAGGCGGCGTGGAGGATTATTGAGAAGGAGGACAACCACAAACACACACAAATATGAGTAGTAGTCATTGCTAGCTAATACTAGTTCTGGATGGAGAAGTTGGATGGTTGTTTTAAGACAAGAAACTGAGTCAGAGACTTATATAGAGAAGGGAGGGGTATGGTTAGGCCCTAAGAGATTCCCCACTGACGTCACCACATACGTTCCAAGTTGTCCTAATGGTATATATCTTACTGGTGGACCACGTATATATGAGCAACAAGCCATGCCCATGTGTTGTGTGGACCTGTTTTCTTCTATCAGGATATGTGATCAGAACTTAATCTTAATTAGTGGTGAGTAATTCGTGTTTTTGATGCCTACTCTGCGCATTCATAGAAACAGAGATGAGTTATTTGAAATCAAGAGATGAGTTGGAGAGGTAATAAGTAGGAGCATGCATGGAGCACAAGAAGCGTAGGGATAAATAGAGAATGAGAGTGTTGAAGAAAGTGATAGAGGGGTATTAGTAATTATAATATATATACTCAATGTTAGGCATGTTATGTGAAGAAAGACTGAATGGTGGGACGGGAATACTGCGGTGTGCCCACAATCGCATATAGACAAGGGTCCTCCTGAAAGGTAAGTCCGAGTGTGGGGTGTTGCGTAAATGAGGGGCTAATTAGATAATAGATAGATACTCCTCTTGTCTTGTCGTTAAGTAATTTTCTATATTGCCCCTACTAATTCTATTAAACTTTAATATAATATTAATTATTATTTTATCCTACTACGTGCCCTTATTAAATATAGGCATATATACATAGAAAATATATTTAATACTCTTTAAAACTAACTAATACCTTATAAAATATTTATTAGTTGGTGTCTTATAATATCAACGAGGAGTAGAATATAATAGGACATGTTGGTGAATACGTAGAGGTAAGAAGCAAAGGAATTATAAATCAGCGAAGTGATTCCCTTGGTGACCATGCCACATGCGTATTGGGCTATCATATCATTCTCCTTCCAAGCTTGCTTCAGGATTGAATTTTCCATGGTGAAGACAGTAATCAATCCCAGCATATAAGTGACCAAATTAAATAACCGATTTAGTCTTCTGACCCACTTGCAATTATCATTTGTATTAGTTTCTGCGTAGTGACAAACTTTGTTTTTGGCCACACCACAACGACAAACTACGAATTGCGACTTGTCCCCCTTGGCCTTGGGAATTTGGGTGGATTTCTTTCACTATTTTGGTCTTTTGGACTTGAAATATGTTTATTTCCTACTCTTGAGACCCCATATATTTTGTTTGTAGCTATATCATACAGTATGTGGTATCATGAGTCTTACATCAGTGGAGAGCTTCAAGACTTTGAGTTCCTTAACCTTAACCGTTAGTCTTAAGGTGTGGTTGAATTTGTCCTCGTTATAGTGAGCCTGTCAGGATTTATTTCCATCAATGGCGACATAAAGAGTCTTGATAATGAGAACCCATCAGTGGTGAACTCAATTCTGATCATGATAGGCAAGTTAAGAAACAAAGCATGGCTATATCTAAAGCAGGACATGCTCCCTCCTCACAAAACTCAAATAATTTAAATCTCCCTGTTAATCCTTGTGTTTCCTGTAGATATATATAAGGCACTTGTGATGGAATCAGGGGATTGCTTGGTTCCAGAACCACTCATTTTTGCGGACATATCCCCCAGTTCGTTGAGATTTTATATTTTGCATGTTTAAGGTTGCATGTTTAAGGTAACTGTGTCCAAATCTCAGATTCAGACAAGGGCCAGATAAAAATCACGCCACCGTGCATTCGCGTTAAATTGCTAAGTGATAAACTGATGTGCAAATTTAATACCTAGAAATGTGTATTAGGACTTATATTTAGGAACGCAGGAAGTAACTCAGTCTATAAGAACAAGGAATTCTTTTTTTTTTTTTTTTTGGCCAAGACAAGGAATTCATTATTTCAATAACCCGCAATGGTTTTTTTGACAGGGACCACTGTAACTACTTGCCATCAACGTTTCAAATAAACTCATTCAGATGACCACATCCAGCAATAGTATACCAAAACTCAATTGGACAACAAAGAATAAACATTAATCATTCAAACTCTAGTAACATGGAGAAATATATACCGTACAATGCTCATAAGAAATGCCAAGTAAAAGTCTGCAAAAAAAATCAAACACACACCCAGGAGTGCTTGAATCCTCAAGCTAAGTTAATAAGCTCAGAAATTATGGTACACATAAAATTTTGTAGCATTGTAAATATCAAGTAATTCAACGTTGTTTTTGATTTTTTGACCTGGAAGTAATTCAACGTTGTTGGACCATAGGAAAGAGGAGGCACTGTCATTAGTAAATATTTCTGACATTTAAAAATAGCCCACATTCCTAAATCCTAAACACATTTGCACTTAGCTTTGTCCTCACGTTAATGGACTCCTTATATCAGCAACACAGATTTCAAATTTCAAAGGAATTTTAAGCAGCTTCAAAGAAAGATTCATACTTTTGGGGAACGGAACTCAACCCCTCTCCCTTAGCTCCTCCAAAGGAAGTTCTTGGACATCATTATGAGAAATTAACTTAATGACAAGGAGAAGAACTTAGTGGATGTCTGGATTAATATTTGAGAATAATTTTTACAATTTATAAAGTAAACATATGAGAGGAGTTTTGTCTCGACTTGCGGAAAAGAGTTTCTGAAATCACGGTTTTATGGTTTGCTTAATACATGTTTGGTTATTCTTTTACTTAAGAGGCAATACCTTTGAAGTGGTACAATTTTTTTTCTCTTGAGCCCACAAGAATAAGACAAAACATAAAGCATGATTTATATGCATCTAACTTTCCTTCACCTTCAGAAATCCTTTGAAGTGTTTCAATGAGCTGGGAATATAAAACATTAGCTTCTGAAACATGAAAGATTACAAAACCTTCAGACATTGACAGAACAAACCTTACCAAGCCTTGCACCTTCTAACACTCCACAAAGAATTGCCTTAAGGTAGTCATCCCCCCCCCCCCCCCCCCCCAAAAACACCCACACACAATGAAACAGAATTCAGAAGAAATATCCAGTAGAACACATAGCAGGACAAACTGTCATATGGAGTAATAGCAGCAGAAGAGACAAAGTAATAACGTTATAAGGTTACATGTGGAGATATATAAGGAATAGCTGCAAGGTATGCCTAGCTAGTTACAATAAGAAGTTTAATAACATGATAAACAACAAAACAAACACCAATAACAGATTAATATAGGAAATATAGAGATGGACCTTCATCCAACTACATAAACTGAAAAATAGATCATTAAGCCATAGCATTTAGAAACCATCCGTTTAGTTAACAATGACATATTAGGCGAGGAGAGAGAAAGGGGGCAAACATGTAGAAAACTTCCACCAAACCCATGAACCCAGAAACAATGAAGAAATAAGGAATTGTGCTTCATCTAACAAACAACAAAGAATACTTCCTGAACTGACTGATACGAGCTGAGATGGCCAAACGCCTTGCATATCCAGGTGCCAACCCAAACAAAATGCATCACACCCAAATTTGAGCACCATTAAGCGCTCATTTTCCACAACAGATCGAAATTCAAGATATAAGCTCTGGGACCGTAGAGAAGGAAGGGCAGAAGTCAAGCAAAGTTTAGGTAAGGGAAGAAAGACAAATTGCCAAGTTGAATTAGAAATGGATCATGAAATGTGTGTTGATGGTAGTAATAGATAGAGATAGGTGAGGAACATTATAGAGTCACGCAGTTCTGAATATAATTTAGTAAAAAGGGGGAAAAACCAAAGCAAACATGACTTAGGCCGATAAGACCTTCGGCTTACTGCTTTGAATTAAACGGCATCTAGTAGTTGTAGTACTATATTGACTAACAAAAACAGAACAAGTACAGGGAAGAAGACAGTGTCAAAAGCATCCCTAGTAACGCTACTGTCCTTCAAGTTCTTGCTTTATCTACAAAGACTTATTTAGTGAGGGAACTACTTTCATACGCACTACTTTCAGCAGATTCGCTTACTTGCTTTTCCATCAACCTATCTCTTGTGTTATCCTGATGGGACCGTCCATATTCCCTTCCACCTCTACGGTCCTGTAAAAAGATTCCAAAATCAAAGTTAATGCTATGTGCTCCGAATATCACATAAGGTATGGCTTTCAGGAAAGAAAGCTGAATATTCAGTGTAATTCCAGCAAGTAAACATAAAAGCACCAACTAAATGAAAATGCAGAGAACTGATCCAGCTCCAACAGTTTGCAGACATGATTTATTAAGTTATAACATTATATATTAAGGATGATAGTACCAAAAGATTCAAAATTTCTAGGCAAACTCACATCTCGAAATGGGAACTCATCAGCTTCGAGCATATGTATAACATGTCCCATCTTTGGCCTTTTCTGGACATTTGGATCCACACACCGTAAAGCTACTAATAAGGCACGCTTAAGTGCTCTAGAAGAAGGTTTCTCAGGTAGCCTAGGATCCAGGACACCTTCTGCATTTCGGTTTGTAACCATTGTCTTCAGCCACTCAACCAGGTTCACCTGCAAAGTTGACTCGCCAATTATCACCACAACGAGCATGTTTGGTGGAGGAAGAACATTGAGAAAATGCCTTAAAGTGACCCAAAAACAGAGTCACTCTATATAGTATGGGTTGATACCTCTCCAGGAGGACGGCTATAATCAACTGGGTTTCTACCAGAAATTATCTCCATAAGAAGAACTCCAAAGCTATACACATCGCTTCTTTCGTTCAACATGCCAGTGCTTGCATATTCTGGCGCCACATATCTGTGAAACAGAACGGGTCATTTCTGTCCTGTTAGGCCTGAATCATTTTTATTAAGTTTGAAAGTGCTACAGTGTTTCAATGAAAAGTTCAACCAACCCAAATGTTCCCATCACGCGAGTCGTCACATAACTCCTTTCGGATCCCAAAAGTTTTGCAAGCCCAAAATCAGAAACTTTCGGATTCCATCGCTTATCAAGCAATATATTGCTCGACTTGATATCACGATGAACAACCTTCGGCTCAAGCCCCTCATGAAGGTATGTCAACCTACAATCAAAAAGTACTAAGCTTTCCCCATGAAAATAGGAGTAATCTGAAAAATTAACTCGAAGAAAAAATAAGTGGATATCGCATTTACCCTTTAGCAGTTCCAAGTATTATATTCATTCGGATATCCCATGTCAGGGGGCTCGAAGGGTTGGTATCTCCATGTAGCCACTGTTCTAGATTTCCATTGTCCACATACTCATAAACAAGCATCCTGCAATGTTTCAAACACATGAATTAGTACCCAAATGCATATTACCCATATTAAAACAGTTCAAGAAGTTCAGACGGCCATAATGTATAAGAAGATGAAGAATAAAAGCATTGAATATTTCATCATGAATATATCGAAATACCTATGAGCTCCTTCAACACAATATCCAAGCAGCCTCACCAAATTTTTATGCCGAACGCGTCCAATTGCTTGAACTTCCACCTTGAATTCCCTCTCAGCTTGACCCCTGTAGGCAGAAAGGGACTGTCTTAACCTTCTTCTAAGCGATGTTAATTACAATTCATTATTGAGCTCAGACGTCCATGTCGCATTAAATGCGCAACAGTTAAAACTTCATTAGGAGTTTAGAAAAATTCGTGGAGGTAGGATTCAAAGAGAAAGTTAAAATCATGCAACCCATACCTATTGTTGAGCAAATTTTTAACCGCAACATTGGTATTATCTTGCAACACCCCTCGGTAAACAATTCCGTAGCCACCTTCACCTATTACATTCTCATCGGCGAAAAAATTGGTGGAGACCTCAAGCTCTCGAAGAGTGTACCAATGACCCCAACCCAAATGAGAAACTTCCGGCACAGCAATGGAGGGTTGCTCACCGGACCGAACCTCCCCGCTGCCATGCGACGAACCACCACCCCCCTCAGGGTACGAAATCCGGTGGCCCTTTCCGATTTCAATGTGAATTTTGTGGGGCCCTGTTCCTGGGCTTTCGTCTTCCTGCTGAAGAAGAATGGCTTGGGCTCTATCTAGAGCCTCGGACTGTGATTCCGCAAACGGGTCGGGGTCGGGCACAAGGTTTCGCTTTGTTGGTTCACGAGAATGGTCAATCCGGATTTCCTGAATCTCCTTGGACACATTTGGTGTGTTGATGTTGGTGGGTTTCTGACAAGACTTGAGCTTTGAAGCATTGTTGCGTTTAGCAGAGAACCAGAGTGATATGATAAACAGTAAAATGACAATGGCTGCTCCAACGCATATTCCCAGCACCACCCACAGTCGTAACCCAAAAATTGAGGTATGCTTTGAGAGCTCATCGTTCAGAAACGCGTAGCTCGTCATTGTTCTCTTCTTCTCCCCTCCCTAAGTTATGAAAGAAGGATGAGACGAGTAAGGTGAAACAACATAATGACAGTGGAGCGAGGACGATGGGTTTTTGGTCTCTTTCTTAAGAAAAAGAAAATGCACACCTCCTGTTACTTTTGGCATTTTACCTCGGAGACTGTGAGCAGGTTGAATTGGATTCGTATGTAATCTGCATAACGGAGCTTGAACAAGGGTGGTTGCAGGTCCAATTCTGGGAGCGATGTTTTTGCGACATATTTTATTTTATTAAATATGTTGTATGGTCTTCGTCGGCAGTTAATAACCTAGGCGCAGAGATTAAGACAGAGAGAAAGGTCAAAATCCTGGATACGGCAGCATCTTCATGTGGAGCATTGGATGCAGACATTGGATTATTAATTGTATTAAATAATTAAATAGATATTAGAGCAATTATTCACCTCTCTTCCTTGACCCCACCCGGAGACTTCCTGCCTCTTGGTGCTTGCTCCTTTCCTTAGGTAAGTCACTGCTTAAAGGATCAAACTAGACCAGAGACCAGACGATCGGATCATCAACCGATCATTGAGGCGGGTTGGATATATACATTGAATTGTTTGTCTAATGGAGCTGTTTTGAGCTGTCATTTATTTGTTTTTAGGCCGTCAGCCGTCGTTAGGCCAAAAACCGAACCAGTTTTTTAAAAACCGTCCAGCTCAATAAAAATGCTTTTGCTACATTTTTTTAAAAATTTGATGTTGCAAAAAATTTTAAAAAATGGCATGTAAATTTTAGACATGTTATTTTATTTTATTTATATTTTATGTTACTAATTTTAATAATTTAGTTTGTTGTAAACTATTTTATAAATATGCTTTTGAAGAAAAAGGTAATGAGGTTCATCCTCAAGCTAAGGACGAAATTGGAAGTACTAGAATTGAAGTTGAAGGTCTTAATTTTGGATCATTTTCTCAAGAAGATGATGGCATTTACCACTCTGATCCTACTTATAAATCCCTTTTAACTAAATATCATATACCAAAAAGATGTAGTTAACTCACTGATAATGAAATAAATTTATAACTAGGCCCTCATTCATGAATGAGTGTTTTTCAACTCTTTCTTCCCTATCTATCTTTAAATTATCTATTCATTTGTACAATAAATAAAGATAAAATTGTTACAATCTCATTTATTACACTTAAAACTGGACTTATAATAAATAGGACCATTTTTTTTTTTGTAAAAAATGACTTATAAATAGGACCAGAGTGATATGGTCCAAACATATCTTTCAAGAAACTCATGTTTAGATCAATCAAGAGCAATCAATATTTGACAAGTCATGGAATCATTATTGTTTGTATATTTTGTTAGGTTAATGGTGGACTTAATATTTTTCCTTAAATGGTATTTTGTGACTATATTAACATCCTATAAAATTAGACTAAAGACTAATTGTAATATATATAAATAATATTTTAAAATTTAATTATTATGTCATCGATCCGACAAACGACTCGATCATTCCAACCGTTTGAACCATGACCCGCTGACTTTTCCGACTTATAATCCGTCCCCGACTTTTAAAACATTCATGTAAGCCTTGCCCTTTTTTTTTTTTCTAAAGAGAGATGCCTTCATTAATCGGGTCAAAGAAATAATTTTGTTAAATTTTTATTGTAAATTTCCCCAACTCGGCCGAAAATGATGTTAATTCCCTTTTAATATTGGTGGGGAGCTGCATGTATTAATGCATATGGGGTTGTGGCCCGTGGGATTTGGGCGGACATAATGAATAATTAATAAACTAACACGATCGAATCTTACTTAAGAAGGTGGACCCACTTATTGCAGATAACTCAGAGAGCCCACGGTCACCTTCCTCTTCATGTTATGAACTCGATCCATTCTAAAAATAACTCGAGCAAATAAAATGAAGATTTATACTCTGTGGTCTGAGTCTGACCCATAGCTCCTATACGCAGAAGTAGTAGTAGATTCAGAGAGAGAGAGAAAATGGAAGAGAGGAGTGAAGTGAGAAGCTATGTTGCAGTAATACATACGAAATATTCGTATCAGAGTTTCCGATACGTGTAACATATTTTTAACCGTCCTTAATGTATATATACTGGTTTTAACTCTCTATATATATATACTTGTTAGGTGTCGTTCTCAGAATTGATGAGATGATGATAATAATGGGGAAGGTTTGGGTTGGGTCGGGGAACCATAAATGATTGTGCGTGTTATGTATTGTAGATTTCTTTCAAGACAACCTGTCAACCTTCTTCCTTGTTGTCAACCTTCTTCCTTGTTACGTTGTCACTCTGCAGTATAGCAGAAGCTAACAAGATTAATCATCACCAACCTCTCATCCTTATAATTATTGCTCCTCTTTTTTTTAATCATTTTCTTCATTCATAATGCTTCTTTGGTGAGTCGAGATCGACTCCTGTATAGTGAACAATGAGAATCCCGAGTGTAAATATATACATTAATATTTCTCTCTGTCTTACTGAGGAAGGTGAACTTAAATCTCTATCACTCTACATCCACTTCATGAAACTCAACCACGTGCAGTACAAGTTCTCGCTTCCACCGACAGCCCAAAGTGCGTCTGCTAACTAGTGAGCACTAATTAAGCTCTGTTCGTGTTGTGGATAGCAAATTAAAACACATTTCATAATAATTCAAGCATCAAAAACCATTAGACATTCCGTTGTTTGGTGCTCTGCTTCTCTTCCTCCAATCTCATACACAATGCCGTCCTGCTTATTTTTCTTCTTACTCCTTCCCGAGAAATTAAATTACTTGATTTATATATCCTTCATCATATGGGGGATTTGTAATAGTGTTCTTCTACAAAGTAATAATATTTTAAACATATACTAATCCCGTGCACCGTAAAAAGTAAATGATTTGCGCCGAACGTCCTAGTAATCCACGTTGAAACAGAAGTGAATAAAATGAAAGGAATGGTATTATAATAATAAGTTATTGAGTAGTGTGACCCCCGCCCTTTGCACTATTTGTGCCCCACCATGTCGCCTTCATTTCTGACACTAACACAGGTGGCTTTATCTTCATTATATGCCTAACCTCCCCACCCTTCTCTGCGCATGCATTATTCCATTTCCTCTTCTCTATTAAATTTGCAGCCTCCTTCTACAACTAGCTTCTCACCAACGCTTCATCAGAGTATCAAGAATAATGGAGATTGATAGATTATGTGATTTGGCTTCAAGACAGACAGTAGGTGAGTTATTGAAGTTTACCATTAGAGCGCAAAAAGACAATAATCCTTTTGTTATTTAATCATCTTTTAACTATCTGTGAATAACAATTTTCTTCTGGCCAAAAAAAAAAAAAAAGAATAACAAGTTTCTTTAGTAAAATTAATTAATCCCGCATGGTATTATGGAAAATTGGACGAAAATGAAATGGAAGACTTGCTGTATACTACATTACTATTTCATATTTTATAGTTATACATTCCAACAAACCAAATCAAATAGACCTATAACAACTTGAAAACATTAGTGGCATGCTCTGCAACATCAGCATACACGTTCAATCAAAATTAAATGTTGCATGGATTATAATATAGATTTCCTAATCTAAAATTTGGTCATCACCCAAAATAACGTAATGGATGTACCGAAAAAATAACGTAATGGAAAGCACATACAAAATCATGAGAAGTAAATGCTTGCATTGATGTTTTGAAGTGTTCATTAGTAACTTCCTTTACCTGCCTTTTTCAATATATATTTAAATTCTTTTTTAAAAAGAAAAAAAGAAAAAAGAATCCAACAGAAGAAGCAGAATGCCCACAACCCAAGGTCTAATGGGGTATGCGTGGATACACAGAAAGTTTGTACATTAAGATGAGCCACAGTTGGGTCAAACGTCGCACGAAGAACATCCTAACATGGCGTGTCATGGTCAGCAATTTCGAGGTTCCTCTGTGGATTATACTGTCCTTTAACCAAAATACAAAAAACTAGGGATCAATAACGTGGCCGTCAATTTAATTTAGGAGACATCTGAAGACGCGCTCTTTTCCATCTTTGTGGCGTCCAAATGGAGTTGTGGTGCGCCATCAGAGAGTGCATCCTTCACGTTACACACCATAATCTGTTACATATATGCTTATATACAACATTAAAAACTCAAACAACTTGCACTATGTTCTATGATATATATGATTGTCTAACCTTGGATGACGTAGAAGGGTCGAATTGTCCAATGTGAAATCTGAAACCTGATGAGGTGTCTGGGTTGGCCATGGAGGGGATGATCACAGGTTGATCAGAGATGCTGCAATGCTTTGGAAGTCTCAAGTCTGGTAGGGGCACCACCAAGCATTCATCAGCATTCAGGGACGATGAGGCAATTCCACGAGAAGAATTGTGATATACATCGGAGTCGTCAAAATTCAACCCTGTCTGAGGCAGTGTCATAGATTGCAGTCCTCCTGGTAAACACATTGGATGCAAGCTCAAACCGTTCCTCATCACTAACATCTGCAGAAACAAGTACAGGTGTGCTGAATTAACCGTCTTTAATTTGAAGGAATAACAATTTGTTATTATTACCGTGTCAAACAATTCTTCTACGCAAATCATTCTTGAGAACGCAAACACAGAATTTCAACAATAATATATAATGTTTTTCTTTTCTATTAATTCAAGATTTCAAACTCAGGAATCACACTTCACTGTTTTAGAAGTCTCACTTTAACAAAGTCTCACAACTTGTTATTAGTTCTGAAAGCGTGGCCTAGAAGAGATATATTGCACCGATCAAAACAGATTTCGTAAATTTTCTTGTTATCTCGAGTCCAAGTGTGAAGTGTTTGTGGCATGCAAATTCATTCCTTTGATATTCAACCGTCCGAGGTAAGAAATAGCATCCTCTAGGAGGAAAAAAAAATGACACCCCGAACAAAAATTGAAAGAGAATAGAATGGTGATCAGATTTTTTATGGTGGTTGCTGGGTCATGCATCTTTTCAGGTTATCATTCGACGTGAAACAATGAAAGAACCCAGAAAAATAAACGTGGGACTTACAGAACAGCGACAAATGATATCATAAATATAGTCATATATAAACCACAGACGCAGTCTGACAGAAAAACTCACTTGCACTTGAAACTGAAGTTGCTTCAAATATTCAATTGCCTCGTCCAGCATTGAAGCCTTATCCGTCTATTGAAAACAAACAAACATAAATCATCCAAAAGAAGAGAAATGAAATATTTTTTGTAAGATCAAACTCAACAGGAAAAGTCAATAGAATACCTTGTTAGAATTTGGAATTAAGTTCTGTAAGGCCTTCATTTTCTCGTTAATCCTACTCCTCCTTCTCTGCCCCGTCAATATTAAGACTTGTCAACATGAAGTCCAAAATTGGTACAATATGTAAGAATTGATCATTTAAAAAGCTAACCTTTTCAGACATATTATGAACCTCTGCTGCTCTGCTCCTCTTTGAGGAAGTACGTCCTGGGACTCGCTTTGTCTGCGACGACTCACCATTCTTCTAGACTCGAAAAGAAACCACCCAGAACAGAGTTACTCATTAATAAAAATTCTGAATCTCGGTTTGGCTACTGTGATTTCTTGAGATAAATAAATGAAGAGAAAGAAGAGAAACTTTCGAAGTTAAGGCAGAATGCAATTTTAATATTTGAATAAGTACAGTAAAACGTCCACCTCATTTTTTAGCATTTTGTTTGTTTTGTGCTAAGTGGAAGGGGATTCCCAAAAGCAATAATTTGAAAAGATCATTTCAAAAGTTAAAGTGTCGAATTCATTACATATCTTCATTTTTATCACCACCAACAGGAAAAAAAAATGAATTCGAGTAAATCAGGCAGCCAAAACGAATTTCGTCTAATACGGGCAGCGCTACCTCGAGGGCACAAATGAAATCGCCGGGATCAATCTCCGGCGAAGTCCTATGTTCGTTGAAGGAAGTAGTATTTTCATCAGAATCGTCGATACCAGTGGGAAAGAACTCATTTCCAGCAGCCTCTTTCACATCAGCCGGAACGAAAGCATAGGGATCAGAAAATTCGAAAGAATCAGAAACTGCACCGGAATAACCAACGGGCTTGCCATTCTTGTGAGGTGAGTCCGAGCTCGATCGACCTAACACGGCGGTACCCACCGGCGGAGGGAGCCACGGAGGCGGTGAGGTTTTGGGTTTGGAAAGGATGGAAGAGGAGGGCGAGTTATGGAGGAGGTGGGAGAAGAAGGTGGAGAAATCGTCGGAATCATAGGGCATGGCGGAGGCGGAGAGCAGAGAGGGAGGAGTACCGTACATATCGGCCATAGATAGATAGAAACGAAAGAAGAGAGAAAGAGAAGAAGAAGGAGAGAATGTTTAGGAGGTTAGGAAGAAGGATTTGCATTCAAGTTCATATTGCGCAAAAACGCCTGCGTTCATCTTTTGTAGTTTTGTTGGGTTCTCAGTTGTGTGCAAGTGTCTCGGCCATTTTTGGTTAAGCTTTGCAATTTGCATTTAGCCGTGGGTTTACCATTTGAGTGTGCTTTGAAGTTTCCACTTTCCAGCTCTTGAAACGACGTAGTTTGGTGCCAACTGTTCATACAATTTGATTACCCCTCCCGCCTCCCTCACTTTCACTTACCTGCCCCTTGTGCACCCTGCATATTTGCATTCTCTCTTTACCAACCAATCTTTTCTTAATACTTTTTCCACTTTATCTTTTCTTTTTTGTGTTTTTTACTTTTTTTTTTCAAAAGTGATCGAATTTTATATTTAGAAATTCATGTTCTTCCGTTAAAATGTTTATATGGGATAATTATTTAACAACTATGAATATTTTTATACTTTTAATTTTTTTTGCCTGAACTTTAAAATTTGTTTGCAATCTATACATATACTTATGATATTTTCAAATATAAAAATATCTATGTTTATTCATATTTAGTGATTAATTGATTTATAAAAAGGAAAGGGTTAATATAATACTTGATCTCTTGAGTTTGCCTTTATTTTAGTTTTAGTCTCTCAATTTTTAAACAAGAGGTTTTTGTTCCTTAAGAGACAAAATAGTTCATATTTTTATTTAATAATAGAAACTAAAATTTTAAATGAAATGAAATTTGAGATACTAAAATCTCTTATTTAAAACTTGAAAACTAAAATCAAACTGAATGCAAATTTGGGAAACCAAAGCCTATATTAAATCAAAGGAGCAATGGTATGGTTTTTAAATGTGATGTAATCCTTTACTCAATTTCTATGATTTTTTTCCTTCTTATAGAATATAGTATTGTCAGGGTACTTCTTTTGGTAATATTAATAAATTAAGTTGGAATCTGAAACTATTATAAATTATAAAACAATTTTTTTAAAAAACAAAAAGATTCTATCTCTTCACACCACTTTTTATTTTAATTTTTTTAATCATATATCAATTTATTTCCTGTTAATAAAATTAAAAAAATGAAAATATGAATATGAAAAATGAGGGCATATGAGAGAGATTATACTGTAAAATAATGAACAATATGATTTCTCATGAGTCTAATAGGTTCTTGTTTGGAATAATTATTAAAGTTTTCAAAAATAATTTTTCAATTGTAATTTATGATATATGAGATAAGTACATGAGAGGAGTGTTTCCTCGACTTAGGTGTATAAATATTTTTGAGATCCCAAATCTTGATCTAAACACGCTTAAGATTTGATATGGATAGGTTATTGTGATGGGATGAATGAATGCATTCGTTAAAGATCGGGACATTGACTGGTAGCGATGGGGTTAAGAACTTAAGAAGGAAGGGGGGTAATGATTTAATTCAGCAAAATAAATGAACTATATAAAAGAAAAAGAAAAGTCAAAGACGTCAAATCCAACCAACCAGCATCAGCCAAATGGGACCCAGATCCCCAGGAAAGCTTTTCTGATATGAGCGTCCATATAAGATTTTTTTTAATTGCTGATTTTTAAATAAAAAAATTATTTTTTAAAAAAATGTTGAATAATAGATTATTTTTATTTTAGATTCTCTATCTATTAAAATAATTTTTTTAAAAAAATAAATCTGAACCGTTGAGATTTCATCTGAACGGTCTAGATGATGAGAAGATGATTCAGCAAAATGCCATACTATTTACTCTATTTGGTCATAATTATAAGACAAAATTGATTTTTTTAGAGAAATTAAGAAAAATAATTAAATTATTTTAAAGTATTTATATTTTAATTTTTTTCTTCAAACTAATTAGTTTGACTAATAAATTAATATATAATCTAAAAATACATAACATATAATATGATTAAGTAACTTATTTAGCTTCCTTAATTTCTTAAAAAAAATCAACTTTATCTTATAATTAGGATAAGAAATAGTATTTCATTTATTGAAGGATTTGAAGATTGAGGATATTAGGGATTGGCAGGTTCTTATTACACATATCTCTAGAGATCAGAATGTCCAGGCCGACTATTTAGCTAAACTAGCTCATGATGGTGTTGAAAATTTTGTTATCTTTGATCAATCACCATCTCCTCTTTTGGGCGACGGTGGTTGAGAAGAGAATTTAGGTTCGCCTCTTCCTTAGGTGTGTTTATGGATGAATCACAGTCTTTAATCAAAAAAAGAAAAAGATTGAGGATAGGAACCGACGGCAGAGCAATTCCCGAGGCAGCTTTTGATTGCTCTGACTGTCCAACCGACCGTTTTGTTTTGCCCTTCTCTCTCTCTCTCTCGGTACTCCCTTCTCTGTTATTCCCTCTCTAGAACCCTACACTACATGTTTAGATTGCTTTAATGGGCTCCCAAAGCAGCCCACAACCCAAGCTCAACTGTTGCTCCTCAAGAGGTATCCATATTAAAGTCCACAGTCTCGCTCGATTAGGATCTACCTTCAATAGTGCTTTTGGGGGGGGGGGATTGAAAAGTAACGTCCATCACCATCAAATTGACATGGTTGTGTGCATGGCTGCATTTAATCGCATAAAATTTTTAAAAAAAAGACATTTTTAATTATTTGTATCAGTGTTCACAAGATTAGAGAGAAATATAGATTTACAAAATTTTTAATAATTAAATTAAACTAAAAGATAACAACTTAAAACATAAAATTAAAGAATAAAAATCAAATTACATAATTAAAGTATCATCATAAAATATTAAATTAAATCAATACTTGAAAAGATACAAAGTATCCGCAGAAATTAATCGCGTTGACCTAAATTAAAACCAATTTCTTGTTTTTTTTTTTTTTTCCCGTTTGACAATCCAGGAGAAGGCGATATTCACAAGAATTACGGGTGAATGGAATAACAATAACGGGAGAAGCGGCCGAGCCGATCCATTCCCGTGCTTGTCACCAAACTGCAGCTTTTCAGCCTAAAGAGTCACTCTTTAAGCAAGTATCATCGGCATAGCGATGCATCAGTCATAATAAATCGAACCAAAACAATGATTCAGAACATATCGGCAATGTAAAAATGCTTTCGATAAAGATAGTAAAAACTAAAAAGTATAAAAAAAAAAAAAAAAAAAAAAAGGTCCTGATAAGCTAGCCAGAATAAAGACGAATAATGCTTCCTTCACCCAATACCAATTATCAATCCAATAAAGTGCGAGATCATTGGCTTTAAAATTTAAATAAATAAACAAAATGATAAAAACGAAAATGGGAGGAGGGGGAAGGGAAGACATTTATGATTTGTCGGGTGACCAGGTGCTTGAGCATTCACTAACACTATAGATAGAACGGAGGGTATGACAACTGACAAAGCGCCAGAGAATTTCGCTTCAATTAACCTGAGTTTCTAAGGTAATTGTGCCAATTCTCTCCATCTCCAATTTTGCTTTCTTCGATGGAATCAAATGCCTGAGAATTGAATGGTTCTCTTGTCTGTCTCATGACGACAAGCCTGTCGTCTTACATATGGGACACAGATTCTTATGCATTAGCCACTGTTTGATACAGTCTTTGTGGAAGTCATGCCCACAATCCAGAGTTCCAATACCGTCTCCGTCGTTGTACTCCTCCTGCACATGACACAATCAAGTGAGTTAGACCTGCGTGCATGGTTGTGGAGATAAAAGTAGCAAAGAAGTTTAAGACAGATAAGTTTACCTGACAGACACAACACGGTTCTGCCTCAAGCTCAGATCCTGTTTCAACCGAATACTTCTTCTGTTTCAAAAGTTTCATTACGGTTTCTTCACTCAATCCAGTACTCACATTTCCAATTCGCTCTTCCAGAGCAAGCAGCTCCTATCATCATAAGTATGAATTAAAAGGAGTCGTTTTAAAATGAAAGAAGGAATTATATACAGTAGGGATTACACATGAAGGAAACCAAATGTCAAATTTTCCTACCTCGTAAGACATGTTATCAACATCAAGGCGCATATCCCTGTGTCGATCATGAATATCAGCCATTCCAGAAAAGACTGATTGGTCAAGAATCATAACATCCTGCGACAAAGTTAAGGCAAAGATATTACATGACTAATTTAATAGCTCACTTCCTACCTGAATAAAATGATGAACAGATAAAGATTCATCCATGTAACTAACTTTAAAAATAAAATATTTTTCAAACTCTATGAAGGGATCAGGTAGATGGCAGAGGCAACTTCCCCAATCAGGAAAAAAAATCCCCAAAAAATTATGAGCCAACCCAAATAGGCTTGCAACTTAGAGGGAGAGAACACTTCACATGAATATTTTATATTTTTTACGTAGCAAAGAAAATTTATGTTCAATTTTGCATTTTTAGACTCGCATACTGCATTTACTTCAAATAATAATCCTTTCACGCGCGACAAATGTGATTATGAACAAAATAACGTGTTTCAGGAATTCAAGAGTAAAACAAAGTTCAATCAGAATTAAAAATAAACCAACATCACTATTAGGCCAGCAAACGCCAAAATAACACATCAATCCAGTGATAATTCACAGTACAAGCAATCATATCTTATATAATACAACTTAATCAGATATAAACCAAACACCATTGCAAGCTAAAAGAGAATTAGTCAAAGAAAAAAAGATGTCTCGTCAAAATCTGATGTTTGCCAACCCGCACAATAGATCTATTAAAAACTAACCTCAACTCGCAGGCCTCCACCCCTTCGCATCAGGCCCAAAACATTACGGAGCTGCATAACAAAAGGGCAAAGAAAATGTCAACTGCAAGAGAAAAATATTCAGAGATGCAAGTTAGACATGGCAATTTTCAAGGTGTAAAGAACAGACAGCTCCAAAGATGCTCTAGGCAAGCAGTAAGAGAACTCGAGCTTGAAGATGAATGATATAATTTTTTCCAACAACACTGTTTGTTTTTAGACTTGTTTTGCTCACTGGAAATCATTACCACTATCAGTTGTTATCTTCAGAAGTCTACCCCATATCCCCATCCTGGAGTTTCTCAAAAACTCACAGCCTAAAATTACTTTTGACAGAATTTACAGAGTAAGTCGAATGAAAATTAGACAAATACAGATTTTTAGAAGATCGGTTTCCTCTAAAACCTTTTTTTTTTAAAATGCTTAATTTTTATGTTAAAAACAGCAAATCACCCAAGTGCCTCCATGACTTCAATACTATATCAAAACAAAAAATCTTTCCCTGCAGTAAAACATAAGAAATCATTGAAAACATGAACATAGGAAAGGGAAGAGTCAAATACAGACCTCAGATACTAGTCTGCTACTACTTCCTTCACCAGCAGCAGCCAAACTTCGCAATGAATAAGGAATTCCAAATTCAGCATCACCTTGCCTCTCCATCCACAAAGATCTTGGGTGTGATTGATGATGTCCTTGGATACCAGCCCCAGATGATGGCACCCTTGCTTCAGATGAAGCAGTAGGACCAGAGCGCAAAGAAGAATAATTATTGCTTGGATTTTGACTTCCAGCGGTCTCAGAAGGAGGAGAAAACAAAGATCGACGAACATATTCGGACAATCTACGTGGATACTGTGGAGGATTAGGACGAGGAACCCACGTTGAGGTAGATGACTGGTTGATAGCTGAATTTGATCCGGCCCGTGAAGAGGAAGCAACATTTCCTGACATGCTTAGATTTGCACTACCTGCAGCTCTAACCGTCGGATTTCGAACTAGATTTCTTAAATCAGTTGCAGGTACAAACACAGGGCGATCAAAAATGTTTCTAGAGATACTTCTTGAGCTTGATTCTTCCCGTGGCTGGTTATCCCTATCTGCACAAAGGATTGGGCTTGATGATTGGCTGTTGCTTGAGCTAGAACTACCATTCCATCTTAATGATTGCACATTCCTTGGTAAAGTAGGAACATGGATCACAAGGGGCTGGCTTTGAGGAATTATATTATCTACCATTGGTGCTGCCCTCAAGTCCAAGGGGTTATCAACAGGCGGGAACCTTTGTGACATTGAAGAGGTTGACATATTTGAATGCCTAATCACACTCCCAGAAGAGAACGCAGGGGGAGGAATTGAATTTTGTTGGCTTGAAGGACTTATCCTCAAACGGAGATTCCTGCGGAAGCTTTCCGTGCTCCCTGCATCATTTGAATCAGGAAGGATTTCATGGGCTTCATCCCCCATTCCCAGCCCAAAACTAGCATTTACCTGTTCAGATGAAGCAGATGTACTTAAACTGCTCCCAGCATTATCCTGAGTTGGAAGAGTGTTCCAAGCACTACTTTCTGTATGCTGACTAGAACTAGAACTTCCACCATCCAAAGATGGTCCAACATTTTCTTCAATGGCCTTTCTTTTACAAGATGCACGGCGCGCATCTACAGAACATCCAGGCCTAGCATCAGTGCCTTCTGGCACAAAGCTGTTATTTCCAGGAGGAGGAGGAATAGGACCAGCAACAATGCCAGGTAGAACACGTTCATTTACTGATCCACTAGATTTGTGCAAGTTAGGGAGCTCCAAATGCTGGCTGTTATCACCACCACTATCTGCCAAGCCAGCATTTAAGTTGAGATTCGGTGATATGTGAGAATTGGAGTTGTGCATATACATAGGACTGGAATTGACATTGTCAGCCGAAAGAACAATAGTTGGTTCAAAGTGCCTTCCTTCTGCTCTTGGACCAGCGGCAGCATTAGCACTGATTGGAGACATCCATCCAAGCTCTCTTTTCTGCTGATTATTGTTGATTTCAGTCTGGGTGTTACTAGAACTAGGCTCACCTAAGCTCCATCCACTTGAATTCTGCCATTCATGGCTTATAGGATTCATATACGGTGGGTTCATATTGCTCAAAGGAAGTAAATACTCTGGTATGTCACTATCATTATCAGCAGGATTCCGCATATTATTCCAGCAAATTGGTTGATCCACAGTAGGATTACTTGATGTGGATCCACAATTGAATTCTAAGGTTTCAGGCAAGGAACCAATTGCACCCCTCTGACCTTGCATTGGGGCAGCACTACAAGATATTCTATACAATGCAGGTGAATATGTATAGAGAACCTCAACAATGAAGCGCTCTGTGCATCAAATTTGGCAGATCTGTACAACAAAACGAAAGAATGATCATTAGGCATTGAAAACAGGCAAATCTTAATCAATTCACTATCACCAACAAGAATTTGAGTCGCATGCAAAATAATCATTGTCTGCTCAAGCAACTTGTCAAGCAATTTTAACCCATGAAAGCATTCACAACTACAAGCACCAATATCTCCTGAAAAGCTTAACAGAGGCGTACTCATTTGGTGAAGCACTGCAAATTGGTTTGTTTCTTTATGCCAAAAGCGCTTAAATGTCACAGGAAATCCAAAAGGGCAAGTAGAAAACTTGTAATGCTTCTTAGTATAACGAGCATGTGCTTCCCGTGCGTTGCCAACTGATAATGAACCATATGTATGCATTGTCATATTGAACTTCTACAAACCAAAAAACCAAATCTATATCTTTTTCAAAATCAGAAGGCAACAGTTATCCAATGTGTAAAAATCATCATTCTATATAGTAATCCTTCACAATTTCATATTTGAATTCACCTTCTATTGCAGTGGCAACATTAAATAAGCAGAGAGATGTGAGTGTTTACATATGTGCTCTCTGTGCACATGTGCTTTAAGTGAATATCATGACGGCAAAATCAAGCACAATCAGCTCAGACCCATGAGGTGAGAACATAAAAGGCTTCTATCAGTGTTATCTATTATTTGAAAAGATGCAGTAACAGTATAAATCTTAAAGCAGCCTAGAGGTAAAGTACTCCTTGACATAAGATGTTATCTTCATTTACTTCAGTAAATTGTCAAATACCAACCACTGTCATGGCTCATATGTATAATGTAGCTTATTATAGTCACAATGCCAAGATTGTACATGATACCACAAAGTAATAAAATAGATGTCTCTCAACACACCAAAGCCAAATCGGTCAATAAAGTCGACATATAAGAACTAAAGATAGTTGAAAGCATGCTTATTGCTTAACCCCAGCAGGGAGAATGGTTACACATTGCCAGACATCATATCCACCACCAGTGAAAGCTCTTTCAGCACTTGAGGTTTAAGCAATATAGATGCTTGGAAAATAAAAGGAATCCCACAAATGCACCATAACCTAATGATAAAATAACTCACCCAAAGAAGAAACAGACCATATGGTTGACACACATTAAAGTCAACTCATTTTGCAAGATAAGATGAACCAAGCAGAATAAGAACTACAGTCTCTGTAAGATCAGCTCGATCATTGACAGCACAAAATTGGATACAAATCGTTCAAGACCAGCCTGAATTAGGCGATTCCAGCGATGAACAAGTGAATAGAAGACCCAAAAAAAACCAGCAGAATTCAACAAACAAACTGATTTAAGCTTATGAGCAAAAAATTCAATAGCCCCAAATCATCATAGAAGATCAATACTAAGATAAAATCGGATTTTTTTTTTTTAAAAAAAAAGTTTATAAAATAAACCGGGAGAATAAAACTTGATATTCATGGATTCAGCAAAATCACCGATTGATCAGACCGAAGATAACGAAAGGAAAGTAGAAGAAGCGAAAGGAACTCACCAGATGAAAGCATTTAAAAGAAGGCCGATCTACCGTAAAATCAGAAGACGAACAAGAGAAATAAAGAAAACGAGGGAACCGCTCATGCTGGCGGGCGGCGGCTTTGAGCGGATAGAACGTCCGTCGCCTCCTTGCTCCCTACAGGGCAAAGAGGGGCAGAATACCGAGTCAGAAATGGGGAAGGGAGAAGGAGAGAGAGGCTTGGGTGGTGTGGTGGAGGATTGAAATGAGATAGAGAGCAATGGGAGAAAAGAATGAAAAGGAAGAGAGATTAAAGAGGACAGTAATCTTTTTAATTTACAAAATGACCCTACAGAGACAGACAGTAATTTACAACTAAGACATGAACAATAATAATAATGAAGATTTTTGTAAGAAAAGAAAAATAAATTAAAACCTTGATTAATATGGTAGGGTAATAACTGACAAGGAAAGGAAGCCAAAGCCCGTTTCCAAAAGCTCGCACGTCTTTCCCTTTTGTTTTTCTCTGACATTCATCCCCTTACGCAAAAAAAAAAAAAACCAATACAAAACTGTAACAGACAATATAATAAATAATAATAATAAATGAGATGTAAGAATAAGAAGAAGATTAGTACAAATTACAGACTCGGCTTCCAATGCGCGCCGAACAGAAGCCCCACTGGCGATGGGCCGATGGTTCTGTTTCGATCTCTTTCACGCCAAGCACCAGCGCCTCCTCTTTTACCACCTCGTTCACACTCACACGCTCACATGCCATGCCTCCTGGTGATTCTGGGCCCCATTTGATTTGTATGCATTAACAATGCAAACAAATTGCATGATTATACACGTGGCTCTATTTTTAATCATATCGGGCCCACACTTGATGACTTTGCATTTTCTTTTTGAGAGAATTACACTAAGGTCCCATGAAAAAAAAAAATGAAGCAATAATCCCTGTAGATTGTAAAATGAAAAAATGGTTCTATTAACAACTCTATGAGCCTGTATTGACAACTCATTAACAACTTCAAGAGCCTGTATTGACAACTCAATGGGACCATTTTTTCATTTTATAATCTATAGAGACCACTTCTTCATTTTTCCTTTTTTTGGGAACTGAATGCAATTCTCCCTTTCTTTTTTCCACCTTTTTTTAATCCCGCACCCAAAATCTGGGCGCTTCCCTTGTACTGATTTTGACTCCTCCCCATGTCCCATGGACTTGTTTATTTCTCATCTTAAATTATGTGGCCTCAAATTAATTAAAAAAAAAAGACATAATTGGGTCACTCGTCGCTCAGTGAGTCAATTTCACTGTCCCGGGTGCAATTTTAGGTGTGTAACTTAACCAAATAGTAACGTATGGCTAGCAGGAGGTTATGATGAGAGGCAACTTGCAGTGCTTTGGGCTTTTTTAACTTGGAAAACCGACCGCAACCAATTTTATGGTATGATTTTACTTTGCTTTAAAGAGGCGTGAAGGAAGGAGTGAATAAATACATGGACCTGACCTAAAATTCTTGGGGTACGTTGGCAGGCTCCACCACACACACTCTTTGCTTTTCTTTCAGTCATTTTTATATATTCCTTTTGTTTTTCTCTCTCTCAATATATGCATATGATGCAACGATTGGATTCCGATCTTGTTGTAAACATGGTGCTGTTTGGTAAATTTTTGGCGAGTTTTCTTGTTTTTCCCACTTGCTTTGTGTCTCCCAACCCATGATTCAAATTGGCTTGGGTTGCTTTAATTTCCATGTTTACCACTAAATGAATATTTTATTGGGATTATGGCACCACGCAAGGGGGTCGTGGGTTCCCTCATTTGGCTCGCTTGCATCACTCCTTCCAAAAGCAACCAAAAGAGACATCGAACTCCCAAAGATTCCAATATCCAATACCATTAGAATAATATAATGAATCTCCCACCAAAGCCAACATCACAACAAGTCATCCACGCCTTTTCCTTTATTTACTTGAGCATGTTAAAATCCAACCCAAATCAGTCAATCATCCTAGTGAACCGGTAAACTAATTTTTTTAAAGATACATGCATTCTCTCATTAAAGATAATCATGTTGAAAACACTATCGGACACTAAATACGAGCACCTTCCACAACAAGATTCAAAACTTAATTTATTGCATTTTGAGGAATTAGTCCATTCCGTTAGAGTCAACCCCCATTGGTCATAACCAGTTTTTTGGCTAGTTCAGTCAAGAGTTTTGAGTAGATTAACTATTTTGAATTGTTTTTATTTAGCTTGAAATGACACCATTTTGTATTTAAAAAAAAATAGCAATTCGTTGTATTTGTGTTTTAATAACTCTGAATTATTAAATTAGGTGTAGTTCATACATAAATATTTTGTATACTCTTCTATTAATGCTTTTTCATTTCAATATTATTTTAATTAGGATAATTTTATCCAAAGTCAATTCTGGGTTGAACCACCAACATTTGGTTACCCTGTCTCATTTTCATTACTTTGATTTGCTTAATTAATATTGTTTCCATTATTATTGTATTTTAATAGACGCGACTTTATACGTTTTCTGACAGCCTTCAGATTATACATGAATACTTGTTACCCGCTGCTGGCAGATTCACTCATCAATTTACCATACTCTCCTATATATACAATCCCCTAAAGCCCAGTGTGGGTGTTGTTGGGGGGTAAATAAGGGCAAACACATGACACATGTACATGTATATCCGGAAGAAAGTAGAAATTGACAAGCATGGTTAGATACGGCACGATTAAATGCGCATCTGCCAGGACACGTCTATTTATTAGTTTTAATATGACACCATTAGGTGCTTGGACAGGGGGCAGATACTTGTGCGATTGCAAGTTGACAAGCATTGTTAGATACGGCACTCAATGTCGATTTTCCCGTAAATGCGTTTAAATACTGACTAATTTATTCACGCTGAATATGAAATTCGTTGTTAATCTGAATATATTATATATCTCTTATAATTAAACAAGTGAATTCCATTAGGAAGGAGAACGTGAGATTTACAAGTTAAATGTGAAATGGTAAGGAGATAATTAATGCATTGAAAGTGGGTGGGGGTCATTTACCGCAAAAGGGGCAGTTAATGAAGAAAAACAAGTGGGTCACTTGGATTAGCACATGAAAGGGGCGAGGCATCGTCAAATAAGCTGTATAACATTGCAATCATTATGCCCATCTCATCTCTACTTTCTTTTTCTTTCTTTTTCCCTCAGCCCGTGTTGCTTAATGCATATATACAAATGATTGATCAATGTTGTACGTTGTTTCCCTCTCAAACAGATGACGCTTGTAAACTTTCCTGGTCCAGCCCATACGCAATAGGCGGGCAAAACTCATATCATTGAATTGAATCAGAAAAATACAATACACACTATCATTCGTATGTCCAGAATCTATTTATAATATCTTATACAAGAGATTAAAATAACAAGTCACTAAACTACTTATACAATTACACAAGTACCCTTGCTTAAACTCCCCCTCAAGTTGAAGGCGATATATGTTAATAGTCCTTAACTCGCTCAATAGATGTTTCTGCACATCTTGACTCACTACTTTTGTTAATAAATCTGCCTGTTGTTCCTTTGACCGAACATGCACCAAGTCAATCAATCCCTTCTCCAATTTCTCCCTTACATGATGACAATCAATCTCGATGTGCTTAGTATGCTCGTCAAAAACATCGGACTTGCAGCAATGTGCATCACTGCTTTGCTGTCGCAGAAGATCCTCACATGAACTTCATGTTGAATGTCAAGATCTCCAAGTAACCCAAGTGCCCAAACAACTTCAAAAGTCACCATGCTAGAAGCTCTATATTCTGATTCTACTGAAGACTTTGAAACAATACTTTGCTTCTTTGTTTTCCACATTACTAACGAGCCTCCAAAATTCAGTAGATAACCGGTGCTTGATCTCCTTGTTGTTCTACAAGCAACCCAGTTAGTGTCACAATAGCATTCTAGCACCAACTTGCCTTCTGAGCCTAGCAAAATTCCTTGTCATGGACTGCCTTTCAAGTACCAAATGACATTCATTACTGCTGTATAGTGTGACTTTGTAGGTTGTTGCATAAACTGACTAAGCATCTGCACAGAAAATGAGATATCAGGATGAGTCATAGTCAAGTATATGAGCTTACCAATTAGTTTCCTATATCTGTCCAGGTATCAATACTAATCCTCCTTCTTGTCCTTTCCTTCTTAATAGGCTATTAGTTTCTGATTTTGAGCCAAGGGCACCATAAGTGGCTTGTAACCACTCATACTTGTCTCACACAACAAGTCAACAACATATCTCCTTTGACATAACATAATTCCTTTCCAAGACTTAGCTACTTCAATACCAAGAAAATATTTCATTTGTCCTCAATCCTTAATTTTAAAATGTGTATGCAAAAAGGGCCTTTGTTTCATTTATCCCTTTGTTAGAACTGCCTGTTATGAGCAAGTCATCTACATAGACTAAAACCATAACTATACCATCATCATACCGCATGGTAAACAGTAAGTAATCGTTTTTACTTTATGTAAAACCTCCATGTTTTAATGTTTGAGATAGTTTCCGGTTCTACTACCTTGAAGCTTGTTTCAACCCATAGAGAGATTTTCTTAATTTGCACACCATGTGCTCCCCGTTTCTATTAATTCCGGGAGGTACCTGCATGTACACTTCTTCAGTGAGGTCTACTTGCAAGAAATCATTATGCACTTCCATTTGATATAATTTCCAATCATTAATCGTAGCTAATTTCAAAACAAGGTGAATAGTATGCATTTTCACTATGGGGGACAAGTTTTATAATAATCAATACCTTCCTTTTGACTATATCCCTTTTCTACCAGTCGTGCTTTATACTTATCTATCTTACCATTTGAATCATATTTAATCTTATAAACGAGCAGCATGTCTATCGATCTCACTATAACGGCTTGCTCGAAATCATAATAAACGATTTTTAGTCAATCGTCAAGATTAAAAGAGTCGATTCAAATGCAAGATTTCTTTCCAAAATTGGATATTTAAGAAAGAAATCTTGCATCTTAGAAACCCATTTACATCCTATGGGTTTCTTGTTTTTGGAAAGAGGAACTGTAATACCCCGAAATTTGGGATTTGAGGCTTATGAATAAGCTTAAATAAAGCGGACTTCTAAGCCCCAGTTTAGTAGATGTCCCAAATCTATTCTCTAATGTCTCTTATATCTGTGGGGCATTAAAGAAAATAAAACGGTTAATTTTGAAGAAAGTGATTATGCTTATGGTAAAATCGCCTATGAGGTAGTAAGTTTATCATATGATTTTATATGACCGAATGATGAGCAAAAATTATGAAATTTTATAGGATGAAAGTACACATCCTAAGCTTTAATTTTATAGGTCATATAACTCAATTAGAGCTATACACAAAAAGATATAAATTTTTGAAGTCAGCACAAAAAAACTGTGAAATTTCTGAAACAATATGCAAAGATTGAAATTTTGGGAATTTTTTTTATTTCATTCAGCAAAATTATATATTTTTCCTTGAAACTAGACTCAATAAGGGTTCTACAGGCTTTGGAATTACTCCAATTCAAATTTTCTAGAATTAGTTATGATTTTTCAAAGTTAGGGCAGAAAATCTACCAAAATTTCTGAAAAATCCGAAAATGGGAAAATAAATAAAGGAAATTGTAATATATGATAAAAGCACTTTTGGCTTCATCTTCTTCTAGTTTCTGTCATGCAAGTCAGCCATTAGAGAGAGAAGCTTGTGTTTGCATTAGAGGGAGAAGAGGAAGAAAACTCGCGAGGTAGGTCGATTTCTTCGGTGAATTCGTACCTAATGCTTATAATACTACTTCTAAGCTTCTCTTCTATGTTATTTACGGTGTTTGAGAAGCAAATCTGGTGTTTAAGAGAACTAGGGTTTCATCCATATTTGGGAAAATCCAGAAGGAGCTTGAGGTAACTTCCAAACTTTCGTATATTGCTTATTCTGGCTGTTGTGGACAATTTAGGGCATGTTTGTTGGACGTTACGATTGCTTATAAGTTGCTTTTTACGTAAATTGAGACACAACTCCTCTCACATACTTACTTCGTATACCATAAATCACTATTAAAAAGCAACTTATAAGCAATCGAATCGCTAAAACAAACACACACTTAATCGGTGAAATTTCGTCAGATTGTCTTTGGTTCTAAAAATGGAAAATGGGTTTGTGGGGCTGTTATGCTGCCAAAATTGGTACTAAATGGTAGTTGTAACCTAAAGGAATAGTCAATAAAGTAGTTAGGAGTCGAACGGAACACGTTTACGGAGTCAAAACCGAAAAACCCCAATTTTCCTCGAAAAACCCATATAATTCGGCCAGGGCTGTAAATGGGTCTTAGAGTTGGATTTTCAATGATTTGACGATTCTATTGAGTTCATGAGGGAAAATTAGGTGAGGTTACAGTTGGGCATTTTTCGAAAAAGGCCGAGAAAACATAATTACGGAAACGCCTCTAAAACCCTAAAAGTAGGGCTGTCAAGGGCAATTTCATAATTTGACATTGAATTTGATAATTCTGAATTTGGAAATGGATTCCTTGGGTGAAAATATGTAAGAATAGCCCATGTCAAAATATCAGGAAAAGTACGGTCGGACCGAGTACAGCGGGGCCGGGCCGGGGGTATTTTAGTAATTTTTCAAGATAGACTTATCTAACCCCCAGAAACACTATGGAAGTGTCTAAATAGTACATTTGACATTTTAGGATCGAATATGGAGCCCCAAGATGTTTGCACGTAGATCGAGGCACACATTTCAAGGCGGAAAAAGGTTAAGGTAGGGGACTTACCTTATTTGCATGTATTTGATATCTTTGCTTGTGTAGTGATGTATGTGATTACTTTACTTGATTGTGTAGAGCATACTTGAATAAATGAAGCTTTATTTCTGCTTTCACTGTGGCCATAGTTTTGTTGTATAAAACATTGAACATGCAGAAATGTCATTATGGGGCATACATCTAGATAAAGCTAACATGTCATACACATAGCATCAACATGCATGCATTATGATATTTGTTTCCTGCTGAGATTCTCTCGAATCTCACCCTCCCCTATCAACAATTTAGACAGGAGATGACAGAAGATATGTAAACAACAATGCAGAGTACCGTACGAGAGGATTACAGTAGTGGAACGAAGACGGGAAGAAGTCTTCGTTTCACTGGGATGAGTTTAGACACCCTAATAGCCTTGTGCTGCTACCTTAATCGTAAGTATCATGTACAAACCCCTATGGGGAATTTATGTAATCATGCACATATTATCAGTATAGTTATACTATTCCTGTGTTGCCTATCGAACCGCATGTCGTTTTCCGTGAATAATCTAATAAAGGTGAAATTAAAATAAGAGCGTGACAGGAACAATTTCCCAAGTTTTGTTGCTCTCAAGAGTATCCATTTCAACTTTCATAGCCTTTATCCATTCTAGATTTTTAATGGCCTCATGGTAACTAACAAGTTCCTCTATTGAATCAATGCTGCACAAAAAGGACTTATGGTTAGATGAGACATTATCATAAGAAACATATTGTTCAATCGGGTATGCACACTTTCCCTTTTCCTTTTTACAATTTTCTATTGTCAGTATTGGACAGATGTAATCTTTAGACCAAATGGGAGGCCTTTTATTTCTAGCAAGCCGAGACTCACCCTGCCCCAAATTGGACTAATCATCCATATTCATTGGAGATTCATCTAACCGTTCCTGTATGTTAGGATAAGCTGATCTAGTCCATACCTTATTTTGCTTATCAAAAGAACTTACAGGGTCTTCTAATCAAACCAAAACATTCCCTTATATTCTTGGTTAATTTCTTTGTTATTATATTGATCACTATCTCAAAAGGGGTATTTATTCTCTGTGAAACTCACATGCCTACTCACAAATACTTTATTAGTATTAAGGTCAAGCAAAAGAAAACCCTTTCTATTCTTACGATATCTTAAAAACACGCAAGATTTTGCTCTAGGCTATAATTTATTATCACCAACCAGATCTGTAGTAAAGGCTTCACATCCAAATGTTTTTAAATTTGAAAGATATGCCTTGTTTCCATATACAATTTCAAAAGGGGTTTTATATCCTAATAGCTTAGAAGGGATTCTATTAACAAGGTGAGTGGCCATTTTCACACATTCCCCCCAAAATCTAATGGGGACAACAGACTGTAGGATTGAACTTCTTCCTATTTGTATGATGGTTCTATGCTTCCTCTCTACAACCCCATTTTGTTCAGGGGTGTAGGGACATGTCAATTCATGTATGATCCCCTTCTCTTGGAAATACAACTTTAATTCAATGTTTGTAAATTATGTCCCATTATCACTATACACACGTTTTACAGAAATAAAGTATTGATTCAACACATATGCACAAAAAAATTTTAATGCAAGCCACAGTATTTGATTTGGACCTCAAAAGAAATATTCATGTTGACCTAGAATAGTCATCAATAATGGTAAGAAAGTAATGGTAGCCTTAGTGTGTAGGGGTCTTATACAGACCCCATACATCAATATGGATCAGTTCAAAACATCTTTTAGTTTTAATGCAACTATGAGTGAAAGGAAATTTAGATTGTTTGGATTGAACACAAATTGAACATTATTTATTCATATGCATTGTATCATTGCTTACAACATCCAAATATTTCATCACAAAAGTAGGTGCATGACCTAACCTTCGATGCTATAAATCCACTTGGGATGGCTTACAAGCACTAATATCATTATCAGAGGATGGTTTACAAGCACTATTATCATTATCATAAACATGAAGAACATTATTATTGCAAGAAATATGAACAAAATTCATAACAAAAAATCTCTTTTCAACTTTAAACATATATAAGCATCCAATTTCCCTACCAATCAGCTTGATCTTCCCATCTAGAAGGCCTTGCATTATGCATAAATCAAGAAAAAATGAGGCCATGCAATTACGTTCTTTAGTGAGTTTAGACACTGCTATCAGATTAAAATGAAGTTGTGGGGCATATAGCCCATTATGCAAGATCACATCATAAGTTATTTGTGTATTCCCTATGTGAGTTACTGGAACATGTTTTTCATTAGGTATTTTAATAGTTTTAATAGCTCCACTATATTCTCCACCACGACCTCTCCTTCTTCCCCGGCCTTTCACCCTAGCTATTATTGCCATGCTTTCAATAGAGGAGTTTCTTTTATTATTAACAATAAGATGTTGTATCATACCATAAGCATCATTGACCAATGGAAAAACAAACATCAACAATATTTCACTTCTTGCTTGACTGTATGACTCATCTAAACCCATCAAGAACTATAATAACCTTTGTTCTTGAATCACGTCTCTGTGAACCTTGGAAGCCTCACAGTTACATGATGGAATTAATAATAATGAGGACTGCTTGTCGCACAATCCTCTGAGTTTGGAGAAATAGACAGAGATGAACATACCTCCCTGTCTGAGAGAGTTGATTTCACGATACAACGTGAGAATCCGAGTCCCATTCTTCTTATCGAATCACTCTTTCAAATCTGCCCAGGCGCGATTAGCACTCTTAAAGAAGATGATTCCATTTGACAGCTCTTTTGAGATTAATTCAATTAACCATGAAAGAACCACGGCGTTATAGCGGTTCCATTGATCGTGTAAAGACTTATTGAACGATTCCTTCTTACAGCCTCCATCAATGAAACCGAGTTTTTGTCGTCCTTGGAGAGCAATTTCATTGCACGCCTCCACACTGTGTAGTTCTCCGTTTTGGTAAGGACATGCGACACCAGCGTTGATGTTTGCATATCAGAAGGATGCAGGTAAAGCAGGTGTGTGAATGGCAAATTCGCGACTGAAGTCTTCTCGGCGTCGCTACTCATGGCTTAAAGTTCTTGATCAAATCTCATATTGGGTGTGTGAACGGAAGATTCGAGGCAGAAGTTACGGCGAAAATCTTCTCGGTGTCGGCATGTCGCTACACATGGCTAAAATTTCTTGATCAAATATGAGATCAGGACTGAAATCGAGGTTGTGGTCTTGGGGCTTCTTTGTTTTTCTTTGATCAAATCTTCTATCAAGTCAGAACCTGGCTCTGATACCATGTAAACTTTCCTGATCCAACCCATACACAATAGCGGGGCAAAACTCATATCATTGAATTGAATTAGAAAAATACAATACACACTCTCATTCGTATGTCCAAAACCTATTTATAATATTTGATACAAAAGACTAAAATAACAAGTGATTAAAATACTTATACAATTACACAACTACCCCTACTTACAATGTTATTGTGAACCACAATTTATGCATGTCACTCTTGTTTACTTTAATTTGTTGATGCCTAGCTGTAATTGAAGATGATAAGATGGAATTGAAGTTCGCTCACCAAACGACCAATTATTTTTTACCCAGTCTGCAATTCTGCAAGTACCAATGCATATGGATTCCATAGACACTGATTGGAATAACAAGTCTTGCAATTCTCCTGCCCTAATACCTCGTTTGGTATCATGAAAAAGTTTTTAATGGAAATGGAAGTGGAATTGGAGGTAGAAGTGAGTTTTAAAATATGTTTGGTATGAAAGTAGAAGTGAGATATAATTTTTAATTAAAATATATATTTATAATATGAAAATACCCAAAAACACTCAAAGATAATCTCCTTCTCCATCGCTGCCAGCCAAACTCTCATTTTTTTAAGAAACAACTTGAATCCACCTCAGTTGAACTTCAGATTGTAACAAGAACTCACACCCTAGAAGAAGAAAGAAAGAATTAAGCAATGAAATCTGATATGTGAAAATTACACGAAATATTCTAAACAAATAATGGAAATAACCACCCCTCTCACCATTATTTCAATCTCTCTCCTAAAAATGTGTTAAAATCCATCTCAGTATGCAATTAATCAACTAATATTATTTGGATAGTAACTATAAACAAATCATATCAAAGATTTACTCAATATCCTCTCACAAAACCCTTTCACGTTATCTTTGCCTGATTCATGTTGATTCCATTTAACCCATATTTTTTTCATCTTCTGCAATCCCATCCATGTCTCGTTTCTATTCCTGTAAATCCTCTTTGTCTTCTTCAATCTTTGACTCGAAGTAGGTGGATGTCGACGAGGTAGCACCCTCCACCGATCTCTGCCTCGAAGTCCTTTGTGCTTTGCCGAGATGTCCGCTACCTTGGTTTACTTTGAGCGCAAAGTAGGATACGGCTAGTCTTTGATGGAAGAGGATATGGTTTTTTTTTATTTGGGGAAGGGACAAAGTTGTCCAAAAATTTCATAACTTGGGATATTATTGTCAAAATTTTTCACTTCCATGGAAGTGAGATGGGTTCCCAAAGAACCAACTTCCATCATTTTATATGGAAGTGACTTCCAGGATCCAATGTACCAAACAATCCAATTTTAGGATTGCACTTCTCCACACTCACTTCCAGCAAATCAAATGGAACACAGGTGTAGGATTTTTGGGAGTGAATTCTAGTTCTTAATGCAAAATATTTTTTTATTTTAAATTAAAACAATGTGGTCAAGTGTAAATTAATGTGACTCCTCCTATACAATTTTTAACTTCATCCATAGTGTTTGAACCCACACATATAAATTATACTCCTTTTGTTTTTTTAATAAGAGCTCAAAATATAAATTGTCTTAGTCTTTTTCATAAAAAGCCCAAAAAAAATTGTTTGAATATTTAATAAGCTTTTTTCATTTTTATCACTAATTAATTATATGTATTGTATTAATTAAAAGGTTGGTGATACTTATATTTACTTTATTTCTCCCTCTTACTTGCTCCTTATAAACAAGGGCATACTTAAAAAATAAAGTTTATGTTAGACATATTTATTATTTTTAACTAACTTTAATTACTTTCTTAAATTACATAATTTGATTATTAAACTCTTATAAATAGAACTAGAGGGAGTAACCTCTATCTCCCGATCAACACAACCACCAACAATAATAAAAAGTGTCTCTAATACATATGCTGTTTCTTTTTGTCCTTGTTACATGTATAATTGATAAGAACCTATTTAACATTTTTATAAAAATTTAAAAATGAAAAAAATCCCATATAAAGCTACATAAAATAGAGAAATTCTAAATAAGTTTGATAAATTCAAGAAATTCTTAATTGAGTTATTCGTATAATTTGAGATTTCAAAATGTGGGTACAATAATTTTAATGCCTTATCCTCTCTCCTCTTCCCTCTTAAAAGAATTTTACTGTTCTTTGTTTTATATATCAACATTAATATAATAAAATAAGATATGATTTGCTAAATCAAAAGAATTTTTTGTGCTCTAAAAGGATCATCAAGAATAATTCCAGCAAAAAAGAAAGAAAGAAAGTGTAACACATGTCATGACAATATTATCTATGTCAATTAAATAATTTTTAGTTTTGCTGGAAAAAATGATTTTTAGTTAAAAATGAATTGATTGATATTAATGATACAAAGAAATAAAAATGAGGTTTTTTTTAAAAAATAATTTACTTATTTTTATCAAGTGAGACAAAATAAAAAATGGAAAGCATAATGCATATGATTTGCAAAAGTTAATTAAAATAAAATTCACTTTTATCAACATTAATCTAAACAAGCTCTGAATAATTTTCCCTCATATGTAAATATGAGTTTTTTAGAAAATAAATTAGTTAAGATTTTAATTTTTTAAAATTTTAATTTTTTTAATATAAATTAATATGATTTTTTTTCTAATCACAGGCGTATAAATTTAATATCCTTCTAAAATATTTTATATAAAAATTTATTAAATACACTTAAAATTTCATAAAATACTTTACATATCAAAACATAGGATTATCGGAAAAAACTTTAGATATGAAAAAAATATTGTAAAATTTATACTTAATATATTTATTTAAAAAATATTTTTACAGTGACGTATATTATAATTTTTTTGTGAAAATTTTTTTCATGTTAATAAAATGAATTGCTTGTCTAAAAATATTGTAAATTTTTTCTTCAGATGATAATTAATATATTTAAGCTCAAACATATTTTTTTCTATTAAATATTAATGTTGATAAAAATATATTTTGAAAAACATAAGTTTTAAAGAAATGAAACTTTTTAAAAAGAAGAAAGGAGAGGGGATTAAAGTCATTTAACCCACATTCTGAAATCCTTTTAAATTGGGTTAATGACTCATTTAAGTATTTGTTGAATTTAATAACCTGATTTCTAATTTTTCTATTTCAAACAGTTTTATATGGAATTTTTCCTTTAAAAATTCAGTAAAAGATAAAATAATTTCACACCAATCTATTATAACAAAAATAAATAAATTATTATGATGGGATAAATTTTGTTTGGCTTAAAAGTTAAAACGACAGGGCAGTAGGATAATTTAAGGGAGGATGCGGGCACGTTGACAAGGAAAAGAAAGACATGAACGTGGGAAAGCAATGATAATTTGATGAAAATGAGTAGCAAAACGCCTTCCTTTTTTTGTTTCTTTTACATATACATTTTATTTGTATATCGTTCATAATTAAGAAGCTCCTAGATTTTCATATAATATTTTTATCGGTATTTAATACTCTCTCTGATCGTCAATATAAGACAGAGTTAGCTTTTTTAGAAATTAAGAAAGTCATTTAAATTACTTTAAAATATTTATATTTATCTTTTTTTCTCTAAACTATTTGCCTAACTTATAAATTGATATATAATATAATGATACACAATATATGATATGATTAAATTTTATATTTAATCTCTCTAAAAAATTAAGGAAAAATCTCATATAAAGATAGTTAAATTACACAAATTCTAATTTGAGTTACTAAACCTAACATATTATTAATTAGGTTATGTGATATAATTAGGGATTTAGAAATTGGGCCAAATTACCTCTATATCCCTTAGTTATTAAAAAACAAGTAAAATTGGAAACAAAACTATATTGTTTACACACAATGTAAGAACCCTAATGGCAGAAAATTCATTGGAGGCTTCGACACGGTCAGGAAATCAACAAAGAAGGATATAATAAGTTGGTTCTAATATTTAATCTTTGTTACTTAAACCCGTTTAGTTAATATATGTACTTAGATGGATTTGTTTTTTTATATGTGCGTTAGTCGGTCTTTTGTAATATCAGACGTCAAAAAACATGTATACTGATATACATGATAATTATGAAGGGTAATTAAGTGTGGCCACGTCAATGTTTTGTTGGTCAGTCGATCCTTTGCTTACATCCCACGAGAATTTTCTCATAGTTTATGTGAAGAATCCTACACTCATATATATCTCTGTTTGCCTTGATGGGAAGAAATCTGAACATACACATAAAGAGATGTATTTAGTTTATGAAATAGAAAAGAATGAAGGACATGTTAGAAGTAATGCAGAAATTGCTTACAAGCTTTGAATGATGTTTTGATTCATTTATCTCTGTTGGCCTCAGCGGCATATTCTCATCAAGGAATGGTTTCTAATATCACTGTTTTGTTTGGACTTAAAGCTGAAAATTTCAACTTGATGTCATTTTTGGTTTTTTCTGGAAAAAAATTGCATTTTATCTTTGGGACTTTTTCAAAATTAAAAACCTTCAGTTTGTTCCCTGGATTTGATTTCTCTTCGCAACGCTGTGAAGATCACCGTCAAACTCACCAAAAAGAAAAGGGACATGTTATTGCTTATTTGATTTTGGAAATTTTCTAGTGAAAATATTGCCTTCATCCTGTTTGCTCCGTTTTTATGATTCTTCTGCAGTAAAGATCAATGAAAACATAGGCTTTTCCTTTGACCATGGGTTAGGGGTATTATTGGAAAACAACCAACATTTAAATATCCTAAATTGGGTCATTGACCCAATTTAGGATTTGTTGATTTTACCAACTTTATATAGGATTTTCCTATTTCAACCATCATTATATAAGATTTTCTTAAAAATTAACTATATCTTATATTTAAAATAAGGGGAATACTATATTCTTGGACCAACACTGTCTTGTTCGGAAACAATCCGGGAATCGGGCCTTTCGCTAGATTCGCTCGGAATACGAGCATCCTGGTCCTTAATCATTTTTTAAAACAAAAGAAACATTATATTTTAAAAGAATCATTGAACTTCGATTTTTTATTAATACTAAGGCGCTTAAAATATTAAATAAAGAAAATAAACCCTTGAACATCAACGTTGAATAAATTTTAAAAAATTTGTTATACCACTGCACATGAAACTTGACCTAAATAACAATCAATTCCGTCGACGGGCCAAAAATAATAAGCATTTCCCAGTCAGTATTCACGCCAAATGAAAGAGATGGAGCTTCCTGTTTTTAAGAAACTGGGCAAAATGAATGAATGAGAGAGCTGAAGATATTGAACAGAATAAAACAAGGTATATCGAAGAACAGCGAAAGGAATAGGCATGTATATAAAACGTTTAATCTTTATTAGCTACACGGTATATTCTTCAAAATAAATACTACCTCCGGTCCTAATTATAAGACAAAGTTGATTTTTTTGGAGAAATTAAGGAAGCCAATTAAATTACTTTAGAATATTTATATTTATATTTTTTTAAACTAATTAATTTGACTAATAAACTAATATATATAATCTAAATATATTAAAAATATAAATGCTCTAAAGTAATTTAATTAGCTTCCTTAATTTCCCCAAAAAAATCAACTCTGCCTTATAATTAGGACCGGAGGGAGTAGTTTGTTTGGGAGCTCGGTAAAAAACAAAAAAAAAATAATAATTTCTTCATCAAAATTAGTCAAGGTTATCACATGTAGCCACCCACACACCGATATTTTGATCCCAAAAAAATTACGAGACCACCAACCAAACATCAATCACGAGACCTTCAATATGTAACACCTATATTAGGGGGTTCGATGCCAGAAAGAGCTAAACTTGATCTTCTTGAATTTCCTACGAGCGAAGCTGTCAGTGATGTTCCTTCATTACTACAGCCAGCCATCAGATCAAACAAGAGTTATGAGTTTTGACTTTGCTTGAGACTGCATCCGCACGTCATTTTTCCATTCAAGATTCACGTTAAGATTATTAACGTTATTTTATTTAGGAAAAATTGCTAATAAATACTTTTTTGGTAAATTAATTGTTGAATACTATCATGGAAGATCTGTTACACATAATAGAAGATATTTTACACACAACGGAAGATTGTTTGCACATTTATATGAAATATTTTTACACATACAGAAGATGGATTGCACAAAATATAAGATCGCTTGCACACATCAAAGATTGCTTATATACTTGGTAACAATTAACAATTAATTTACCTCAAATGTATTTTTGGACAATTCTATCTTTTATTTTTCCTTTTTCTCGTTTGGTAAGTGGAGACTCCACCTGAAGAACGTTGCGAGGCCAAGAAGGAAGTTTTAATATTTAAGTTTGTGCCCCCTAGGGACAAAGATGTTGCTGCTATATATGTGTGTGCTGCGGGTTGTGGCAAGCCAGTAACAGAGGGCTGTTTGGTGAGGAGTCTGTCATGAACACACTTAATCTGGACTTGGGCTAGGAGGCAAATTATATGAATTGGGCCAGGGTCTTCAATTGGGCATTTGAGAATTAATTGGGCTTAGGCTAGGATTGAGGTCGGGGTGTGGAATTTCTTGCCTCACTATTTCCCTTTGGAGTTTCTCTGATTCTGTCCCTCGGCTTTTTCACTGATACTGTCAATTCTCTGGTCCTTATTCTAAATATATGAATTTCCTATAATAAAATGCAGTTTAGCTTCATAATTCAGACTCTTAGGTTGTAAATTTTCTCTCTTCTATAGCGGTTACTGTGAGTGACCATGACAGTTGCCGTGATGATAAGTAAATGGGCCAAAGTTTTCATATCATGGGTCAACAAGAGGGGCCGAAGAGGTAATGGAATGTGCCAAGACATGAAAATAATGGCATGTGGCGGCATTGACACCCGTGAGTGCAAATTAATTCAAAGGTAGGTGGGGTTTTTTTTTTTTTTTTTAACCGTGAAAAGGTAAATGGTGCAAAACATCTTTAAAAGCAAAATATTAAAATTCATAACCAAGGTATTAAAACCCGGACCGAGTATTGAACCGGTAGGGGTACTGGGTTAAGGGTCAGTGAGTTCGACCAGGGCCAAACCGGAGAGAAATTGAAGATTTTAGGCTTATAATATAAAATTTTAAAGAAAAAATTAATTTTTTTTTAACTTAGAACCCAGACCGGACCGGTCTACCAGTCGGTTCGCCTGTTTCTAGGCCGGACCGGCTGGTATGATTTGGGTTCCACAAGCATGTTCATAACACAAATATATGTTATTCTCCAGAGGGGGGGGGGGGGGATCTGTCCCCTCAGAACAATATTTGTTCGCCACTAATAATGGACATATAAAGAGAAGATTATGTGAATTAATAATTAGGGTGTGGAATGGATTATTGTGCTAAGACTTAAGGATAATGGCATGGGGCGGCATAGATACCCGTGAGTACAAATTAAATAATATCATTCTGATATTATTGATAAATCTTTTTTTATTAAAAAATTTGGTCCTATTTATAAATCCAGTTTTAATGTAGTAAATGAGACTGTGGCAATTTTGTCCCTATTTATTGTACCAATAAAGAAATAATTTAAAGATAAATAGAGAAGAAAGAGTTAAAAAGTACCCATTCATAAATAAAGGTATAGCTGAAAATTTATCCCATAATCATTGAGTTAAGTACCTTTCTTTGGTACGTAAGATTTACTTTAAAAGGATCAGAGTGGTATAATTCAAAGGTAAAGGGTTTTTTTTTTCCGTTAAAAGGTAAATGGTGCAAAACATCTTTAAAAGCAAAATATTAAAATTCATAGCACTAGATACCAGAACATGAATATCGCTATTAAATATTCCAGAGGCTGCTTCTCCCAGTCAGCCCAACAGATGCTTGATATCGCTTATTTGATACAATTAATTTCTTTTACAGTAACGTAGTATTTCACATAGGAGTACTTAAGAAATTGGGATTATGCAGAAACGCACATGCTCAAACCAAATAGTACATCGCATATATATAGTTAAAAAGAAGCATTTTCATTGTTCAAGAGATATTAGCCAGTATTCTAATCCAAACCAAGAGACGTGAGTAGACATTATTTGACTTGTTATCTGGATGCAAGTGTGATACCTACCACAAGTGACAGTACATCAAGGCTCGGTTTGAGTTGGCGACAAAAAGCAGAAAACGTGCAATTAGATGAAAAATAGCACAGTGAGTGGAACTCACCCTGTTTGGGTAAGCGTTTGTGCTGTTGATATCGTGTAAATCAAAGCCATCAGAGAAAAATTTTCAAATTAGAGCATAAACCTGCTTGCCAATTACGTGCCATTCTTTGTGAAAGGAGGCGCCGGTAAAACCATCAGGTCCCGAAGCTTTGGAGCCTCTTAGTTCAAATGCTGCTTTTTTAATCTTCTCGTTAGAAATATCTCCAATCAGCATCTGATTCTACCACTCAATAATTACACAAGGCATATGATTCAGGCACTCACTGAAATATCTTTGTCTTGAGGCCGCAAACAGATTCGAGTAAAATTTCTCAAAACATTTACTAATCTTTTCCTCACACTCCACCCATTCATCTTCAGATACTTTCAATCTAGTAATCTTATTTCTGCTTCTCCTCTGGAAATGTAGACATGTGGAAATATCTAGTATTCTAATCCCTATATTTCAGCCACTACACTCTAAATTTTTGTGCCCAATACACCATCTCCTGATCCCAAATAGTATTAATTTTTCCTTCTAAATCAGCAAGCTCCTTTGCAGTGTTTTCATCCCAGTCACCCTCCAAACAATAGCTTACTTGTTCCATCAGCTTCTGTAAAATTTTCTGATTATTCCTAAATTCATCTTGCTCCACTTAGTAAGAGCCTGTTTGCAAATACGGTAAATATTAAAAAAAGTTAAGTGAGAACCTAAAAGCCCATTTAGCTTGTGAGACTCTATCTGGGAAAGTCTCTGCGGCACTGGGCTTCAACAAAAAAAGCTTCTTTTAATAGAAGCTCAGCTGAGCAGCATTTCATGGTGAGAAGCTGCTTCAATACTTCCTCAGAGTTGGGTGTGCATCACGTTCCCAAGTGTTTCCTTTCCATCTTTGTGGAATTGACTTAAAAGAATCTTGGTTTGGGGACAATAGCTTAGCAGTGTTTCTTAGTGAGAAGCTGCTTCAATACTTCCTCAGAGTTGGGTGTATATCACGTGCCCAGGTGTTTCCTTTCTATCTTTGTGGAATTGACTTGAAAGAATGTTGGTTTGGGGACTATTTATTGTCCCACCTTGTGGATTTGTTTGATCCTTATCTTTGTGCATAAAAGTCATCACAATCAAGGCCACCATATTGAGATCCAATTCTAAGGGCACAAAGAGTTTATTGTTTAATAATAATTTCACTTTTCTTATTTTATCAATTTTTTTAATATTTTTTTACTTCAATTATCCCAATATATATAATTTATATATATATAGTATTCAATAAGATTCATATTTTTTTTCAATCATTTATCATTTAAACGGGTTTTTCAAAAACTAATCCGAATAGGTTTAAGGTTAAAACAAAAATCATTTCTGCCAACACCAATTCAAACACAAATCAAATCAACAATTTGACTTTTCCAAAAACCTATTAAAAATAGAACTCAACTGTTCAAAATTCCGTACAAAGTCATTCGGCAATATATCATCATCAAACCCCTTCCAATTTTGTTTAACCATCTCTTCAAATTGAAGGCGAGCAAACCATGGCCAACGTAAATCAAATCTGAAAAGCATGGGACTCAAAAGACCCTCTTTGTCCAAATTGAAGAAAAACTGGACAATGATGAGAGTCAATATCATTCAAGACATAACCTTATCCTTTTGAGAACTCAAATTTCCAAGAACAGTTGATGATAATTCTATCTACTAGTTTCTTTTACAACAACATAGAAAACTTTCGATATATTTAAGAAATTGGGATTAGGCAGCTAGGGCTTGCACATGCTCAAAAGAAACACATCGGGCGATCGCATCTCGTAAAAAAAGGCCATTTTGTTATCTGGAGACGCGGGTGAGAACAACTTCCACACGCACCGGCACATTAAAACGTGGAAACAGCCTGCAGAGATACAGAATTCATGAACTCGTCGTCGGATTCAAGCGCCGTCATCAGCGCCGGTGGAAGACACATCTCCAAGTCAATGCTTCCGCCACCTTCACTACCCGGATAGGATGTCACTTTGCCATCAAACTTGTTGGCGTACCCACTTCAAACACCGTACACTTTCCCCATTCCAAACTCGTTCCCATACATGTCGAATCTGGGCGAGCTCCCCATCATCACGCTGTACTGTTCAAACGCCCGACCCGGTTGAAACACGAAGGGGCTCGCCAACCACTTCTTCATAAACTCACGCACTGCATTATCGTTGTTGTTGGCAACAGCCACTTTTATCTTCAACGCCGCCCATCCAAGGTCGTGCTCTAACAGCTCCCCCGACGTCGTTTCCGTAGCCACCACGTAGATTGAATTCCCAAAGTACTCTTCGGGCAGCGAAGGTTCCATTCTTGATCTGTTATTTGCCGCCAACCTGCAGCTTGTTCTCTCACCACGGGGCAGACTCCGGGCGCGTGTTATGCACCTCCAGACGAGCGCCGATAACGATTGGAAGGAGGATATCTTGGTGGTGTTGGACTCTTGGTTGGCCTTTGCTTTCAGTTTCGCAATAGATTCTGCCGTGAAATGGAATATTCTCTCTCTGAGAGGGGGTGGGTTTAATCTGCTTATTAACTCGTCGTGATGTTTGAAGGGAAGAGGAATAAGGCGATCACAACCCTCGGGAAACCAACGATTGTGAATGGGTGGATGTGAGATGGGAATGCAAACACCGTCACTATCAAACTTATCGCCTTCTAGTGCACGGAAGATTTCGGACCAGGCGTTGAAGAATCTCCAGTAGGAAGTGCCATCGCCGAGGCAGTGGTTCATGGAACAGCCAATGAAAACGCCGTCTATCAATTCGGTTACCTGTACGGACAACGAAGGCAGGGTGTGGCCATCGTAGCTGACTGACCTGTCATGGTCAAAGAATGATTGGAAGACGGAGGGGACATCCACGGGAGAGAGGATGTGGGAGACGGTCATGTCTAAAGTGGCATAAATAAATCTAGCGCCGTCACTATTGACGCAATCGACGTAAACGGAGTAGGAGGGGTGACGTGTGATGACGAGGCGGCCGGCGAGGGGATAAAAATGGAGGAGGGTGAGAGAAAGAGAGCGCTTGAGACGGCGGAGAAGAGAATCAATGAAAAGGGGAGAATTGTGAGGAGAAGGCTTGAGGAAGAGGAGGCCTTTCTGGATATAGTGAGCGGACAACAAAAGAATGTCGGCGGGAGATAAATAGCAGATGGGGTTAGAGTCATCGGGCAGTATGGGTGGTTTGATAAAGCATTCAGAGATCCGTCGGACGGCAGCGGGTGGATTCATCTTCACTCGCAGTTCACCTCTGAGATGTCTGTCTTGGATCAGTGTTATGTGTTTGGGGCTCATCAGGTAAATCAAGAAACGAAAAATCGGACCGGGCAATACACCGGTCACAGCACAGGTTTAAAGGTTAATGGGTCAACCGGGATCTAACCGGTAGTTGAACCGATCATAACCGGTCATATTAAAATATTATAATTTATTAGTGATAATATATATTAATATATTTTTAAACTTTTATAGATAAAAATAAAGATTTTTGGAAAAAAAATATTTAAAATCTATTAGCATTAGTTATAGTACCTATACTTATGCAAATATATCTCATTTTCTATAATTATTATATTTTTTTAAATAATTTTTTTCATTATTTTCTTCATTTTTTTAGATTTTTTCTTTCTTTATCTATTTTTCTCTTCATTTTAGTCTTCAACTTTTCATTTTGCCCTCAAAAAACACAAAATAAAAATTTGGAAAATTTAAAAAAAAAAAACAAAGAAAGAAACCGGGTCAACCGGTTGGACCACCAGTTTTACCGGTTTCAAAAACAGTCATTGTAACTCCTTTTGTTTTAAATATTTTTTGCTTTTCTGCCCCTGAGCATTGAAAAACTATCAATTTGTAGACATTTATATTTTTTTGAATTTGGAAAACACTCAAATGAAAATACCATGTCCCTCACAAAACAACAGCATTATGATTCAACAACAGCATTGTGATTCAACAACAGCACTATCATGAGGGTTTTATAACAAATAGGGCAGCCCTTAAATCAAATTGACTTTAGTAGCAGTGTAAAACATGTAAAAAATTAAAAACTCAACATGGTCAATAAGAAGTTTGTAAAACAACCCTTCATTTCGCTCCTGAAACAAATATAAAAGCTTAATCTTAGACTACAATTCCATTACAAATCTAACTATGCAGACACATTCCTCAGGATATGCAAAGATTGATTTCAAACATGTAAATCAAATCCAATAGGAACAAAACAATGGCAGTTGCAATCCTTAAAGACAAAAGCTATTTAAATTTGAAGTGGTAGATTTCAGGAGTTATCATCCAAATCCAAAGTTTCATTTTTTTTTCCTGTCAAATTGCAATTCACAGGTAAATTCAAATCCTTCTAGTGATAAAAGGAAAAAAAATTCAAGCAAAGAAGCAGACAAAAATATCACTTCATTAAAATTATTTTACAAATGCATCTGAAGATCCATCATTGCCACGTACTTCTGCAATGGGACCTGATACTGGCGTACATGTCAGATCATTTTCTTCACCTGAACAATAAAATGACAGTCACTTTGACCTGATGTCATAAAGAACACATAAACAAAAATTATTAAGAATATTCCCATGTCTTGATCACCTGAGTATCTTAAGAAATAGTTGTTGGGGGAAGTAGACCGCGCAAGTAGTGGGCATCCCTCTCTTTCTTAGTGAAAGCAAGCCCTTTGTTGTGGTGTGGATCTCGCAACAAAGTATATCCACTGCACCAAAAAAAACTATTAATAGGCATTATATCTAAATCTTCACCATAAGGCACTTCTTCTTGTTCAACGAACACAATAACAGGAAACAACACCAAGAGAAAGAAACCAAACCAAACAATCACAAACAGAAAATGAGGGGCCAAGGGAAAGAAAAAAACTGCTTGACATAAAGTCATAGATTAGAGATGCATGTCTGTCAAATGAACTCAAATAAAAACAACGAAACTTGTCAATCAAAGAATATGAAGCAGAACACCATGATGTAAATAAGAATATACAAAAGAAAAACCAGAATATATGAATCGTAGTGTTTGATGACAAATTAAAATAATCAAGTAGCTAGGAAATTATAACAAAGCAAAAAAAAAAAAAAACGAAAAGAAAAGAAAATTTCGCTTTTGCCCCTTTTCATCAGATCAAGACCTTTCAATCAAATACCCATTACCCGAATCCAGAAGCTACCACGCACTTGTCTAGATTATTTCTAAATTCATATAAAAGGAGTCATATAATAGGAATTTATCAAAATGAATCAATATGAGACCTAGCAACAGAGACACTCCACGGCATAAGAAAGTAGTCCTCTGTAGCTCTATCTTGGCCATATAAGTCTTGAACGTCGCCGCCTACTGTGGGTTTGCCATTGACGTCAACCACCACAAAGTCGTCGCTGATTTTATGATGCAACGTGTGAGCAAGAGATAGAGGGGAAGTCTAGGTCGGACAGGCTGGGAGGCGCGACACAATGTGAACTCTTCACAGGCGCGGCGCTACATAATGTGAGTTTTACAAAGGCGGGAATGGTCTGATTTAGGGATTTTATGACAAAGTTTCAACGACTATTTTTAAAAAACAGTCATTAAATCCCATTTATAACGACTGGTTTTCAAAACCAGTCGTTCAATCCTAATGCCATATTTACAGTTGTGCTACCGCGTTGCTTTCTACTACTATTTTTCCAAAACGGTTATTAATTGGTGTCGTTAAATCATCTTTTTATAGTAGTGCTTATCTTTAGTCTTTTTTCTTAGAAGAGAAACATCACATAAACATTCAACCAACTTCGAATTTATTGATTAATAATAACGTGATTAATAATATTAAAGAAAAAAAATAAATCCTTGAACATCATTACAAAAAAATATGAAATTTGTGAAATTCTGTCACAAAATTTGTCAAAAATGAACTTCATGTTTAATTTAATTTACTACAGCCCGATCAACCAAGAATTTTGAATTACTGCATGAGATTGCACTCACACCTATTTTCTGATTATTCCATCTCAGCACTAGGCTTCTTCCGCGAAGCCCGAGAGTAGTGCAAAATATTAAATTCAAATATATAAAATTCCCCAAAGTGAGGAGTACATTTGCTCTAAGAACAATGTGGCCTATGGCCATAGAAAGAGAAGTTGTGAATTGATTGGGGATGTGGAATGAATTGTGTCAAGTTTTAACTCCCTCATTGTTTGGCCATATAGAAAAGTTATACTTGTATGCTTATATCGCCTTAAAGCTGGTATAATTCTTAATGAATTGGAAACATATAAGGTTGCTTTTTTAATTTCATTATGTACAATCTGATTATTATACTAGACAAGAGAATATGAATATCGTTATTAAATATTCCAGAGGCCTCTCCCTATAAGTACGGTGCATGTTTGGTATCCACAATTTGATCCACTTAATTTCTTTTACAATATTATTCGTGTACTTTTTAGGAGAGCCTAAATTCTAGGTTGTCTAACTGGTTCTTTTAATTTAATTCAGTATTGTTTTTTTTTTAAAAAAAGTAGATGAAAAAAAAATCAAATATCAACCATCTAGATTAAATTCAGATGGTTTAAATTTAATTATTAGTTCTTCCTGCTAAGTGCTTAGCAGAAAAACTAGTTCAGAATCATGCACACATTTTAACTTCTATCTATTCAATGACAACAACAATTAATTAGTGTGTTTGTTTTTCTGATTTGGGGTGGAATTGGTCGATTTATAGATTCAATCGGGAGAAGCCAGCAATGCATCCAAAATATAATGTTTGTCTCAACATTTGCGTTTCAGTTAAAATAAGCTAAATAAAGGCTGCGATTGGCATAAGTCAGGAAATGAAACTTATTTATACTCAAAGGCCTAAATGACTGTTGGCTTCTGTTTTGAGGAGTATTTTCATATCTTTGGGGATTAATAAGGTACTTAAAATCACTTCTAATCATAAAACTTCTTTTATAAAAAATGTTCTGAATAATTTTCTCTTTCTTTAGATAGTAATCTTCTGCTAATTAGAGAGCACTTTGGGATAAGATTTTAGACAAATTTTGAGTTTTGTCAATATATGACTGTAGAAATGTAGAGAATAATTAATAATTAATTTTAATCACTTCAGATTTATTATTTAATTGTTTTATGATTTTATAATCAATTTATTTTATAAACATGTCATAAATTAGTTTCTACATGGTTTTTTTTCCAATTAAATTTAGTTTAAATAATTTAATTGGAATATTAGAGGTATTATTGAGGTTTTAATCAATTTATTTTGTTAGATTTTGACCTATGTGAAAATATGAGTTAGGATTTAATATTTAAATTAGAGTTTGATATAATTTATAAAATTTAAACTTGAGGTGCACAATAGAAAAAAATTTTGGAGTGTACCAATTTAAATTAGAGTTTGATATAATTTTATTTAAAATTGTACCATTGCCAAATTTTCAAAGTTAATTTTTGAAAAAATTGTGAAAAAATCCCTCCGTGTGTAGATATCTTCTCAGGTCCCATTTGGCAATTAAGTTGCTAATGAGGTCTTTTTTCACAATTATCCCTTCATTTTTTCATTTTTCATAATTTTTACAATTGTTTCTCTTAAATAATACAAAAGCCACTTATGCAAAAGCCAAACCAAACATAATTCACTTTTACATAATTTACTTATTCAATTGCTAATCCAAACACTCACCATTTTACTCAATCTAACTTTTCTCCAATTTTAAGATTCCATAAGTCTAAATAAAAATAAATCAATTATTCAATCGTCAATCCAAACCAATCCAAACACACCCAATGTCTCTAATACATATCCTTCATCATCCTCTTGTCCTCATTACAATTTATAAGAACCTATTAACAGTTTTATAAAAATTTAAAAATTCAGTTAAAGATTAAATAATTTCACAACATCAATTATAACAAATATAAATAAATAATTATGATGAGATAATTTTTGTTTGGCTGCGGGCACATTGGCAAAGAAAACGAAAGCAAGATTATTAAAATAAATAAATATTAAGGGAGGAATCCATTAGAGCCGCCCAGGAAAGGGAATTGATCGATCACAAATGGTGGAAAGGGAATTATTAAAATTGTAGAAGCCACGCTGGGGGTTTGTTTGGTATGAAAGGAGGGGAGGAAAAATGGACGGAAGAAAAATTTTTTTGCATCTACTTTGCAGAAGCCAAATGATATCATGGTGCTTCCTTTTGCATCTACTTTGTCGTCATGGGCCATTGCCCCAACTCCTCTACCGATGCTTCTTTATGTTCAGTCATGCTCGCTGCCTTTTCTTAAAATTATTAAGAAAGTAAATTAAATTATTTTTAAATATTTATATTTATTATTTTTTTTCAAACTATTTTGCCTAACATATAAACTGATATATAATTTAATGATACATAATATATGATATGTTTAAGGAACTTATTTAGTGTTCCTAATCTCTAAAAAAAAAATTAACTCTATCTTATATTTAATACCGGATAAAGTATATTTAGATACTCATTTAAGATAAGAGATTAATAGAGGCGGGGGTGATATATTGAAGAACATGTGATGCAAGCGTGGCTTGGAAATATGCAGCCACACAAAAACAGATGCAAAGTGTGATAAATATATATATTTGTGTGTATAGAAGGTCATTTCCAGTTTTTTTATTGGAAGCAGGGGAATCTTTATGGCTTTCAATAAATTAATTAGTGTTTTAAAGATTTAATTTTGCTTAATATCATTCATAATGAGCTTCTATTCTAAATTATGTACCTGGCCTCTAGATTCCATCAAAGTTTTTCATCGATAATAAGTTAATAACCTTATAAGGAAGAATTCCTATTTAATTTCCAAATAGTTGCGGATCGGATTGGATTATGGATAAAACTACAAAATAATCTAACATGTTTTTTTTTCCCGCCCGAATAATCTAACATGTTGCTGCTACACACTACTATAAAAAAAGGTTTTAACGTTCATATTTTGATATTTTTAATGTCCAAAAATTGGGGAATATCTATGTAGGGAACGTAGTATGTTTTAAGAAAAGACGTCCTAAAAAAATGGGATGTCTAAAGTCCCCCGTGGAGGACTTTAGACGTCCCAAATTGAGAATTGGGACGTCTAAAGTTCTCCACAAGGGGACTTTAGACATCCCAATTTTTAATTTGGGACATTAAAAATTTTTATTTTTTTTAAATTATTATTTATATTCTTCATTGCCCAGCAAATTAAAATTGCAGAAACAGAATTGAAGATGGATTCATAAACCACAAAATGTCCCTTACAAAATGGTAAAGACATCTAGCACTGCAATCTTTTTACTATATATATGTATAATAACAACAACAACTCATACAACCTAATATTATATATGTATAACAACAACCAAAAAGTGTCAAAATGTTTGTCACCACACAACTACAAACTAATTGTTGTTCATTTCATCAAACTAAATATACATATGTATTTCCCTCTATTTCCAAGCTCCAAACGTATAAAACAAAAACATTATTAGTATTGCGTAATTACTAACAACTAGTTTATGATTCTGGCAAAAAAAAAACAATCAAGGGAAAAACACTCCAATAACTAGAATCATGTAAATAAATTGAAAGCATTATAATAATTTCACATTGCAAGTTTAACTTAATTCTTCATGTAAATTTATATTTAAAAAAAAAACAAACCTAATGAAAGTACGGGAGAGAGCAGCCAACGGTATCTATGTGCTTCCAAGATGGAGAGAAGACGTTGGAGGAGTTGTTTATGCACAGTGGAAAGGAGAGGTACGCCAGAGGCTGAAAGCAACGATAAAAGTGGGAGGTCTACGCCGGAGGGTGGAGGGGGCAAAAAAGGTGGAGGAGGTGTTCGCCGGAGGGTGAGAGCAAAGAAGGTGCTATAAGAATGGAAGGAGGTGGAGGAAAAGGGAATGAAGAAAAGGAAGAGAGGAAGACGAAGTGTAATGAAGAAAAGAAAATAATGAAAAAGCATACCCATGGTGTAGATAGAGAAGCCGAAGTCACGGGAATGAAAGAAAAAAAAGGAAATGCAGAACAAATGGAAGAGAAGTCATTGGGGATGGGAAAGATGGAAAAGGAGGGATGTGTTTCTGACATGGGAATGAAGAAAAGGGAAAAAAAGTCTTACGCATGTCAGAATTTCTGACATGACTTTAGGAGTCCTAAAAAAATTTGGAACTCCTAAAGTGACTTTAGGAGTCCCAAATGCCATTTGGGACTCCTAAGGTCTTGACTTTAGGCGTCCTAAATCTCATTTGGGACGTCTAAAGTAAGTTAACTTTTTTAATTTATTTTTTTGGCTCCAGTGGAATTCTTTAGACGTCCCAAATAAAATTTGAACATCTAAACTCTACTTTAGGCGTCTCAAATTTAAATCTGGGACATCTAAATGTTTCTCTACGTACATATAATTACGAAAATGACACCATCTTCCTTTTTAACCATCCAATTTTAAAATTGAGATATCCATTGAGATGATTATATCATAATTTTGTAGTAGTGACAGGCAGGAAAAAAAGTCTGATTGATGCATAAGGGAATGGGTCAAAGCTATATAAAGAGAAAGTTATGTGAATTAATTAGGGTGTGGAATGAATCGTGCCTACGCACAGGTCGGGGAAAAAAAAAGAGAATGAATCTTGTCCCTTGTGAACTCCCTCTCTAATTAACAGGTCAGATGTCAAACTCACCCGAGCAAGGAAAAAACACCAATGAAGAGAAGTAATGCGTGCATGCTTATCTCGTCTTAAATCTCGTACAATTAATGATGAATTAGAAGCATATAAGAATGCTTTATTAATATTTAATCATGTTTGAAAAACTGATAATTGTACTAGACACGGGAACATGAATACCGCTGTTGCATATTCCAGAGGCTTCTCATCAACCATGATATTACAGGACATGCTTGACATCGATAATTTGATTCTACTAATTTCGTGTACGACATCATAGAAAACTTTTGATAAAGAGATTGGGAGTAGGTAGCTAGGGCTCGTACATGAGCAAAAGAAACACATCAGGCCATCTCATCTCGGGAGACACGTGTGACAATAACTTCCACACGCATACGTAACAGTGCATTAAAACGTGGAAACAGGTTGCAGAGATACGGAATTCATGAACTCGTCGTCGGATTCCAGCGCCGTCATGACCGCGGGCGGAAGACACATCTCCAAATCAATGCTTCCGCCCCCTTCACGACCAGGATACGACGTCACTTTGCCATCAAACTTGTTGGCGTACCCACTTAGAACACCCAACGCTTTCCCCATTCCAAACTCGTTCTGTAAACAAATATAATTAGAGAAATAATATGAAGAAGATGTGTATTAACCACAAGAGCAACATGCTCATGTAAACTAAAACCCACTTGGGTTTAACCACTATCATCCCTCACTTGAGGGTGATAAACACCTAACCCTAAACTCTAGGATTAATGAGAGGTGAGGACCAAGTTAACCTCCCTCAATCTTGGTGAGGATCCTACCATCCTTTTTACACTAAACCATATTAGCTAGGACCCTTTATATAGGCTAGGGCCTAACTAACTAACTACTCAAATTAATTCACCACAATATCTCTAACACGCCCCCTCAAGTTGACACTTCTTATACTCATGAAAGTGTAAACTTGCAACACAAAATACAGGGGCAAGGTGAATTAAAACTGAACAATTTAATTCACAATACAAAGATTTCTTCAAAATATTCTTCTCCATATCTACTGGAATGCTTCTCTTGTAGGCACTCTCCTTGATGCTTGAAAACAATACCTCCTTACAGGCATCAATTTGCCGAATCTTCCCCCTAAATGATTCTGAATTTTATCAGTGACCCTAGTCAATACTAGTATCATTAGCTTGCCACGAGGAAGAACTCCAACTTCAAACCTTGCCATCCTTTCTCTATTCCACCAGCAAACTTCCTTCCAACTGATATTCCTTGCGGGCCCCCCATGCAAATGAAGTATTGAGTCTGACCATTTTGAGATTCAGATATCACTAAAATACAAAATCAATGGCCTCTGAATAGAATATTTATTGCATCGAAACTGCAATTGCTTCAGCAACCAAGTATGACTCTTCATGAAAACATGAGCTCACAAACAACAAATAAATCCAGATATTACCAAAAGTGTTGTGTTGCAGAGAACTATGAGACTCTGACTCAAGACCAGGAAATTCTGCTTCAAAATCCAATTTAAAACCATTAATAGTAGCCAAAAATTCTGATAAACCAGGTGTACTTTCCACCTACTTCCAAATCAGATTCTTCAATACATGGCTTACTGAATCACCTTCATGGGCATCTGTATTTGGAAGTTTGTATTTGCAAGAAACATCATCAAGATTCTTTGCCTCTATCATGAGTTTCAGTATGCATGTGATTACTTCAATGTGACAAATGAAGATAAATCTCTCAAGCACGAGGCCTTCAAGCTTGAATTCCTCTCTACATTTTTTAGTCATGTTGACCATTAACAGAATTTTCAATTCAAGGTGTATCAATGCTTCTTCAACCAACTCTTTAAAGTCAGACGCTACTGATTCATCATATTCACTTATCATTATTGCAAGGAAACGATGAACAGGGTGTCCAAGCACAGACAATTCCAAAACCCAGCCAATGTAAAGGTTTAACCAATTAGTAATCTAGAAAGCACAGCCACCACCAGATATGATAAAAGCTGAAAATGAACCTTTACAGCCTCGACACTTCATTTGCTTCGGCAACACAGCAAGATTCTTCATGGAGTGAACGTCATAATAAAAAAAACTTGTGAAGCCCAAAGACCATCGAATTCTCTCAAGCCATACATTCAATTCACAGCGAGACTTCAATGGCGAATTTGGTAGTTTCTTGAACAGAGGTGTAGGTATTTGACGAGAAGCAAGAAAGATGATGATGGCGACAAAAATGGTGCTTCACCGATGAGTTTTAAACCTCGATGGCGGCAGATGAAACGGTGATTGGAAAATTATGACGCTCCACTGCTAGCTTCAGCTTAGGGTTCGATCTTGAAAGCAGAGACAGAGAGAGTTCATAACTTAATCTCGATGATTTCAAGGTCAATCGTGTCTTTCTTGTCCGCCATCACTCCTCTGGTGACAAGAATTCAGTGATCGAGTTTGTGCAAGCCGACAATGGCAAGAATCGACCTTGCTCAGGCCGGAAATTGCAGCGGACGCGAGAGATTTCTTTGGTTGAGATATCGAAGGAATTTAGGGTTTCTTTGGCTGGGAGAATCAGAGTCTCAGCAAGACATCAACGACACCATTGAAGCATAATCGGGTCACGCACCTTCTTGGGGCTCCGGTGTTCCTTCGGTTGGATCTTGAGATTCTGATTCAGATATTGGGCTGAAAGGCAAGAATCCAGGATGCAAAAATCAAGAAACGGACTGGGCCAAAATCAACAACAAACATAGCAGCCTAAGCGTATCATCAGGCCCATAATACAACCAGTCTCTGATACCATGTAAACAAATATAATTAGAGAAATAATATGAAGAAGATGAAGAATTTTGTATTAACCACAAGAGCAACATGCTCATGTAAACTAAAACCCACTTGGGTTTAACCACTATCATCCCTCACTTGAGGGTGATAAACACCTAACCCTAAACTCTAGGATTAATGAGAGGTGAGGACCAAGTTAACCTCCCTCAATCTTGGTGAGGATCCTACCATCCTTTTTACACTAAACCATATTAGCTAGGACCCTTTATATAGGCTAGGGCCTAACTAACTAACTACTCAAATTAATTCACCACAATATCTCTAACACGTTCCCATACATGTCGAATCTGGGCGAGCTCCCCATCATCACGCTGTACGGGTCAAATACCCGATCCAGTTGATACACGAACGGGATCTCCAACCAATTCTTCATAAACTTACGCACTACTTTATCGTCGTGGTTGGTCACAGCCACGTGTATCTTCAACGCCGCCCATCCAAGGTCGTGCTCTAACAACTCCCCCGACGTCGTTTCCGTAGCGACCACAGAGATTGAATTCCCAAAGTACTCTTCGGGCAGCGAAGGTTCCATTCTTGATCTGTTATTTGCCGCCAACCTGCAGCTTGTTCTCTGATCACGGCGATGACTCCGGGCTCGTGTTATGCACCTCCATACGAGCGCCGATAACGATTGGAAGGATGATATCTTGGTGGTGTTGAACTCTTGGTTGGCCCTTGCTTTCAGTTTCGCAACAGACTCTGCTGTGAAACGGAATATTCTCTCCCTAAGAACGGGTGATTCGAATCTGCTTATGAACTCGTCGTGATGTTTGAAGGGAAGATTGATTAGGGGACCACAGCCCTCCGGGAACCAACGATTGTGAATCGGTGGGCGTGAGATGGGAATCAAATCACCGTCACTGTTATCTAATGCTCGAAAGATTTCGGACCAGGCGTTGAAGAATTTCCAGTAGGAAGCGCCGTCGGCGAGGCAGTGGTTCATGGAACAGCCAATGAAAACGCCGTCTCTCAATTCGGTGACCTGGACGGACAACAAAGGCAAGGTGTGGCCATCGTGGTTGACTGCCCTGTCATGGTCAAAGAATGATTGGGCGACGGAGGGGACATCGACGGGGCAGAGGATGTGGGAGACGGTCATGTCTAAAGTGGCGTAGATAAATCTAGCGCCGTCACTGTTGTGGCAATCGACGAAGACGGAGTAGGAGGGAAGAGGTGTGGTGACGAGGCGGCCGGCGAGGGGATAAAAATGGAGGAGGGTGAGAGAAAGAGAGCGCTTGAGGCGGCGGAGAAGAGAGTCAATGAAAAGGGGAGAATTGTGAGGAGAAGGCTTGAGGAAGAGGAGGCCTTTCTGGATATAGTGAACGGACAACATAAGAATGTCGGCGGGAGATAAATAGCAGATGGGGTTAGAGTCATTGGGCAGAAGCGGTGGTTTGATGAAGCATTCAGAGATACGTCGGACGGCAGCGTGTGGATTCATCTTCACTAGCAATTCCCCTCAGAGATGTCTGTGTTTGGTGCTAATCAGCATCAAGAGTTCGTACTAGACTATTGAAATTATTACATTCAAACGAGGGGAATTGGTTTCCCTCCTCAGCAACATCTAGATCTGCAATCGCTGAGCTGAGAAAGCGGGTCCCAGACAAGGCAGAAACACGGAACTGGCTTTGGTTACTTTACCCTCAGAGAAAACTAATGGTACTGTTTTATTCTTTTAATCGTTGGATTAAAATATCAACGGTGTAGATTTAATATATTATAAAAATATTATTATTATAATATATACATAATTCCTTTTACTATTTAAGAATCCTTTGTGAATATTTTCGGGGTGCACTAATAAATGACAAAAAGATTTTATATTATTGAAATTCAAAAATGATTATAAAACATAAAAGGAAAGCAAAAAAACATATAAGGCTTATCAGCCTGGAGGAAGGGAGAGAGAATTGATCAATGAGTAACAATTGATATCAATTGTTATTTTATAAGCGTTTGGATCAGTTCTTATTCACAGTAATTTATTTTTTCATTTTGGGTAAAATTACTTTAACTCAGGGTAAAAAATATTTTACTCAGGTAAAAGTGTTTTTACTTTTGCTTTTACTTTGGGTAAAATCACTTTAACTCAAAGTAAGAAACATTTTACTCAAGTAAAAGTGCTTTTGCTTTTACTTTTACTTTTACATAAAGTAAAAGAAATTACATCATCGTGTCTGCAAAAAGTAAAGATTCCTAAACTTTACGTCTAATTTCAACTAAAAACAGAAAGTTTGTGTCAGCAAGTCTTGGACTCTTGTGCCAATGGATTTTCTTTGGAATCAATCTTCGCCGAGGCTAATGATCTCGTCATTCAAATCATGACCAAAGTATTGGGCTGGGTCTTCAGCTCCTAACCTATCTGAGGATTAGGCCGCTCTGCTACCTTGAAGCTCGTCCGATTGGGTTTGGAGAAGCCCAAGAATTTCATGAAGTTGTCTGATTTGAACTTCTTTATCAGTTGCCGAGGCCAAACAAGCTTGAATTTTTGCCTTCTGATTGAGGCAAACACTAGATTCATGATCTCCTGCCATAAGGAATTTGGGATTTTGCCCGAACCATTTCTTGAGATTGGTTTCAGACACATTTTTTATATTCGGAAATTTTGCCCACCATTTAACTGAGGAAGTTCTCTGCAACATGGGGAACATTTTCTGGTACTTGGAAACTCCATATTTGAAGCTCCATTTGAATATTCAGGCTAAACCAAATTTTAAAAAATAATGAAGATCTGCTGGGAAGGGATCTTCACTAATATTGACACGACTTTTGAAATGGTCGAAACCAATTTTCGCTGTGGTAGGAAGAATTTCCTGGATATGACCAAAATAATCTCACCATTAATTGAACCACAATGGAAATTGATACTTTGTATCATGCGTGAACATGAATAGCCAAGTATGGCTAAACTTTGGATTTTGGTACCAAAAGGCACAATACCATGCATCCAGATAATTCCAATAACTGAAACCAATTAATGGATCCACATTTTTTATGGAAAATTGTTTCCTTTTGTTTAAATCTTGTCCCCAATCTTGAGGAGATAAAAATTTCCATATTTGAAATGTCGAATAGCCATTGATACTTTTATCATTTGGATGATCAGGGTCTAGAAAATGTCTTATTTTTGTAGACTTTGTGTCTACAAGAATAAGCTCATAAAATTTTTGAGTTTTTTTCAAAGATTGTGGGGAAAAATAATCCTTTTGGAAATAATTTGGTTGCCAGAGCAACTGGATTTTTGTCGCAGAAACCTGGTTCTGTGTGGAAAAGGTTTAAAACCTTTTCTAGTTTTAACACAAATGTGGTTTGTATTGGTTGAGAGTATAAGGCTAATTCTTTTGACAAGGAACACGCCTTAGTGACTTCTTTTGATTTGGCTTTGATTGTTAAGTCAAGAGTCTTAGGATTTAAAGTGAATGGGGGCAAGAGCCTTAGAATCTTCTTTTTCGGCAATATCGGCCCATTTTTTGGATGGCAATTTGGCCAATTTTTGATTAACTTGTAATGCTAAAAGTGTTTCAATTGGGAATTCATAATGGGAAGGATCCATTATGATTCCAGAAGTTTTTTGAACAAGCTGTTCAGAAATTTTAGACCTTGAAGAGGATCATTTTTAGTGGATCAATGATCCTTGTGTCAATGACCCTTTTGATAATTCAATTGCAGCTTTGAGCTGCTTCATTTCTTCTTTTGTGATCCTTTCTGGATCATCCTTTTCTTGGGCTTTGCCCTTTTCTTTCTTTTTCTTCTCTTTATCACTCATTTGGTCACCTTATTTCCCCTGCAAGAATTCTCTAGTTAGAAAGTCCGGGAGAGAATTTGAAGTACCTTTGATAAATTCAATTTCAAAATCAAAGACACTTAAAATTACTTGCCAACAGGCAAAAATATGTTTTGATACTAAATTCTTAATATTTTTTTGCAAAACATCTTTTGCAACTTTACAATCAACTCTGATTAAAAATTTTTGGTTTAACAAATCGCTTTGAAATTTGTTTATGCACAAAATGATTGCTAAAATTTATTTTTTAATTGTGGAATAGTTTTGTTGAGCTCTATTCTAATGTTTGAAGTAAATGCAATGCAATACTCTTTACCATCAATTTTTTGTTTAAGAATGCCACCGTAACCTATGTTAGAGGCATCAGTTTCAACAATTTTGAATGCCTGTGGATTTGGAAGATACAAGCATGGGAGATTTTTGACAAGAGATTTGATTTTGATAACTACATTAGTGTGATCATCTGTCCATGAAGGAGGACTTTTCTTAAGACACTCATGAAGAGGCTTAATGATATTGTTTATGTCTGGAATGAAATCACCTACGTAATTCAAACAGCCTAAGTACCTTTGAAATTGATTTTTATCCAAGATTTGATCTGGAAATTTATCGGCAAACTAGATTGCACGATTCATTGGAACAATAGTTCCTTGGTATATATGATGACCAAGAAACCACATTTTTGTCTGAAATAGACTAATTTTGGTTTTAGAAACTGCTAGACCATTATACCTAGTAACATCTGTGAATTCCTTGACATGTTTGAAATGTTGGTCAATTGTTTCAGAAAACACTAAAATATCATCAATATAAACAATGATAAATATAGCGTATGGATTGAAAATTTCATTCATGACCTTTTGAAATTCAGAAGGTGCATTTTTTAAACCGAAAGACATAACATTCCATTCATATTGTCCAGACAGGACAATAAATGCAATCTTATACCTATCCTTTTCAGAAATTTGGATTTGCCAAAAACCAGATTTCATATCAAATTTTGAAAATATTTTGGCCTGATGAAGGCGATTTAAAATATCTTTTTTAATAGGTATTGGATACTTAATCCATTGAAGAGTTTGATTAAGAGGCTTGTAATTAATCACAAGTCTCAGAGTTCCTTGTTCAAGTTCAGCATTCTTATTGACATAGAAAGCTGCAAAAGATCAAGGACTTTGGCTCTTACGGATTAACCCTTTTGAAAGTAAATCCGTTATTTCTTTTTGACAATGGTCCAGGAGTTTCTGGTTCATTTGAATCGGTCGAGCTTTCGTTGGGATAGCTCTTTCATTGAAATCCTTTTCATAAGGAAGATCAATTATATGTCCTTTTCTTTCCCAAAAAGCATTAGGAAAATCAGAACAAATTGTGTCTTGAATGTCTTTCAAAACATTTTGGATTTTCTGTTTAAGAAAATGTTTCTTTAAATGATTTTCAGTTGTTTTATAAGAAACTTCTTCTTTTAGAAAATTCATTTGATTTTCTTTATACTCAACTGAGTTAACAAATTTTATATAAAGAGGATAAACAAATTTGAAGAAAACCTTTTTGCCCATTATCTAAGATTCTATACCTTCATCTGTTGTAAGATGAGGTATTAGTCTTTGGATAAAAGGTGCACCAAGAAAAACATCTTGTGACAAAATTTTTGCTAAAATGAAAAGAGTTTTCATTTCAACACCATTATTTTCAACTATTGCATTTGAAAGCTTGTAGCTAATGTCTAATGGTGATCTATTTGGTCCACAAAGATTTTCAGTGGTATTTTTATAAAATCTTGTTGTAATCAGACCTTTTTTTATACAGCTTAATGCTGTCCCAGTATCAAATAAAGCTATTGTTTCTAATACAAAAGTATTAGTAACAACAATTTTGACTGGAACGTGCCATTTTTGGATTGAAATTCTTGATATAAGATTTAAGAATTCAAAAGCTTCTGGATCCTTTTCACCTAGATCACTGGCTTCCTCGATTTCTATCTTTTCTTTATCAAGACTTTCTTCCTGAGTTTGATTTAAAATAAGAGAATGGAATTCCTGAGTATTTTTCAGATTCCTTATCTCTTCTTTTAAATTATTTATCTCATTCTGAAGGTCATTAAATGAAACAGGTTTTGGGTTCTTTTGAAACCTTTTTATGATTTCTGAAAAATCATATTTTGTTTGTGAAGTATTTTGCCAAGCTTTTTGGACTTGCTTTGAATTTGAAAAAGAGGCTCAACTTTTTCTTAGTTTATTGAAAAACTTAACCTTTTCTTCATTGTTTGGAAGAGAGTTAATGATTTCAAAAACCAAATCTTCTTTAATAATGTCTATTTGGAAAACGTCTCTTTTGAAATCAGTTAATACCAATCCCTTGGTTGGGTCGTTAAACTTAGAACTTTCTAAGTTCTCAGCAACCTTTTCAAAACAATTTATTTGAAATTTATCTTCATCAGATGAAGATGAAATATCATCTTGTTGAAGTTCATTAACTTCTTCAGAAGATGATGTTTCATATTCTTCCTCATAAGAGGTTTCTTCAATCAAAAGATTTTTTAATTGTTCAAAAGTTAATTCTTCAAGTTGTAAGGCATTAATTATTTTATTAAGCCTACAATATCTTGCCATGTGACCTTCTTAACCACATCGAAAACAAACAATATTTCCTTTGAGGAGATCCATAGGAGTTCTTGATTTGAATTCATTTTTTAATTTTCTAAGTTGATTAGTCCAGGCTTTTTCCAAGGCTTCTTATGATATTTTTTATATTACTTTTTAACCTTATAATCATTGTCTTCATGTCTGTGTTTAAGTTTTTTATTAGACTTTTTACAGGCAAGAAAACCAAATTGTTCATAGAAAGATCCCTAATCTTTCCGATTTGAAGCATTTTCTTTGGCAAGTTGATGTTTAATCCTCTCTTCTTGACAAAGTTTTAAAGCAACTTTCTGGACAATTGCAATGAGCTGTCCATATGTTAAATTTTCGTAATGGATTTGACTATTACCAGATTGATTTCTAATTCTTTCCCTAACCATTTCTCCTAATGAACTAGGAAGGCCAGCTAAGAATTTTTCTTTCCAAATTAAATGATTTCCATCTTCTCTGGTATAGACTCTCATAAGGAAATTATCCCTATACCATCTAAAATTTGACAAGGAAATTATCCCTATACCTTAAATTGGACAGAAGATCTGCTGATTTATCTTTCCAAAGGGAAGGATCCCCAATGAAGTGTTCGATTATGTTAACTATAAGACAATTAACAGAATCTGATATTGGTTCCCCTTCATTAGTGATAGTTATTCCTTCTGAAGTGGTTTTTACTGCTTGCAAGATTTGCATTTTTTTGATTTTGAGTGAGATGGTAATCCCACTAATCTCTGAGTTGCCCAGTAAAGCCAGAGATCAATATATGAACAACTTCCTCCTCTTGGCAGTTGTTATATATAGAATAGGCGTTACTGACCATTGTCATTTGTTGGCAGATTTCCAAAATATTTGTTTCAGTTTGTTCATCTATATTCCAAACATAGATGTTATTTGCATTGAATTGTTTTATAACAATATCTTTTTTTTCTAGACCTATATCCGGAGAAGTAGCTCTAGGATAATATAATTTTGTTGGATTTATCCAATTTATGTTTTCAATTCTCTTAGTTTTTTGTTTTCTAAGACAATCTTCACTAGAACTAGTTTGGCTGTCTTTTAAAACGTTTATTGTTAATTTTGAGTTTGAAGAAGTAGTTTTGGCTTGATGAGTTTCAGGAATTGTTATCTTTTTTTATTCTTCTTCAATTCTTTTTTGAAAACTTTCTTTTTTAATACTACTTGCAATATTTACAGGGATAGTATGTGGTTTGAAAATTGGTTGTTTGCTAATGGAGCTAGAGGAAGGGATTTCATTAGTTTTAGCAACAATTATTTTCTTTTTTAGGATTTGTTCTCCTAAAGTTTGAAGATAAGAATTTGTATAATTATTTTGTTCAATGATATTTTGAATATCTTTTGAATTTGTTTCCGTTTTAGGATCTTTATTTCTGAAAGGAGAAGCTATAACAGTGGCTTCACCAATTTTAATTCTAGGAATTTGGCAAGATTGTTTTGGTGGAAAATCCAATTCAACTCTGTCTTCATTTTTTAAAATCCAAGAGGCATTAACCCCTTCGAATGGCTTAAAAGGATAATCGTTCATTCCCTGTTCTTCTACATAGGCATCAAACCATAGAAAGAACGGAATATGAAGGTTATACTTTCTAAACATTTTATAAAACCTTTATTGAATTGGATTTTGCAATTCTTTACTCTTATATTTTATGAAAAACCATTCTTGTCTTTCTTTGTTTTCATTAGAATATAAATCTTTTTGCAAAAATTTCTTATCTAATTCAAATTGTTCCTCTATGACATTTATATCAGAATATGTTGAAGATTGGCAAGTTTGGGTTTCAACTTGTTCATCTTCAGAATTTTGATAGACAGGTCTTACAACACTGGCTGATTCATTTAGACCTTGCATAACTGAAGGTGAAATTACCGGTTCTTTGACAGAAGAACTACAAGAATGCCTAGAAGGTTGTTCTAGAGCAGTCTTATAGCTTTCTTGAATGGAAGGTATTCTAGAAACACTAAATGATCTTCTTTGATCAAAAGTGATTCTAACTTCTCCATTTTCATTTTGCCTAATTTTGTTAGAATCAAGTGCAGGTTTTGGGATGACTGGGGAAATTTTAACCAAATCTCAATCATCAGGAAGAGTAACTTCTTCCCATTTTATAGTTTTTGGCATTGTAACATTTGCTCTAGTAGCATCTGTTAGGAACAAGCATGTTCTTTTACCTAGGTTAAACATTTTAACATTTGAGGTAGAAGAATTCATGACTTTATATTGAATCCTATAAATTAAGGCAATTGATGAAACTCCATGTTTCATATTAAACCCATGTAATTTGAGGCTTAGTTTTAAAACATCGATGATAGGATCATCATGAAGATCAAGCCGTAATATTTAGGAAACAATTGAAGCAGATTGATCCATCATGGAGACCTGCTTCAACCATTCTGTAAATTGATTCAAAGAAGATTTCATGTCTTCCATCTCTGACATAGACCAAAGTGGAGACATCTAAACTTACTTTGACTAAGGGTTTAATTGCAATCTAGATACACCCAATGTGTATAAATTTGTATTTCTTTTGGTATTTTAAAATTGCTTTTTTTGACAATAGACACATGTCAGTTGGCCCTGATTTTAGATGAATAGTTTCTTCAAATGTTTTAATAATGTAATCAGAAGATTTAAAGAATTTTTTATCCTCAGGTTTGTATAAATCATTTTGGTTAATGACTGGAATAGTCCAATCACTAAAATTTTGGTCAATATCTTCAAAATAAATTTCATTGTTGAAAATATAATTTTGTAAGGAAGGTTTTCCTTGAATTTTGTTTGGTGAAACACTAGAATTAGAAGATGAAGACGGAGTAGAAGAAGAACGAGAGGAGTTGGAGCGGAAAGAGAAAGATCTGAACATGATTAAAAACTTTACTCCCTTACACTAATATCATTACCATCAGGTTTCATAGAATTGTGCTAGATAGGATGAAGTTTCTAGGTTATTTATGAAGCTATTATAAATATTACCTTGTATGTTCTTATAAAGATAAAAATCTACAAATATTATTATCACTTAGCTAACGTTTTAAACATTGATCCCTAATATCATATGAATCTTCGAATAATAGGCGTCTGGACTTACCTACCCTATCTGTCGGGACTTATTGCCATAGCCCTAGAAAAGACGGACGAAGTTCATATACTATTATAAAAACAACTAACTTTCGTAATATCAGATAATAATAATATTAAGCAGATACTTAGCCTTATGTTAACATGTTTCTGATGTGGAAGATCAACCAAGGTTGCAACCACAACACATACTTATCCAATAATATTCATACTAGTTTCATAAATTTTCCAGACCTTCAAAACATCTAATACATCCCTACTTCCCCTTCTAACTATGATACTAATTTTTTATATATATAAAATCCTTTTACCATTTAAGAGTCCCAGTGCACTCCTAAATGATAAAAGAATTTTATATATAATTCATGGGGTGCACTTATAAATGGCAAAAGGATTATATATATATATATATATATTATAATAATAATATTTTTATAATATATTAAATATAAAGCGTTGAGATTTTAATCTAAAGATCTATAAGAGAAAAAAGACCATCCTTTTCTTTTAAACAAAAGACCAAAGCCGGGTCCGTAGAAACACACCATCCGCAGCAGAACGAGGCGGCCTCTCCTATGCCTATACCCTCCCACAAAGTCAAGATCATAGACATTTTAATTTTTGTTTTGAAGGTTGTGCATCGTAATCACATTAACTATTTATGATTTATATATAAGTTTTCATATTATATATATATAGGTATAAAAAATTAGAAAATTTTTTTAAAAAATATTATTTGAATTTCAAAATTCTAAATCAGTCATTGTTTATAAAAATATATGAATTAACTACAAAAATATAATAATTAACAACTCATCTTTTTAGGAAACTATTGATTTAAATTTTTAAAGTTGAAATAGTATTTTATTTTTTTTAAAAAAAAAGAATTATGTGCATGAAATAAGCATGACTTTCAATAATAATTTGTGTGTACTATATATATTGTGTGTGTAGGTTGCTCACCAACCAAGATGTTGAGGATGGTTTATCTATATTATATTTAATTATTTATTATAATTAAATAATTTATTTCACTTTATTTATCTATCAAAATTAATTAAATAGTTCTTATATAAAAATCAAAAGAGTATATAAAATAGTGGCTTTGGTGGGAAAAAAAGAAGAAGAAGCTCTCCATATTTACGAAAAAGAGTTGTTCAATTAATTCATTCGTATTTCCTCTGTTGGGATGCCCATTTTGTATAAGAGGGGTTACTAAATATTACTACCTCCAGTCCTAAATATAGGACATGGTTTGTAGTGTAATTTGCACTATAAACCATGTCCTATATTTAGGACCGGAGGGAGTAATTCGTTGTCTTAGTCGAGGGGAGGGGAGGTTTTGAAAGGTAGGTGGGGTAGAGAGCGGAGGTTATAGGTTTTGTTTGCTTGAAGGAGAGAAGTTAATTATAAATTGATAAATAGATCCTTATCTTTTTATTTATACACTTCCTTTCTTCTTTTACAATTTTTATAGTAGGTTAATTATTTCTTAATACATTAATCTAAAAAAACTAATACCTTACTTGTGTATGATAAAAAAAAATTATATACATTTTAGAGGATCATTTAACTAATTTTGAAATATTATCTCATCAATTTAAATGTGTTTGTTAAAATCTATCACCTATCTAAAAAATATGATAAAACAAAAAAAAAATCAGAAAACATGATTAAATTTTAACATCTTATCTTACTAATTTTTATAGTATAAAATTAACATTACACAATAATTTATGGAAAAGTGATTAATAAACGGTGGTTGGGCCTTCGAATTGAAAATTCAATAAGCTGCTTCTCATCAGATACTTGCAAAGGCTTAGGTTTCTCATTATGACAGGTAGGAAATTCAACTCTGCAACAAATGCCTCGGCAATTGGACTCATTACGTATGGTGGAGGTCGGAGGTGAAGGAGGATTAAGAGGTTAAGGCCAAGATAGTCTATGCTTTGAGAAGATTCGACGGGATATTGGGTAGTTTAGTTAAAATGAGACACTAAATGCAACGGATCCACCTCTTTCGATATTGCAGACTCCACCGGAAGAACTTTGCTAAGCAAGTTTTACAGCTTAAGTTTGTGCCGCATGACGAAGACCCGGTGTAACATACAACGGTGGATATGAAATGAACGGAACCAGTTGCGGACTGGATTATGGATAAAATTAAACCACACAATGCTCAAATTAACATGTGTCTGCGTGCTATATATATATATATATATATATATATATGTGAATATGGTGCAAATTGTGGCAAGCCAGGAACAGAAGGCTGTTTGGTCAGGACTCAGGACTCCTATTGTAATGACAAGGAAACGGGCTGAATCTTGCATATCAAGGGCCAACTATTTTGGGCTAGATGAATGATCCAAGGCCTGAGGGATATTGGCAAGTGGCGGAGCTACGAGCCGTGGGTGCAGAATATTAAAATTCAAAGTAAGGTGGTTCAAAACATACATAAAATTCTTAACACAAATGTGTAATAATATTCCCCGAAGTGGGGTGCATTTGTCCCCTCAGAATAATGTGGTTTCACCACTTATAATGGCGATGTGAATAAAAAATCATGGGAATTGAATAGGGGAGTGGAATTATTCGTGCCAAGTTTGAACTCCCTCTCTCATTGCTTATATTTCAAACACGCCCTACCAAGGAGGAAAAAAAACACACCCATCCATGAAGAGAATTTTTGCGTACGTGCTTATCTGCAGCTCCGGTATAGTTCTTGATGAATTTGAAACATATAAGAATGTTTGAAAAACTTATCACTATACAAGACACGAGAATGTGAACATCCTTATTAAATATTCTAGAGGCTTCTCCCTGTCCGTACGTTTTCTCTCCGGACGTGCTCAAACGAAACACATCGCATTAAGATTGACATGAGAAGCCGAAGCGGAAAGTCCACATACAAGCACCAGGGTTTGGCAAAGCTAGTGCCTTAAGCAGGAAGGAAGTTGGCTCAAACGAAACACATCGCCATGACTTATTATCTGCATATGCTCGTGTGTCTAACACCTTCCACTTGTAACAAAACTTTTGTTAAAACGCCGTAAAAGTTCCCAGAGAGACAGAACTCATGAACTCGTCGTCGGATTCCAGCGCCGTCATCAGCACCGGCGGAAGACACATCTCCAAGTCAATGCTGCCACCTCCTTCACGACCAGGATACGACGTCACTTTCCCATCAAACTTGTTTGCGTACCCACTTCTAACACCCACAGCCTTTCCCATTCCAAATTCGTTCCCATACATGTCGAATCTGGGTGAGCTCCCCATCATCACGCTGTACGGGTCAAAGAACTGACCCGGTTGAAAGACGATCGGACTCTCCAACCACTTGTTCACAAGCTCGTCTACTGCTTTACCGTCGTGGTTGGCAACAGCCGCGTGTACCTTCCACGCCGCCCAACCAAGGTCGTGCTCTAGCAACTCCCCCGACGTCGTTTCCGCAGCCAACGCATGGACACAGTTCCCGAAATACTCCTCCGGCAGTGGCGGTTCCATTCTTGATCTGTTATTAGCCGCCAACCTGCAGCTTGTTCTCTGATGAGGGGGGAGACTCCGGGCGCGTGTTATGCACCTCCATACGAGCGCGGACAATGATTGAAAGGAGGATATCTTCGTGGTGTTGGACTTTCGGTTGGCCTTTGCTTTCAGTTTGGCAATAGACTCTGCTGTGAAATGGAATATTCTCTCTCTAAGAGGGGGGGCTTCCAATCTACCTATGAACTCGTCGTGATGTTTGTAGGGAAGATTTATGAGGGGACCACAACCCTCTGGGAACCAACGATTGTGAATGGGTGGTTGTGAGATGGGAATGCAAACACCGTCGCTATGAAACTTATCGCCTTCTAGTGCTCGAAAGATTTCGGACAAGGCGTTGAAGAATTTCCAGTAGGAAGTGCCGTCGGCTAGGCAGTGGTTCATGGAACAGCCAATAAAAACGCCGTCTCTCAATTCGGTTACCTGTACGGACAATAAAGGTCGGGTGTGGCCGTCGTGGTTGACTGCCCTGTCATGGTCAAAGAATGATTGGACGATGGAGGGGACATCGACGGGGGAGAGGATGTCAGAGACGGCCATGTCTAAAGTGGCGTAGATAAATTTAGCGCCGTCACTGTTGTCACAGTCGACGTAGACGGAGTAGGAGGGAAGAGGTGTGGTGACCAGGCGGCCGGTGAGGGGATAAAAATGGAGGAGGGTGAGAGAGAGCGAGCGCTTGAGGCGCTGGAGAAGAGAATCGATGAAAAGGGGATGATTCTGAGAAGGCTTGAGGAAGAGGAGGCCTTTCTGGATATAATGAGCAGACAACATAAGAAGATCCCAGGGAGAGAGATAGCAGATAGGGTTGGTGTCATTGGATGGAAGAGGTGTTTTGATGAAGCATTCAGAGATACGGCGAACGGCAGCGGCGGAATTCATCTTCACTCGCAGTTCAGAGATGAGACTTTGGATGAATGTCTAATACGAGGGATGAGATGACTCTTCAAGGGATGTGGTTACGCTACTCTTCCTTTTCATCCATTTAAGATTTTTCTCAATAATTTAAATTTAATATATTATAAAAATATTATAATAATAATAATAATAATAATAATAATAATAATAATAATATTTTTATATTAAATAAAATCTAAATCATTAAAATCTTAATCTAATGGTTTTGACAAGAGGACCGTAGTCTAATGGTTTTGACAAGAGGACCGTAGCCGGATACCTCTTGTCGTTGCTCATCGCATATAGTAAAGAAGTCAAACACGGCGGCGCCTCCTCTGGCTTTACCCTGACCCTTCCGCCAAGAAATTACAATCTGAAATTGATATGTAAAGAAAAAAAATTATTATGGGTCTATTTTATTTTTTCAACTTTCCCATTCCCAGTCGTAATTATATTTTTTTAAACAACAGTTGTAATTATTTTAATTATGTATGATTTCTAAATAAGTTTGATAAGTTCATCCTATCTTATAAAATTGGGCTTGCTTTCTCTCTTTTCCCGCTTTCTGTATTCGTTTCTCAGAATGTGATACTCATCTTTTGATTAAAAGATTTTTTTTTTTAAACCTGAAAACATTAGAAAGTTCAGATTTACTCCCTTCAGTTCTTATTATAAAAAACGTTTAGTCGAATCTTGTGGTTTGAAGGAACGGTTAAGAATAATAAGTGTGTCAAAATTATAACCTTTTTTTTTTTTATAAAATACTCTTACTTACAAGGAGATTAGGAATAAAAGAGAGAATAAGGAAATTATTATAATAAAGAAGATTGTAAAAGAGAAAAAATATTAAATATAGTAGTAGTGAGAGTAATAAAGATGATTTTGGGCAAAAAAAGAAGAAGATGATTTTATAAGAGAAAGAATGTGTGGTGGAGAAAGGAAGTAAGGGTGGATTTATTATATTAACATTAAATAGAGTAATTAAATAAGAATAAAATAGGAAAAAAAGTAAAAAATAATACATTATCTAAATGTTTCTTATAAAAAAATGGACCATGTGCGGCTGTTGTTTCTTATAATAACAAACAGAGGAAATAATATTTTAAAAAAGTATTGTCATAAACATAAATGAGTTAATTTCATTAAAATCTGAATTTGTTTATATTGTCAATATCTAATCTATACAATTTATAAGATTATTCTAGAATACAATACACAGAAATAATTACAATATATATACACACGAAATATTTATTTCTAACTTGGACATATAAAGAGAAGATTATGAGATTTAATAATTCGGGTGTAGAATGGATTACTGTGCCAAGTTTGAACTTTCAACTTCCTCTCTGATTGGCCATATTTCAAACACACCCTAGCAAGAAAAAACACCAATATATAGAGAATTAATGCGTGTATGTGTGCTCATCTCGTCTTAAAGCTGGCATAATTCTTGGTGAATTGGAAACATTTATATAAGAATGCTTTATTATTTTCATCATGTTTGCAAATTAAAACTCATTATTATACTAGCACTAGAGACACGATAACATGAATATCGTTATTAAATATTCCAGAGGCCGCTTCTCCCTATATCAGCATGACAGAAACTTGATATCGCTTATTTGATACAATTAATTTCTTTTACAATAGCGTAGTACTTCAGGTAGGAATATTTAAGAAATTGGGATTATGCAGACTCGCACATGCTCAAACCAAGTACACCGCATATATATAGTAAAAAAGAAGCATTTTCATTGTTCAAGAGATATTAGCCAGTATTGTAATCCAAACCAAGAGCCGTGAGTAGACATTATTTGTTTTATTATCTGGATGCACGTGTGATACCTACCACACGTGACAGTACATTAAAACCCCGAAACATTTCGCACAGATACATAATTCAAGAACTCGTCGTCGGATTCCCGCGCCGTCATAAACGCCGGCGGAAGACACATCTCTAAGTCAATGCTACCCCCACCATCACGACCAGGATATGACGTCACTTTGCCATCAAACTTGTTGGCGTACCGACTTCGAACACCCAACGCTTTCCCCATTCCAAACTCGTTTCCATGCATATCAAATCTGGGTGAGCTCCCCATTATCACGCTGTACGGGTCAAAGAACCGATCCAACTGATACACCATCGGGCTATCCAACCACTTACTCACAAACTCACGCGCTGCTATATCGTCGTGGTTTGCAACAACCACTTGATGTCAGGTGGATTTATAATTGAATGATAATTGAAAATTCGAATAATTAATAATAAACTTAATTAATTGTTACCAATAAAGATAGTTAATTTCAATTATTAATAAAAGGGAAAAAACTTCTTTCAATCACACAATATCATATCTCTTACTTATGTCAAGTGGATTTATAATTGAATGATAATATTTTAAAAATTTGACATCTAGTCTTAGGTTATTGAAGAAATTTACATGAGGGATATTTTTTTTTTCCATCAAAGAAAATATCATTAATAAAGGACCAACAACATACACATAAAGTCTGAGTAATAGAAATCCAAAAAGACACCACAACTATCCATTATCAAAATTACTATCAGTACTATCTTTCTCCAAAATGTTTAACAGCTGCAGTGGGGGTCTCCAAAGCCAATCTTCAGGGCAAGACCTCCGCAATGAAGCTTTGGCGAGCCAGTCAGCTACCAAATTTGCTTCCCTGGAAATCCACATAAAAGAGTGATTTCTAATCAAACTTCCTAGAATGAGGATATTCTCGATAATAATATCACTATCCCATTCCGGAGAAGGAGAGCTGTTGTTTAAACAATCTATCAGTAATTTACAGTTAGATTCAAATATCACATCATCGAGATGATTCTCAGAAGCATATCGAACAGCCTCCAACAAAGCTAAACATTCTCCCATAAAAGGGGATGAGGCCTTAAATAAGATGGTACCCCCATCTAAAGGCCATCGATTTCCGTCTCTCATCACCCAAGCAGTAGCAGCTTCCCCACTATTGGTAGAAAAGGAGCAATCTACATTAATTTTTAGCTCATTACCTTTTGGTGAGGTCCACTTCTTCCTTTCAGCATTAGACGCAGAATGGGTAGCATTTTCACTTTGCTGAGAGCTCGTCCATCCCTTTGCCTCCCAAAACTCTTGTAACAAAGAACCTGCTTGAGAAAAAACCCATATTGGATCAACATGGATATCTTGATAAATATACCTACATCTAGCTTTCCAGATCTGCCATAATATCATTACAAAAAGACCCTTATGCCAATCAGACAATTCTCTATTGATTAAGCAGTCTCTAATCCATGATCGAACATCTAATGGGGTAGAATTCTGGAAATTAAAGGAGAAACTACTCCCAAACCATACTAATTTGGCCCATTCGCAAGATACAAATAGATGGGTGTCCGTTTCAGCTTCATTTTTGCAGATCAAACACAGGTGTGAAACAGAACACCCTCTCTTTTGTAGATTATACATGGTAGGAATAGAATTGTGAAGCACCCTCCATAAGAAATTTTTCACTTTCCAAGGTACTTTCAGTTTCCATACATATTTCTAGGAAATTGGATCATCCATGGAAGAAGATTCAGTTCTACCAGAATTCCTGCATTCCACTAAGTCCCTAGCCACCTTGTATCCTTCCTTTACGGTATAAAACTCTTTCTGCCCCCAGACCAAATCCATTTATCTGACCTATTATTTAAGCACTTCTGGTTTTAAAAATGACATTTAACTCTTCATGTGTCAGATAATTATTAATAGTCGAGAAATCCCAGCCAGCATTACATTTAATGTCTACTACCCGCAACTCAGAAAGAGATAATGACGGGCAAGGGGAAATAAGCTTATTACCAGGTAGGTCTTGAAGCCAAGGATCGTTCCACACCCTTGTATTTCGCCCATCTCCAATACTAGAGATAATATTACCTTGAATAACTTCTCTTCCAGCCAAGATGCTGTTCCATAGCCAAGACGCATTCCTCCCCTTCTTGGCTTCCAAAAAGTTGCTATTAGGAAAATATCTCTTTTTCAACATTCGAACCCAGAGCTGATCCGGTTCCTGCAAAATTCTCCAAGCAGGTTTAGCAAGCAATGCAAGATTAAAAGCTTCAAAGTCTTTAAATCCCAAGCCTCCCTCTTCCTTTGTGGCTTTCATCTTTTTATTTGAAACCCAATGACTTTTCCTATTATCCTCTGAACCCTTCCACCAGAAACTATTGATAATAGACTCCAGCTTCCTGAGGGTAGTCTTTGGAAATAGAAAACAACTCATAGGGTATACTGGAATTGAATTTGCAACAGATTTTATAAGTACCTCTCTCCCAGCTTCAGATAAGAAATTTTTCTGCCACCCTTGAATACGTTTTCTGACTTTATCAGTTACAAAATTCAGAGCTTGCACTTTAGATCTTCCCCAGATAATTGGAAGGCCCAAGTATTTGCCAGGAATATCAACAGTAGCAACCTGAAAAATGTGGCCAATCTCCTCCTTTAACCGATTTGGTACATCACTAGAGAAATAGAGACATGATTTATTCACATTTATGAGTTGCCCGGATGCTTCACAATATAAGTCAAGAAAATATTTCAAGTTTCTACAATTATCCTCCTAAGCTTTCAGGAAAAAAACAGCATCATCAGCAAAGAAAGAATGCGTCAACTCAGGGGAGGCTCTAGCCAATTTGAGACCATGAAGTAACCCCTGACTCACCCACTTTTCAATAATAATAGATAGGACATTGCTGACCAGAAGAAATAAGTATGGAGATAATGGATCTCCTTGTCTCAAACCCCGCTGAGGTAATACTTGAGATGTCCTTTTCCCAGAGAGCATAATAGAGAAATTAACAGAAGTAATACACCAAACAATCCTATCAACCCATTCTCTACAAAAGCCCATTTTCAAAAGTACTGCAACTAGAAAATCCCATTCAATTCTATCATAGGCTTTATTCATATCAATTTTAAGAGCCAATTCGCCCTTACTTCTTCCACTTTTCAGATGATGGAAGGCTTCATGTACGATGACAATATTATCTTGGATAAGCCTACCCGGAACAAAAGCTCTCTGGCTCTCAGAAATAACATCTTTAAGCATTGGCTTTAATCTGTTAGCAATAACCTTGGAAAACACTTTATATGAAAAATTACATAAACTTATAGACCTAAAATCACTAACAGTTTCAGGACATTCTATCTTTGGGATCAAAACAAGATCAGTTTGGTTAAGTTCATGCAATTGAAAACCATGAGAAAAAAATTTTCGTACAAGATTACAAACCTGGCTTCCAATGACGTGCCACTCCTTCTGATAGAAAAGTCCTGTATAACCATCAGGTCCCGGAGCCTTTGTTGCCCCCAATTCAAACACTGCCCGCTTGACTTCTTCATCAGTAACCTCAGCCATTAGCCTCAGATTATCCTCTGCTGTTACCACTTCCTCAATAAATCTCAGGATTTAGTGAAAATCACGCTGCCCCAAAGCAGAAAATAGCTGAGAATAAAAATTATTGAAACACTGCCCAATCTCAACTTCATCCTCTACCCAATTATCAGCATCATCTCGCAGCCTTGTGATTTTAATTTTGCTTTGTCTCTGAATAGTAGTCATATGAAAAAACTTAGTATTTTGGTCTCCACATTTCAGCCATTGGACTCTAGATTTTTGAGCCCAATACTGTTCCTCTTGTTGCCAATGATCATTCAGCTTCCTTTTCAGCTCATCCAACTCCCTAGCTGTATCATCATTCCAATCTTTGTCCAAGCAAAGGTGCACTTTTTCCATCAGTTTATTTATGGTCTTTGAACTATTCCCAAACTCTGTCTTACTCCATTTTGACAGAACAGCACTAAGCTCAGCTATATTTTCCACAAAGTTAGCTAGTAGATCACCCACATCATCCCCCTTCCAATTGTGCTTTATCAATTCATCTAAATGAGGATGACTAAGCCAACGCGCATCAAATCTAAAAAGCTTTGGGGTAAGTGAGTCCTTATGTTCGAATTCAAAAAATATCGGATTATGATCCGAACCCACTACTTCCAATACCTGATATTGTCCCCGTGGGAACCTTGTACCCCATAAGCAATTAGCCACAGCTCTATCCAGTTTTTCTTTTATAAACCCCTCACCATCTCTGTTGTTCCTCCAGGTGAATTTACTCCCTTTAGAAGCCACCTCAAGCATATCACATTGCAACATAAAATGTCTAAAGTCATCCAGTTCTCTATTTGTCTTTGCCCTCCCTCCTTCTTTATCAGCATGATATAGAACATCATTAAAATCCCCTATTACCAGCCAGGAAAGATTGGAACCAGGATTTAAATATTCCAAATCCCTCCACCAGACACGCTTCGGTACAGCATCACAAGGGCCATAAACAAAAGTAATAGAACCATACAGTACTCCATTTATCATAACCTCATCCACATGAATTAAATATCTACTGACTAAACTTAATTTCAACTTCACATCTTCCTTCCACCATAACGCTAAACCTCCAGAACGACCCAAAGGATCAAAATAAATCGAGTGGTCAAATTTCAGCTTTCTTCTAATTCTTTCAATCTTAATTTGCTGCATTTTTGTTTCAGATAAGAATAGAATATCCGGTTTTTTCCTCCCACACTGGAACCTGAGATGACAAACTGTCAAGGAGGTTCCTAATCCCTGACAGTTCCACACTAGACAACTCATGGCGACCTGGTGGCTGTCTTCGGCCAGCCACCCTGCCTCTCAGAAATGCTTGTGTTCCCATAATTAATAGAACCCGATACACCACCCATATCATTAATATCAGGGAAGATTGGATAGGGGACCGAACCTGGGAATAGAGCTCTTCTAATATCCTTACCCTTCTTCCTATTCGACACTTTATCATAGCGCCCTTCCTCAAATTGTAAAGATCCAGAGAAATCAAAGGGTACAATGGTAGCATGTTGCATTTCCAGTTCATCCTGTGATCTCTTTTCAGCTTTTCCGGGAGAATCATCATCCGATTTCTTACTCCGTTTAGAAATTGGTGAGACTCATTCAGAATTTGCAAGGCATTTCAGGTTCACCCTCTCGATTTGATGCACTAGATTCCCAATAGCTTCTGCTACGATGATATGAGCATTTGGATTTTCACCAACCTGTTGAATCGCCTCTTCCCCATCGAAATCCACTCTAAAATTATACCCTTCCTCGTTTACACCATATTCGACAACCTGAGTCAGCCCTTGATCTGAATTCTTTCTGGATTCGTCCCGAACAGTGATATCCTGAGCTATTGACGGTCTGGGTTGTGTTTCATTACCCAATTGGGTGATATTTGAAATCCAACTCCTTGGCCCAATAGAAGAAGTCTGGACCACCTCTTGTTCCTTTGGCCCATGAGGATTAGACGGATCTCTTTGCGCACGTGAGGCACTAGCAGGAATTAATAAACCATTCTCTGAGGTCAACACGGGCCCCACTCCCCCATACCTACAATTAATGTTTCCTCTTTTCCCATGCACGATCTCATGCTTTCCCTCACTGGTCTGAGCATCGACCATCACCGTCTGCACCTTAATTGCCGGAGTAGCATAAGAACCATGCTGTCCCCAAATTCCCGGAGCACAAAGATTTGAATCGAACTTCCGAGTCATCGAGTTTTCAGCACCAGCACTGTTTTCGAACTTGCACACTCTGCAATCATGCCCCAACCGTCCACAGTTATAGCAAAAATTTTGTAACTTCTCATATTTGAATTGAATCCATACTTTACCATTACCAGGCTTATGCAATGGTGTTGGTCTTGTCACATAAACCCCTGGAATCAATGGTTTATCAATGCCAAATTCCACACGCGCTCTACCAAACGCTCGCCTCAAACCCTGAGCACTCTTTGGATTTTCAACATCGACAACCTTCCCAACTTTATTTGCCAGATATCGAATATTATCAATCGATCTCCCCTCTGGTGGAACATCATGGAATTGCACCCAGAGATTACATGAATTGATGACAATCTCATTATCACTCGTGAATGGCGGCCTTCTCTTAAGACTTAGGAAGTGACCCTTAACTAACCACGGCTCATCATCCAGAACACGTTGAAGCTCATTAACATCATCAAAAATGAAAGAGTAGAAGTTATCTCTTATATTACGTACTGTTAATCCCTTGTCAATGTTCCATGCCGCCTTCACAATGTCTCTAACCGCAGTAAAACTGACCTTCGATTGTGCTATCACCAGTCCGACGAGTTCGTCGCCCCCTTCCGGTAGATCTTGCCATTTAAACTCAAGTTCCTTCTCTTCCTCTTCTATTCGCTGATCTTGCTCCATTACTTCCATTCTTGTTTACAATGCTAAGTATCAGTAGATACAGAGCATTAAGAGAACCAGTCAACTTGCACTGAAACACCAGAGGCCGGTAACTAAAAGAGGTAGAAGGATATCGGAACCCTAAGTAACTCTTAGGGAAGAGAAAATGACTCTACGAGAGAGAACCGCTCCTGGTCCTTACATGAGGGATATAATCTATATAAGTATTGTCCTTCATGTCATTCTTCACATGCACAGTTATTATATTGCTATTGTCCGTTTTTAAAATTTTAAGGGAAAATCTCAGAAAAATATTGCTAAAATAGGAAAAAGATAAATAAGGAAGGTCAATATCTGGAATTTTCAAATATTTCTAAATTTAAGCTTGCTTAATCATCATTGCACAATCACTATTTAACTTTGTTTAATGAGTATATTCCATTAGTAACATTAACGGTATTAAGTTTTAAGGACTAAAAATATACTTTAATTTACAAACTTAAAAGACTAAAATAAGACCCCATGTAAACTTAAAGAATCAAAAATATATTTTAACCTTTTTTTTTTATCATAACTCACTCACTCATCATACCCATTGATCTTATATTTAATAAAATGTTTGTTGTTATATGGGCTACAACTAACCAATTAGGCACCAACATTTCAAAATAAATTTTAGTAGTCTTCCATTCCTAAACTTAAGACCTAGTTTTGGTTACGTTGAATTTTGGTCCTAAATGTCATGATCATTTTTTTCTTATATTTATCATTTTTTAAAAACTAATTTATCTATAAAACTTATAAACCGATATATCATCTAATGCTATGCATAAAAATTGTAGAGAGGTCATGTCATTATGTTTACTGTACTACTTTTGATTTTCAGTATAAAATCTAATTCATGGTGTAATATGCATATGTCCTAAGAACTAAATCCTATATTAAGGATTAAAGTTAGTATTTAAGTAATTTATTTAATTTTTTTAATATCTTCAAATTAGATAAATATATCATTCATTATGGATAACAGAAGTAGTAACGTTTGTATTGATTTTCATATAATATTTTAATTTAATTGAGATATAATATATTCAAGCATCAAGGTTAGAGGGTACAAGTACAACCTGGCGGAAATCGGGCCTTTTGCCAGATTCGCTTGGAATATGAGCTTTCTTATCTTTTGTGAATATTTGAAAAACCATAAAATCGTAGGTTTTAAAAACCCTTTTTTTAAGCTGAGACAAAACTCTTCTCACATATTTATCTTATAAATCGTAAAAGCTATTTTGTAAAAACTAATCCAAACGTATACTTAGTATTTTTTCTAAGAAAAGAAACATTACATAAAAAATTCAACCAACTGCGAATTTATTGATTAATAATTACGTGGTTTATAATATTAAATAAAAAAAAAAATCCTTGAACATCAACATATTGAATAAATTTTTAAAATTGCCATGACAATGCACATGAAACTTCCCCTAAATAGTAAGCTTTTTCGGATCGGGCCAAAAATAACGAGCATTTCCTAATGTTCACACGCCGAATGAAAAGAGATGGAACGTCCTTATTCTAAGAAACTGGACAAAATGAATGACCAAGAAGGAAGAGGGATGTTTCTATTGATCTCCCTCTTTATTTAATGTCTCTACCATTAGGTCAATTTTTAATAGTTGAGATTTAATAATATATTTTTATCATATAATAATAAATAATAAAAATATATCATTAAACCTCAACCATTAAAAGTTGATCTAATAATTGAGACATTAAATGGTATCAAGTATTTCATAGCATTCTTATTATTTAGTTATATGTTATTCAATTGTAACCATATTCTGTTATGGCTTAACATTCTGTTATTGTTATTTGATTAGTGTGTATATATTATAGTTCTCTAGGATAATGAAAGTATGAAATTCATTTTGCCTCACACTCTGAGTAACATGGTATCCAGAGCATAATTTTTTTTTCACCTACCATTCCCACTATCAATAGTGTTGCCACCACTCATACCTCTTATCTCACCCTTTGGCATCTTCAATTGGGTCACCTCTTCAACTCCACTTTCTTTATTTTGCATAAAAATATTCTTGACATTTCTTGTACCCTCATCCTCTTGTGATACTTATCACTTTGTTAAACAAAAACGTAATACATTTCCTGATCGTTATAGTTCAAGTAATAACATCTTTGAATTGATCTATGTTGATATTTGAGGTCCTTTTTCCATACCTTCAATTCAGGGCTATCAATATTTTTTAAACATTGTAGACGATTATTCTCATTACACATGGATATATTTGTTGCAATCTAAATCTGAAGCTACGATTCATATTCAAAATTTCTTTACTCTTGTTAAAACACAACATCTGTTACTATCAGGGTTCAGGGACCCGGACCGGCCGGTCCGGCCCGGAACCCGCCGGACCGGTCACTAGACCGGTCCGGTTCCCGGTCCGGTTCGGGTCCCAGTTTAAAAAAAAAAATTTTTACCTTTTTCCTTTAGAATTTTATACTATAAGTCTAAAATTTTCAATTACTCATCGGTTTGGTCCCGGTTTAGCTCCGATTTGGCCTCCTGACCCTTAACCCAGTACCCCGACCGGTTCAATACCCGGTCCGGGTTTTAATACCTTGGTTACTATTAAAACTATACGTTCTAACAATGGTCATGAGTTCTCTATGAAAGATTTTTATGCTTCCTTGGGTGTGTTCCATCAAACTTCTATGTGTTAAGACCCCTTAGCAACTGATCTTGTTGACAGAAAACATCAGCACATTCTTAATGTTGTTAGAGATTTACTGTCTCAATCCAATATTCCTATTGTATATTGGTCCTTTGTTGTAAAACATGCAGTTTTCATTATTAATCGTCTTCCCTCCCCAATGATTCACAATGTCACTCCTTTTTGAGAGACTTTATAACCTGTCCCCTTATTCAAATTTTCGTGTTTTTTGTTCGTTGAGTTTTGCTTCTACTTTGTCAACTCACCATTTTTAGTTTGATGCTAGGTTTAGAAAATGTGTTTTCTTGGGATTTCCTATTAGCTCCAAAGCTTATATATACCGTATTGGGTTTGCACTCTAATTAAATTTTTCTTTCAAGAGAAGTTATTTTTCATGATGAACTAGTTTTTTCCTTTTAAAAGTGACAATATTGCTGCCCCTGAACCTACTATTCAATCTTTCCCAAATTTTATCTATGATGACCCTTGTCCATCACCATTGTTACCATCAACTACTTTTTCCTCTTCTCTCCCACTCCCATTTCTCCACCTTCCCCATCACTTTGGCGATCTACTAGACCCCATAAACCTCTTTAATACCTGCATGATTATCATTGTGCTCTTCTTCCTAATAGTGACCAATCATCATGTGGAGGCAACCTCAAATATCCTTTGTCATCTATTTTATCATATTCTTCTCTCTCTCCTTTCTATAAAAATTTTGTTATGTCTGTTTCCACTATCCCTGATCCCAAAACATATGGTCAAGCTGTTAAACATTTCGTATAGAGGATGCTATGAAGTAGAAATTAATGCTCTTGAATAGAATCAGACCTAAACCTTAACATCTTTGCCACTAGGAAAGAAGTCGATTGGTTACAAATGGGTTTCTAAAACCAAATTTAAGTCCAACGGTGAAAGTGACTGTCATAAGGCTCATCTTGTAGCTAAAAGCTATATACAAACAGAAGGTATTGACTATTTTGACACTTTCTCACCTATTGCCAAGATGACTACATTGCGTTTATTGTTGCTGCCAAGATTTGGCACTTACATCAATTAGATGTTATCAATGCCTTTCTATATGGTGATCTCAATGAAGAAGTGTATGTGGATTTACCTAAAAGTTTTACTACTTCTTCTCCTAACCTAGTTTGCAAACTCCAAAAGTCTCTTCATGGCCTAAAACAAGCTAGTAGGCAATGGTATTCTATGCTCTCTTCTGCCCTTCTATCTTATGGATATGTTTAGTCTGCTTCTAATTACTCGCTTTTTTATAAGACTACTTCTTCTTCTTTAACTGTACTTCTGGTTTATGTTGATGATGTGGTCCTTGCTGGCAATGATTTGGATGAAATTAATCTCTTTAAAAGTCAGTTAGATGCTAACTTTACTATTAAAGATCTTAGTGAGCTTACATATTTCCTTGGTTTGGAACTTACTTGATCTAAAGAGGGCATCTTTCTTTCACAACGTAAAATTGCTGTAGAATTGCTTGAAGATACAGGTTATTTAGCTTGCAAACCAGCTTCTACTCCCATGGTCCACATCTCAAGCTTTCTACAGATAAAGGAACACTTTTGGCCAATCCACACCCTTATCGAACCCTTATTGGGCACCTCCAATATCTAACTATAACTCGGCCTGACCTTAGCTATGCTACCCAGCAGTTAAGCCAGTTTATGTCTACTCCTCATGACATTCATCTTCAAGAAGCCCATCGATTATTGAGGTATCTCAAGTCATCCCCTGGTACTGGTTTATTTCTTTCTTCTACTTCTGATTTGAAGCTTCAAAGTTTTAGTGATTGTAATTGGGCCAGTTGTATTGACACTAGACGATCCGTTACTGGTTTTACTATTTTCATTGGTTCATCTCTTATTTTTTGGTGAGCTAAGAAACAACTTACAGTGTCAAAATCATCTTCAGAAGCATAATATCATGCCATTACTTCCCCTTACTTCCACTACTTGTGAATTGCAATGGATCATTTATCTTTTTACTGATTTTCATATCTCCCACATTTATTTTGCTTTATTGTATTGTGACAATCAATCTGCCATACAAATTGCCACAAATCCTACTTTTCATGAGAGAACCAGGCATATCGAATTGGGTTGTCATTTGGCTAGAGACAAACTTCAAGCTTGGGTCATTCATCTTTTACCTGTCTATTCTTGTGATCAGCTAGCAGTCGTCTTCACCAAGCCTTTACATTTGGATCATTTTCATGATTTAATTTCCAAGCTAGGCATGACAAATATCCATGCTCCAGCTTGCGAGGGGTGTCAAGAATTACAGAGCATTCTTGTTATTCAGTTGTAACCATATTTTGTTATGGCTTAACACACTACTATAAAAAGCGTTTTTAACGTCCCTTTTTTAGGCCTTTTAAAGTCTGAAAACAAGAGGACGTCTATGTGAGCGACATAGTAAAAAATGACAATAACGTCTGTAGATAAAAGGATGTCTAAAGTCTGGACTTTAGAAGTCCCCATTTTAAAAAGGGACGTCTAAAGTGCTACAGTGACACTTTAGACGTCCTCATTTTAAAATAGGGACGTCTATGGTGCTTTTTTTCAAAAAAAAGTCGTTTATATTACATATTTGGACTAAACAGTATTTAAAACCAAAAATTACATATCATCGTCAATAAAATTACAGATCTAGTATCTGAAATCCAAATCTACACAATAATAACTCTAAAACTGGAATCTCATAGGGAGAAGATGAAAATAATAAGAGGAATTAGTTGTAAAAAACTTATCTCCTTCTATTATTGAAATTCATTTTCTCGTAATAATGAATAGAGAAGAGCGACAGGGAGAGATGAACCTCGTTTTCTCAGCAGGAACGTAGCCATGAAGCATGTTTCAGAGTTCTGATCTACAAACCATAACAACACGAGTTAGAAGATAAAATAGAAGGAAAACCCAAAGAAAAAAGAGAGAGTATAAAATAATAAAAAATGGTAATAAAGCATAACAGATCTAGAGGTGATCGAAAAAAAGAGAGAGAAAGGAAGAAGGAAGAGTAAAAAGAGCATATAAAGAAGAAGAAACAAGAGTTAAAAGGCATGGTGGTAGTGGCTCTTCTTGTGTTTGCGGCGATGGGAAGAGAAAGATGAGTGTAAAAGTAAAACTGACAAATAAAGACTGTTAGTAAAAATTTGAATTTTTTTTAGCGTCCCCAATTTAATTTAGGGACGGCTAAAGTTATCCAATTATTTTTTTATAATTTTTTTTTTACTTTAGACGTTCTCATATACATTGAGGACATTTAAAGTTTAAATTTTTTTTTTAAATGAGGGACACCCTTTGGCGTCCCTGATGATATATCAGGGACATCCATATATATATATATATATATGAGGGACGCCAAAGTGTGTCCCTCATTTAATTTTTTTTTTTAACTATAGACGTCCTCAATGTATATGGGGACATCTAAAGTGTGACTTTAGACGTCCCCAATTTGAATTGGGGATGTCTAAAGTAAATTTTTTTTTTTAACTTTAGACGTCCTTAATTCAAATAGGGATGTCTAAAGTCTGTAAAGTCACACTTTAGACATCCTTATTTAAATTGGGGACGTCTAAAGCTATTCAGTTCTCATCCATAATTATATAAATGCCACCGTCTTTATTTTTTACTTTCCTTTTTTAAAAAGGGACGTCCTTTAGGGACGTAAAATATATATTCTATAGTAGTGACATTTTGTTATTGTTATTTGATTAGTGTGTGTTTATATTAGTTCTCTACGATAATGAATGTATGAAATTCATTTTTCCTCACACTTTGAGTAACAAATGGAGAGTAAATATAAAGTGAGGTCAAGAGACACCCCTCTTTCAAATAAGAGAGCTGCAAGTATTGACCAAAACAAAGCAAGATAATATTGAAGAGCTGAGCAGGGAAAATAATAGGCGTATATAAAACGTTTAATCATTATTAATTAGCTACACATTTAAAATAAGAAAATATAGGTGGGATTGACATGTTGAAGAACATGACATGATGCGATGTATAAATGACAGCAGGCCAACTCTAAAGAGGACATGTTTTGTTTGGCATATTGTCTATATAAAGAGAAAATGTGAATTGTTTAATTAGGGGCGTGGAATAGATCGTGACAAGTTTGAACTCCCTTTCTGATTGGTCAAATAACAAACCATAGCAAGAAAAAAACACCAATAAAGAGAAGTAATGTCCGTGTGCTTATGTCGTCTTAAAGCTGGTATAATTCTTCATGAATCGGAAACATTTATATAAGAATGCATTATTAATCGAGATCAGGTGGCTATTTTCAGAAAGCGCTAATGAACTTCATGTTTAATTTAATTTACTACAGCCCGACCAACCAAGAATTTTGAGTTACTGCATGAGGCTGCACTCACACCTATTTTCTGATTATTCCATCTCAGCACTAGGCTTCTTCCGCGAAGCCCGAGAGTAGTGCAAAATATTAAATTCAAATATATAAAATTCCCCAAAGTGAGGAGTACATTTGCTCTAAAAAACAATGTGGCCTATGGCCATAGAAAGATAAATTGTGAATTGATCATCACTCATCAGGGGTGTGGAATGAATTGTGTCAAGTTTTAACTCCCTCATTGTTTGGCCATATAGAAGAGTTATACGTGTAAGCTTATGTCGTCTTAAAGCTGGTATAATTCTTAATGAATTGGAAGCATATAAGGTTGCTTTATTAATTAATTTCATTATGTCTCTCAAAAATCTGATTGTTATACTAGACGAGAGAATATGAATATCGTTATTAAATATTCCAGAGGCCTCTCCCTATAAGTACAGAAGATTTTGGTATCCATGATTTGATTCACTTGATTTCTTTTACAACACTATACGTGTCCTTCTTCTTATAAGAGCCTAAAATCTAGATTGTTTTGGTTCTTTTAATTTGATTTGGTTAATTTCATAATTATGACATATATTTTCTAAAATACCCTAGTCACATTTTTTAATTTCCTCCTTGATTATTGTTGAGGAAGCATCAATAGGGATAAATTAGAAAAAGATTGATAAATATGAAAACTATGTTTTATAATTAGGACCAAAACTACCTTTACAAATATGTCTTATATTAAGGACTGGAAAGAGTAATATAAAATAATTCAACGAATTTATTGATTAATGAGGTTAAAATATTAAATAAAAAAAACCCTTGAACATCAACATTGAAAAGTTTTTAAAGAAAAATTGCTATGAAAATGCACATGAAACTTCCCCCAAAATAATAAGCATTTCCCGTTGCCCCAAAAAAATAAGCATTTCCCAGTATTCACGCCAAATGAAAGAGATGGAATCGTCCTAATTTTAAGAAACCGGACAAAATGAATGAACGAGAGATCTGATCATATTGACCAAAACAATACAAGATATATCGAGGAGTATTATTTAGTTACTCATTCAAAATAAGAAATTAATAGAGGTGGGGTTGATATATTGAAGAACATGTAATGCAAGCGTGGCTTGGAAATATGCAGCCACACAAGAACAGATGCAAAGTGTGATAAATATATATATTTGTGTGTATATAAAGTCATTTCCAGTTTTGGAATCCTTTTGGTTTTCAATATATTAATTAATGTTTTAATTTTTAAAGATTTAATTTGCTTAATATCATTCATAATGAGCTTCTATTCTAAATGCTGTACTTGGCCTCTAGACTCCATCAAAGTGTTTCATCGATAATAAGTTAATAACCTTATAAGGAAGAATTCCGATTTAATTTCCAAATAGTTGCGGATTGGATTGGATTATTGATAAAATTTCAAAATAATCTAACATGTTTTTTTTTCGCCCCAATAATCTAACATGTTGCTGCTACAGCCAGGAACAAAAGTCTGTTTGATATAAAGGGAATGGGTCAAAGCTATATAAAGAGAAAATTATGTGAATTAATTAGGGTGTGGAATGAATCGTGCCTACAGGTCCAAAAAAAAAAAAAAAGAATGAATCTTCCCAATTTGAACTCCCTCTCTAATTAAGTAATTGATCACATTTTAAGAGAGGCATCTTCATTTATTTTTTTCTTTATTTACCCTCTATTAAGTGTATCTATCATTAAATCAACTTTCAATTGTTTGTTGAGATTTATTATTGTAGATTTTTATTATGATGATATTTATTAAATTTCAATCATTAAAAATTAATCTAATAATAGATACCCTCAATAAAAAATAAATAGAAAGGGAAATTAATAGAAACAACCCTCTTCCCACACCAACCCTAACAAGGAATGAGTGTGCACTTTATTAATATCTGGTCTTGAACCTCGCTCCTACAATTAATGATGAATTAGAAACATATAAGAATACTCTATTAATATTTAATCATGTTTGAAAAACTGATAATAATACTAGACACGGGAATTCCAGAGGCTTCTCCGAACTAACCATTACATTACAGGACATGATTGACGTTGACATCGATGATTTAATTCTACTAATTTCTTTTACAACAACATAGAAGGCTTTTGATATATTTAAGAAATTGGGACAAGGTATCTAGGGCTCGCACATGCTGAAAAGAAACACATCGGCCCAACTCATCTCGTGAAGAAGGGCCATTTTATTATCTGGAGACACGTGTGACAACATCTTCCACACGCATGCGAAACAGTGTATTAAAACGTGGAAACAGTTTGCAGAGATACAGAATTCATGAACTCGTCGTCGGATTCCAGCGCCGTCATGACCGCCGGCGGAAGACACATCTCCAAATCAATGCTTCCGCCTCCTTCACGACCAGGATACGACGTCACTTTGCCGTCAAACTTGTTGGCGTACCCACTTCGAACAGCCAACGCTTTCCCCATTCCAAAGTCGTTCCCATACATGTCGAATCTGGGTGAGCTCCCCATATGCACGCTGCTCGGGTCGAAGAACCGACCCGGTTGAATCACCATCGGGCTCTCCAACCACTTCCTAACAAACTCGCGCACTGCTTTAACGTCGTAGTTGGCAACAGCCATGTGTATCTTCCATGCGGCCCATCCAAGATCGTGCTCTAGCAACTCCCCCGCCGTCGTTTCCGTAGCCAGGACGTAGATTAAATTCCCAAAGTACTCTGCGGGCAGCGAAGGTTCCATTCTTGATCTGTTATTAGCCGCCAACCTGCAGCTTGTTCTCTGATCACGGGGGAGACTCCGGGCCCGTGTTATGCACCTCCAGACGAGCGCCGATAGTGATTGGAAGGATGATATCTTGGTGGTGTTGGACTCTCGGTTTGCCTTTGCTTTCAGTTTGGCAATAGACTCCGCCGTGAAATGGAATATTCTCTCTCTAAGAGGGGGTGCTTCCAATCTGCTTATGAACTCGTCGTGATGTTTGAAGGGAAGAGGGATGAGGGGACAACAACCCTCTGGGAACCAACGATTGTGAATGGGTGGTTGTGAGATGGGAATGCAAACACCGTCACTATCAAACTTATCGCCTTCTGGTGCTCGGAAAATTTCGGACCAGGCGTTGAAGAATCTCCAGTAGGAAGTGCCGTCGGCTAGGCAGTGGTTCATGGAACAGCCAATGAAAACGCCGTCTCTCAATTCGGTTACCTGTACGGACAATAAAGGTCGGGTGTGGCCGTCGTGGTTGACTGCCCTGTCATGGTCAAAGAATGATTGGACGACGGAGGGGACATCGACGGGGGAGAGAATGTCAGAGACGGCCATGTCTAAAGTGGCGTAGATAAATCTAGCGCCGTCACTGTTGTCACAGTCGACGTAGACGGAGTAGGAGGGAAGAGGTGTGGTGACAAGGCGGCCGGTGAGGGGATAAAAATGGAGGAGGGTGAGAGAGAGCGAGCGCTTGAGGCGGCGGAGAAGAGAATCAATGAAAAGGGGATGATTGCGAGGAGAAGGCTTGAGGAAGAGGAGGCCTTTCTGGATGTAGTGAGAGGACAACATAAGAATGTCCCAGGGAGAGAGATAGCAGATGTGGTTAGAGTCATTGGATGGAAGCGGTGGTTTGATGAAGCATTCAGAGATACACTGGACGGAAGAGGGTGAATTCATCTTCCCTTGGATGGATGTCCAATGTGATGGATGAGGATGATTCTTATTGTTGCTTGCTGCATGTAGTATACTATATTACTTTATGCAGTAAAACGAGGCGGCGCCTCCGCTGCCTTTGCCCTGACCCTCCCACCCCGAAATTACGATGTGAAGTGGTCATATAAATTTAAACTAAGATTATTATGGGACAATTTTATTTTATTTTTGGGCCCCTCTTTAGAATATTAATTGGCTAGTGGTACCTGGACTATGTGGTTTTTTAAGAGAAATAGATATATAGAGAAAATGATAAAATTGTACACTTCGGAAGTTTAGTTGCAAGTTTTGAATGGATATTTTAATTTCATTTGCACTCTAATTTAATTTTCACATTACGGATGTCCCTAAGTTAAAGAGTTTTCCCCTCTTCCAACTAATGCCCTTCCTATTAGAGATAATCCTATTTGAAGCAGTATCAAATACTAAATATAAACACCTCTCCTAATAAGATTCGAACCTTAGTTCGTAATGTTGTGAGGGATTAGCCCCTTTCGCTAACCCTCATTGGTTAGTATTTTTTATTTGATTAAGGATATAATCTTTTTTGAGATTTATAGTGCAAAGGGTGTCTAACTTTAGCCAACAAATTGTTGGTCCGGCTTTTGTTATTTGATTAAGAGTATAATACCTTTTGTGGTTTATAATGCAAAGGATATTTGTTTTTTTTAATAAGTGCACTTTCCATAATTCAAACTCGTGTTTTTTATCTTGCAGGGTGAGACTACTTGCCACCTCAACTATTATCTTATTGGTCAAAGGAATTGATCATTTCTTTTTGTTTAAAAAAAGGCAGTTGGGGATTGGATCATGGATGACATCAAAGAGAATGAATGCTCAGGGATGGAATCTGACTTTTGGTATGACATGCTTGAAGTTTGGTGAAAGAGTCGTCCAACCCGGAAGAAATAGTTCAATTTTTTTTCCGTCAAAATGCTTGTGAGCCGCATCAACCTTACTCTTTGTAACAAGCCCAAATGTAATGGGCCACGAAAGTTATAGCCCAGTGCAGTACAGGGAGCAGCGCCTCCTAAGAAGAAGCAGGAGGGTTAAAAGGAAGACATGAAAGCCACGTGATATGGATGCAGCAGAGACGATCGTATAAGACGACAAATAATGAGTGAGGGGGTGTGAGATGTTTGCCATGTACTCTCTCTAAAAGATTCCTCTGTCCTTTTTTTTTTTTTTTTTTTATAAAAAATGAAATACTACAATTGCCTAAGGGATTATCCTCCTGAGTCAACAAACAGTCTGAACTTATTTTTATTAGTAAGTAACAAGCTCATAACAGTTATAAGGGGCGAATCAATGATATGGAGATCCATCGCCATCTTCTAAACTTCATTTATCATAGTATCTGCAACTGTGTGAATATCATGAATATAATGAAGCATCTCCACTTCCCATTCTCTATTCATCAACATGCGAACTTTCATTATTCTGCAACTTTATGCTTGTTTTCACAGGTGAACAAATTAGAACCCAAAATAACAAACCAAATTGAACATGTGGTTTTTCGGTTCCATTAAGGTTTATGGTTGAAGATTCAGTTTTTTTTAAAAAAAAATTTGGTTTTTGTTTTCTGTCCTATCACTAAAATCAAAATATATAATATATTTATATTTAATATATACTGTTTGATAAGTGAATATTTTTATAATTAAATATGTATAGATTTTGAATTATAATAGATAAATTCTACAGACATTTAAAATCTATTTAATTTAATTTATATATTTTTCCCTAAACCTAGTATTGAGGATAAAAAGTAATTTTTTATTTATATATATTTTATTTTGTGAATAATAAATAAAAACTTCGGCTGATTCAGTTATTAACCGAATTGAACTAAAATATTTCGGTTCACTAGGTTTCGGTTACTTTGGTTAATCAATTTCTGTTCAATACTTAAAATTAGATTTATTCAATTTTTTGGTTATTTCAATTTTTATGAAAATTGAACTGAAAAACCAAATACTCATCCCTACTTTTTTTTTTTTTTTAATGGACTTCTTTTACCAAATCAAGCGGCCAGCTTATAGCTTGAAGTAATTACACAGGTGATGAATCACGAGCATGGTACATACTGTCCAATTTATCTTGTTTTTTTAGTGGACCTTTATGCTTGTTATGCCTTTTGCTCATGAGATACCTGCCCGGATTTTTATAAGGAGAAATTCTTGCATGCAACAAGAGCATCATATCATTTATATCCTGTCCAATAAAAACACATCAGATTTGTTTTATCTTGTGTCTGACCTCTCTTTCTCTCCTCACAATTCACAATTCATTTGATCGTGAAAGGTGAGACACAGTCAAAGAGGCGGCTATTCTGAGGATTAACATATGGAAAAGTAAAAAATGCCTCCTTTGTTACTTGTAATATGTGCAGTTTCATAAAATCATCCAGTTTGGATGCCACATGAAAAACATGTGCAGAAGAAGGAAAAAGAAGGCCTGAGCAAGGGAAAGTGTAAGCTCGGTCTATTTTCATTACAGTTAACTACACAAAATCCGCTGGACGTGGGACAGGAAGAGAATAGGGAAGTGAAAGAGATAGAAGAGGTAGAGAAGAGGTAGAGAAGAGGGAATAGAATATACAGACAGAGGAGGAAGGATATGTTGACTTCACCACCTCACACCATACAGATTGTTAGCCACAGCACCTGATGAAATACAATAAACAAATAGTTCGAGTCATGTCCAAGGACGCTGTCCTTAGGAGATATTCCGCAACCCCCCTAGTAGAACAGGGAGCGGCACTCCCCAGGATAAAACGAACCCTTCTTGCTGAAAGCAAGGTGACAGAACTGCAGAAAGATATCAGTATAACTCAAAAGAAGGGAGAGATGGGAGGAACTCGGGGACCTCCATATGTCCTAACCGTGCACTGAACATTGCCTTTTATAGGCATAAACATGTGACCGTTAAGGAGTTATAATGACCATTAACAACGGTTTAATGATAATTAAAACGACAGTTACAAAATAGGTGTTAATGACAATTTAATGTAATAAAACCTTTTAATTGTCATTAAAACCGGTCAATTAAAATTCCAACGGTCATCTCTAACGGTCAGTTCAAAGACTCCTCTTATCAACCTTTTTAATAACTCAAGCTCATATTTAATTGTATACTAGGGTATTCCCAATCTTGAGTTATATGAGACTTCTTCCTTTGACACACTCAAACACAATATTTACAACAATCCCCCACATGTGTCTAAGGAAGCTTGTAGTCCCATTAGCTGAGTTACACACATGGATATAACCATTGTATCTGGTGGTCCTCTGAACTTAAAACCAGACCTAGACTGATAACACTTAGTACACAAAGATGTCGGTGGTCCTATGAACTTAAAACCGCTCATCTCTTAGGCGTATACTAGAGGCATTAAGAGTCAGATTATACCCCCACATTTTCCGTTGTTAGCGCGTTTTTGCACATTAAAACGGCCATGCGCGTATCCTAGTATTTAACGAATGCTCTAGAGATTTCGCCACAATCTCATAGGAGCGGCCCCACTCCTCATTCATATAGGTGATTTCATGAAATGTACCTGCAATGAGCACATCATCCCGTAGGATTATGAAATCATTAAGAGCTTTCGCTCAGCCTCACCAAAATGCATTCTAGCACTTTCTCTTGCCATAGGAAGGGACTGGTCATTTATTTTAGTGCTAACAGAACTAACAAACGACTTGTTCTTACCAATTGAACCTCCTTCATGGGATCATCAATCACAGAGGTTAGGTTGCCATCATTGTTAATTTCATATTGGCTTTAGTCCCATTCCCCTCGGCTAATTTAATTCTTCCCGGGGTTTGTTAATGAATCCATAGGCCAACTCTTTGACCTCACAAAATCGATTGAGATAATTCCACAATTTTTAAGCTAGCTTATTCACATAATATCTCAAACGATCTTCACTTACATCATTGTTCTTTCACAATGGCTATCACTGTTTAGCAATCATAACTCGTCGACATAAAATATCGGTTTTACACCCAAAATTTTGCTAAGAGGTTTTCAACAACTTAGCCTTCAATTGCACTTAACTTCAAAGTAATAAACTTTGGCTCACGCAATATTTTAATTGTTGCTGCTAGTGGATTTTCTCAGATAAAACTAAAATTCAGTTAGCATCCGTGTATCTCATACAACGGGAATTCACTGTACTTGATACCAACATTTATGGTACCCCTCAAATATTTTATTTTCACATATCTATATATGTGCCCAATCTCCATATAGCATAAGCTATATCACAAGGATTAATGTCTATCAATTAATGCAATAAATTCTCAAAAAATTTGTGCATATCTAGATTGAGCTGCAAAACCACTTCAAACCGTGTTAGAATCATAATTCATACACATTCTTAAACCAAGATAATTATATAGCCTCAAATTATGAAAATCTCACATTCATCTACTATAGATGAATGTTTAAATTTTCATACCACGTCATAATGCTTGTTTCAAGCAAAATATTTGATAATCCACAAAATTTGCTCACATTAGCAAATATAGCCAAGCCTCCACTTAATCAATTATTTGCAACACACATCTTGTAAAAATGAGGCAACGATATATAGTTTTGTAAGACATATAACACACATGCTTGCTCGCATGAGCAAAATTAGCAAAATTCAATATTCACAATAGTCACGTATATTTATACCACTTTAAATATATACTTGTAAATCATGAAATTTAAACACATTTATCTCTACACTAGATAAATGATTAAATTTTCACACCACAAGAATAATTCACAAATTTGCTCTCTGCAGCAAATAACAAAACCTCCACAAAATTGATTTTAAACCACAACTTGGTTTTATCAAATGAGGCTAGAAACAATTTACAACTTTAAAAATTTATAAGGCACCTCCACATGTAGGCACCCCCACACTTTTAAATATCTCAAAAATATTTCCACACCTTCTAATTTAATTAGAATCTCGCTATATATCCCCTTTCATTCTAATTAAATTAGAACATTCCTCAATTTTTGTCACTCTAATATCCAAAGTTTGTATCCCCAAACTATCAAGCATCACATATGCATTGTACAAAAAATGGTTTACCCATATAATAAACAATCTTTAGATAATGAGCTTATAAATCTGAGTATAAAATTTCATTCACACCTCCACATCAACCAATTAATAGTGGTTTACACATCTTACCAATAATAATTCTAACTTAATTAGAATCCATTCTAATTAATTAGAATATCCTCCAATATTATCATTCTAATTTCACAAAAATATGACACGGACTATTTGCATGTCAATACGGACTATTTGCATGTCAATATGAAATAGACCAACTCATCATAAATATATATTCACCGTTTTTTTTTAAGGTGTTCATCAAATCCTTATGTATCAGACAAGCCATCCCAAATAGGCTTATAGACATAAGAATTTTTCACACCATCACATGAAACAATTGATAATCATCCTCTATTTCCTCAAATGTTTTCACTCTAAAATCCAAATTAAAGTTTATTTCCACAAACTGTCAAGCTCCATGCATGCATTGTGCAGAAAATACTTCACCCATATAATAAATAACCTCCAAATTTAGCTAATTCTAGAGTACTAAATTCTAACTCACATAACTTATAGTCCAAAGGACCACTAGATAAATAGTTAAATTGTATTGCCAATCACAATTTGCAAAGACAATAAATTGTTATTATAACAAATAGATATGCAATTAGAGCAAATACGTTCCCATTCTCATTCCAAACCTCATCAAGTCCTTGACCTAGTCAACAATAATCTCACGATCACCAAGACTTAATTTCCAGAACCAAAACTCAACTTTGGTTCCTTACAAGTATATACTAAACCAATTTACTTTCATTCATTTATTCACAAATCAAAACCAATAAATTAGAGTGAGACTGAAACCACACCACCAAGATGACATACAATTGTGCCGTTAAACAGTTACAGATAATTAATGGCCAATAACAAGTCCAGTATAATGGCAATCATTATTTCACTTCTATGATATACTACCAGGAAGTAATTATCTCTTCCCCTATTTCAGTTATCTTTCACAGCTTTGCAATATCAATTCTAATTAATTTAGAATCTCATCACATATCCCCTTCCATTCTAATTATATTAGAATTTTTCACCTAATATTAAGTTAGGATTACACATGATAATTCTCAATTTTAAAAATACAAGATGTGTGAATTTCCATAAGGAACGTACCTTCTCTAAGACAGAGCCATCTTTGCTGTGATTATCATGAAGTAGCCCCACATCTGGGAAATATATCATCTTTTCTCATTGATCTTAAGATTCTTAAAACAAAACTCAAGTCAAAACCGAAAATGTCAAAAACTCATATTTAAAGACTTTAATTTTGAAAACCCAAGCAAGAACCACCAGATTATTAGAATCCAGAACTGCACTTTCTCTGTCATATAAGCAGATAAAGGCAAAGAAGAGGTTCAAGTTATCCAAAAATTTTAAACCATAAAATTACCAACTAGGAGAAGTTAAATGAATATCTGTGCCCAGACTTTAGAAGCATTTAAAAAAAATATCATTCTAATAACAAACAGCAGTCATAAAACTGCAGCAAACAGTTTTGATGGTTATTTGATGAAAACAGAGACCAGAACAAACTAAGAAAATTAATAGGAACAAAACTAATATGTGCCTTTTGAAACCCGAGAACAAAACTAATAGGTCCCTTTTGATATTTTTAAAAGCGTGATGGACAGCAACATACATAGAGGACGACACCATGTTTAAACTCGAGCTGCAATGCATAGACAAGATTTCAAAAAATATGGCAGAATTTGCAACCAGGGATTAGATTATGATCTAACGCACCAGAATTAAATAAATAAAGGAAAAACATGTTTAGACTTATCTGATTCCTTGAGAGCACGTCGTGGCAAAGCTATTCAACCAACTTATCACGAACCACTCACAAAATCAGCAAGAATTATCTCCTAAGATTGTTGACTTAACTTCACCACCTCACACCATACAGATTGTTAGCCATAGCACCTGATGAAATACAATAAACAAATAGTCCGAGTCATGTCCAAGGACGCTGTCCTTAGGAGATATTCCGCAACCCCCCTAGTAGAACAGGGAGCGGCACTCCCCAGGATAAAACGAACCCTTCTTGCTGAAAGCAAGGTGACAGAACTGCAGAAAGATATCAGTATAACTCAAAAGAAGGGAGAGATGGGAGGAACTCGGGGACCTCCATATGTCCTAACCGTGCACTGAACATTGCCTTTTATAGGCATAAACATGTGACCGTTAAGGAGTTATAATGACCATTAACAACGGTTTAATGATAATTAAAATGACAGTTACAAAATAGGTATTAATGACAATTTAATGTAATAAAACCTTTTAATTGTCATTAAAACCGGTCAATTAAAATTCCAACGGTAATCTCTAACTGTCAGTTCAAAGACTCCTCTTATCAGCCTTTTTAATAACTCAAGCTCATATTTAATTGTATACTAGGGTATTCCCAATCTTGAGTTTTATGAGACTTCTTTCTTTGACACACTCAAACACAATATTTACAACAGGATAGAGATAGAAGACAATAGATAGAGAAGGAAGGAAGATAGAGTAGAGGAGGAAGGACCGCAAGAAGGACATACAGGAAATTCAAACAAAAGGAGGGAGAAGAGAATATTTAGAGTAGGAGGAAACTCAATCGTCATTTATTCCATCATCAAAAGATACCATAGCCTCCGTTGCACTTTACCTTAATTATATAAATTTCTCATCTATTTTAAAAACATACACTTAAGTTTAAACCGTTAACTTAGTTAAATATTTTATTTGTCAATTAAAATTTATATTAAATTAAATTATATTTACTAATTTACCTTTCATCATTACTAATTCCCTAATTTTGATTAGACTAAAATATATTTTTAGCCTTTTAAGTTTACATGATGTATCACTTTAGTCTCTTAAATTTATAAAATGTACTTTTAATCCTTAAGATTTAACAATGTTAATGTTACTAATGGAAAATGCTAACTAAAAAAAACTAAGGGGGTGACTATGCGATGCTGACGAAACAAACTTAAAAATGTCAGCAGCCAACAAATTTTCATTCATTTATTTATTATTTTAAACAAATAAAAATGCCTAGGGTTTGTTCATTGCATTTACTGCCCCTCTTCCCTCCCTCTCAATCCATCTTCCTTCGCAATCTCACTTTTTGCTTGGCTTTTCTCGAGTCACAAGATATGTATGCTGGGAAATTCCTTCTCCTAACCTTCGATCATCAATGGTTGCTTTCTTCGGTTCCATTATTTGTGTGTCCATATATACGGGTCATGATTGGGGGTAGATTGTGTAATACATCAAACCAAACCAACAAATAAAACCAAAGTATTCGAAACATCGTCAATAAGGATATTCAACATTCAAATTATTAAAATAAAAATCAATTCAAATAAAACCCATATCACAGTGTTAAATCAAATCCTCAAAATATTTTAACAAAACCAAAATGAAATACGGAAGTCTTAGAGTCATGGCAAATGAAAATGACATAACATGAGTTTTAGGAGTACAAAAGAGCTTTCAAGGCTCACTCCATAGGTACCTTCCCTTGCTCCCTACTAAAACAATCATCTGAAAAATGTTAATATATAGGGATGATATTCCACGTCTCAGTAACTACTAAAAGTTTCTACCGTACACAAACAAATCACATGTGATAAAAGAAGGAATTGATTACACACACACACACACACATATATATATATTGCATATACCATAAGCCTTGTACAAGACAAAAACAAGTTTAATCATCATTATGTAAGTCTATATTTTTATCAGAACATGTAATATACAATTATGCAATATGAAATATGTAAGATGCAACCTCCCTTATATCACCGTCCATCCTTATACTGCTGACTAGAGCCATAGGCTAACATATAGTCCAACAGAAACTCATTCATTTAACTGGATTGTCCCAAGCTTACTAATTCTTAAGATACACCTGGCCAAAGGTGTAAAGCTTAAATCTGAACTATGGCTCCCCTCCTCAAAAGAACATAACTAAAGAGGTGCCACATGTCCCACAGCTCCAATGCAATCCTGACCAAAGGAAAACATGGAAGAAGGAAGGGGCCCTGACAAGTGTTATCCACTGTGCACCGAGTGATGGCATACCACGTGGTAAAAGACCTCAATAAATAAATTCCTCCTTATTCCAACCCATCACAAATGCATCCGCCATGACACGTATATTCCATCACCAAAATATATAATTAAAAGGCAAGGTACAATAAATCATGCTTCCATTCATAAAAATATCATCACATATTCAAACATGCCTAAAAGGAAACAATAATCCAACAATATATTAATTATAATTTAATTATTTACTATGTGAATAAAGTGAGTTATAAAGATATTTACTTCTAACATTACTTACTTAGGAATTTATAATACATACATATATAATTCAGTCCATTTTTTTTTATAAAAGGTAGTCATTCACAATCATAGATAATTCACAAGTATATGGAAAAATATTTAGAGCTACCTGATACTCCCTAACTCATAGGTAATCACACAAGAGTTACTCTAAAGCACTCAATGAAAGTCTACAAAGTCACAAACATGAATATCTGTTAACATATTTCTCCAAACTACTCTAGAGTTACTCTAATACTAACTAAAGCCCAAATCTACTCTCAAGAACTATATTATATAAATACAAACTTAAAAGTTATCATATATTCTCTTTTAAATATATATATATATATATATTACATAAAAATAAAAATCATTATACAAATGAATAAGTTTTAAATGTATGAAAAAAATATCACATGTGTGTACTCATCTAAAGCATTGATAACATGGGAGAGAAACACACACACCATTTTAAATTGAAAGGACGTGGGATCTGGATGAGGGATATAGTATATATATGCATATATTTTTTTTTTGAGTACACACTCACAATAGGTTTTGTTGGGAGTTGGTGGGCTGCTGAAGAGAGAAGAAAAATACACATACATGTACCCACAAAAACAAATCGAGATGGAGAATATGGGTAAAAGAAAGGAAACGTAATTGTTAACCTCACACCCAACAGTAATAAAAATAGGTGTTAGTCTCAAGAAACCCAAAGTAATAAGAGTAGGTTCTTGAAATGAGTTATATATACACACACACAAATAGAAAGAGGTACCAGCCAATTAGACGAGAAGGAGAGAATTGGATAATTCAAAAAAAATGAATACTGAATACACACACATATACTCAGACATGCCTACTGGAACAAAGGGTCCGTTTGGTACGCAGGAATTGATTTTGATGGATATGGATATGGATATGGATATGGAGATAGAAACGAGGTTTAAAAGTATGTTTGGTATGTCGTGGAAATAAGGCCTCATTTCCATGTAAGAAGACCAAAATGTCCTTTCATTAAAAAAAAATCTCATCTTCTCCCTCACAATGCATCAGCGTTACACTTTCGTCGGAATCTTTGCCGGAAACTTCTTCGGTGAACCACCTTCAAGAGCACCGACGTCCACCGTTCACCCACCAGCGTTTAAACTGAAGCTTCGACAACCACCTGTAACCCAAATCCGAAAATAAAGATCGCCACTTTTTCAGATCTGGAGCACCGAAGTGCTTCGACGTCTACCATTTACTGTTGAGCTTAAGCCTTTGTCGTCTTCCTTGCTCAACGACGATCTAGTGGAGAAGACGATGAAGAAGGTGGAGTTGGGCATCATGAACGCAGACAATGAAGAAGGTGGAGATGAGTCACTGGCGCCGGCACACATCACATCTTCGTCGTCTTCTTCCTTGTCGATAGCAAGAGTGTGGAGGTTTCTGGTGAAGTGTCAGTGGGTAAGGGAATGGCTAACCTGAAGCATTAAAAAAAGGGACACATATGAAATCTACCCACATGAAATTGCAAATCTTAGGGGTGAGGATGGAAATGAAATCCAAAATTTTTTATGGATATGAAATTGGAAAAAACTCCAATTCCATCATAACAAACAAACTTATACATGGAATTTAGTCACCAATTCGATTTCTATACCCCCATTTCCATCGTACCAAATAGACCCAAAAGAAAAGATGCGAGGATAAGAAGGTGACACTACACACCTATACCCACACCTATGATTGAAGAGAAGTAGCTTAAGTGTTGGGTTTTTCTTTTAATCACAATTAAAGCAGCCAACTGAGTGGGGGTGTGAAGGCAATTAAACATATATACAAATATATATATTGACACAAACTCCCAACGGATAGAAAAGGAAGAAGGTTTGGTGTGAAGGTTTTTTCTAAATAAACATAAATATCTTACGCATCCATGCAGTTAGAGCCGGGAAATCGGGTCGAGCCCGTCAGGCCGACCCATTTAGGCCCGATCCCTTCAAGGGCCGGGCTTATGATTTAGAGGTTAAAACAGGAAGCGGCCCTAGAAAGGCCGGCCTTACAGCCCTGAGGGCTGACCCTTTTAGGTCCATTTAATATTTTTTAAAAATAAATTAATATATATAATATCATTATATCAAATTTTCAATATGAGAAACACCTAAGTACCTAATAAAGTATTAGTAATAGACAAACACTTATTAAATGGTTTGATTTATTTTATTTTCTACAATTTTTTGTTCATTTAAACTTTAAAAAAGAGGCTAATTTAAACATTAGATGATTATTTTAACTAAATATTTATGAGTTTTAAAAATAATGCATCTCAATTTAAAGCAAAATAAGAAATAAATTGTAAAACTTGAAAAAACAAATTAATCAAAATGAGTTCAGGCCTGAGTCCGTGAAGGACCGGTCCTGTAAGGCCGAGTCGACCCATATTCCTGGCTCTAAATGCAGTAACCGAATAAGGATGTGGGCAAAGGATAGACTATGGATTTATGTTGACAAGACAAAGCACACATATATGCAATAAACAAAAAGGGGCTTGATGAGACATTTTTATTAGGAGCACATCAAAGGGAGTGAGAGAGAGAGAACAGATGCAGAGAAAAAGAACCTGAGTGTGTGGTGTCGAGAGGATGGAAGGAATAAGAAGAAAGAGGCCTTGTATATAGACACGGATCTAGGATTTGTCTCCTTTTATTAAAATAATGTTTTTAAAAATTATTATTATTATTATTATTATTATTATGAAATAAAAGAAATGTTCAGAATGCTAGAATATTTATTTATTTATTTTTACTTATTCCAATGATAAGACACACACATATACCCATATATTTAAAATAATTATTTTAAGGAGATATTTTATTTTATAGTGATTTTTTTTTGGGACTTGATACCTCTTTTTAAAGTATTAATTTATTATATACTCTTGATAAATTAAAACTTAAACTACAACTAACTCTAAATGCTAATAAAAATTGGGATGTTACATATTACTTTCTTCGGTTTTAATACTTGTGTCCATCTCTATAAGGGTCATGATTGGCAGGAGAGAATAAGTATGTAGCTTATCAACATGAGTGATTAAATTGCACAAATCAAGGAAACAGAAGAAGGTGGGTAGTTTGGGTTTTGAAGGAAAAGTCAAGAATATGGGAAAATAGAGGGAGGATGGAAGAGAGATTGAGTTGTGAGGAAGATGGATTGAGAGGTAGAGAAATGGGGCAGCAAAGGAAATTACCAAACCCTAGGCATTTTTATTTGTTTAAAGCAATAAATAAATTAATGAAAATTCGCTAGCAGCTGACATGTAGATAGGGTGTGTTTGTTTTGACGATTTGATAAGTAACTTATTTTTACTTAAACTTATGGAATCTTAATATTGGAAAAAAGTTAGATTGGGTAAAATGATGAGTGTTTGGATTAGCGATTGAATAAGTAACTTATGTAAAAGTTAGGATGTTTGGTTTGACCTTTGCATTAATTAAAAGAAAAAAATTAAAAAAATTATGAAAAATGAAAAAATGAAGGGATAATTGTGAAAATAGTCATCATTGGCAACTTAATTGTCAATGGGACCTGGGAAGATATCTACACACGGAGGGATTTTTTCACAATTTTCTCAAAAATTAATTTTGAAAATTTGGTAATGGGACAATTTTAATAAAATTATATCAAACTCTAATTTAAATTTGTACACTCCAAAAGTCTTTTCTACTGAGCTTAAATCTTATAAATTATATTAAACTATAATTTAAATATTAAATCCTAACTTGTATTTTCATATAGCTCAAAATCTAACAAAATAAACCGATTAAAATCTCAATAATATCTCCAATAATCCAAATAAATTATTTAAACTTAATTTAATGGGTAAAAACACTATATAGAAACTAATTTATGACATGTTTATAAAAAAATTGATTATAAAATCATAAAACAACTAAATAATAAATCTAAACTGATTAAAATTAATTATTAATTATTCTCTACATTTCTACAATCATATATATTAACAAAACTCAAAACTTGCGTAAACTCTTATCCCAAAGTATTCTCTAATTAGCAGAAGATTACTATCTAAAGAAAGAGAAAATTATTTAGAACATTTTTCATAAAATAATTTTTGTGATTAGAAGTAATTTTGAGTACCTCGTTGATCCCCAAAAATACGAAAATACTCCTATCAATATTTTTTCATGCACATACAGACACATAAGCTCTAATAAGCTTCATTTTGAAGCTTAAGACTTTTTCCAACTTATGACTTTTTCCACCTTAAATCCAATCGTTAAAACAAACACCCATTTTTTATCAAAACATTGTTTAAGTCCAATTGAGCACTGTTAAAACCCGATTTTCCTTCAAAACGCCGAAACAAACACGCAGAAAATTGTTTGAAAAGCTTCTTTTTATTTTTTTTTTTGGTAGGGTATATATGAGTTGCCACAATGGTTTAAGTTTGTTTCGTCGGCATTGTGCACAGTCACCCCTTAATATTGTTTAGTCAGCACTTTCCATTAGTAACGTTAACGGTGTTGAGTCTTAAGGACTAAAAATGCATTTTATAAATTTAAGAAACTAAAGTGATACTTTATGTAAACTTAAAAAATCAAAAGTATACTTTAACCTTTTGATTAAAAGTATTCTTTTTAGTAATTTGTTTTTCACTTTTTCAAATAGTTGTCTGTTAAATTTTTTAAGGGAAAATGATATAAAAAGAATTTTGAAATTACAAAATCTTAAAATCAAGTATTTCCATTAAATAAGTTGTAAATTGCTTATCAAGTTTCGTCATTACTTTATCAATTCTTAGTAACAAACCTGATTTGAGATTTTACAATTTTAAAGTTCTTTTTATGCCATTTTCAATTTTTTCTGTCATTTTAGGATAAAGGCTTTATTAATTTAATTAATGCAGGCATAGAAAATTTAATTAAAGATATGGTAACTTCTATTAATAGATGCATATTTAAATAAATGAGTTTATAAATGTTTGTGCAAAAAATGTATTTAAAAAATTAAAATTTAAAATTAATATAAATTAGGGAAAATCCCAGATAAATACCTTTTGAATTAACAAAACCCCCAAAAGTCTATTATAACATGATAATGACAGAAAAGTGCTGAGGGACCTTTCAGGGATAATGAAGTGTTGTTTAAAAGACAAAAATGCCCCTTAAGTCGTTCGACATTCACGGTCAAGAGTATGCCCTAATTGTTTTCATTTCTCACTGAACCATTCCTTCACTTCACTCGTTCGACATTCAGTGCCAGAGCCCTAGGTGTCGTCGCCGTCCCCAAATCCGAAATTCTTGTGTGTGCCACTCTCTTGTGCTGCCGGTGACGTCGATGTGGGTGAGGGAATGTTCAATCGTTGGTTTGTCCGTTTAAGGTTTGTGTTCGATTTCTCCTCCTCGTCGTGCTTTTGTTCGATTTCGGTAAAGAGAAGGCTCTAAGTCTTTTCATTTCTCATAGAAACACTAGTGGAGCCCTAGGTGTCGCCGTCCCCAAATCGGAAATTCTTGTGTGTGCCATTCTCTAGTGCTGCCGGCGACGTCGATGTGGATGAGGGAATTTTCAGTGGTTGGTTTGTCCATTTAAGGTTTGTGTTCGATTTCTCCTCCTCGTCGTGCTTATGTTCGATTCCAAAATGCTTGTGTTCGATTGTCTTGTACAAATGTTGGTGTGAGCGAAAAAGTGATTCTTGGAAACCGAGCTTCGTTCTCGGCGTGATTCCAAAATGTTTGTGTTCGATTGTCTCGCCATTCTCTGGTGCTAAACATGGAATTTTCTTTTATGTGGGAGATCTATTAAGTGGATACGCTTGTGCTTGTATTCGTTCTTTTTTATAGTTGAGATAGGAAATTTGTTTAAGGTAGTTGGTTCTCCTAGAAGATTATGTAATTTCCTTGATAAGTTGTGGTATAGTGGGTGCTAGGTATGATTCTTTCTCTTCAGTGATGCTTTGAATTTCAGTCTATTCGTTACTCTATTTCACTGTGCACGTGTTTCTTTGAATGACTGAGCTTTGTGTGTTGGTTTAGCCTTTTGGTTGCGTTTGTATCTACAAGCGCTCTTGTTTATTGTATGATTGAATTGGATAAGATTTATGTATTATTGCAACTAATTGTAAATTAATTGAGCAAAAGTTGTTGCTGACGCGAACAAGGCAATTGACTTGAATGATGAACTAGCCAAGACATATTTGCGCAAAGGGTGAGTGCAATGCTACTTTGTCATATTAACCTAGCTTTTTTCCTTCTCCGGTGAACCCTGCATACTTTGTCATATAATCTGCAATGGTACTGAATGATGAACTAATTGTAAGGTTACTTGAGGTTATCCAGGCTTGTGTGAAAGGTCTCAATCCAGAACCTTGCGTACTGAAAAAGAAAAAGTACATATTTTGAGATGCTTTCAGTTAGCGTAAACAATTAGCTTGCATTTTAGGATGTATATTATTGGTTGATTGCTTCAACAATGCTTATCAATGAATAATATCTTTGCTGGTATGTTGCATTCCCTTAATACAGTGTACCTTTCAAGTGTCAAATCAGTATGTTGGTTGGTACGTGTAAGTGCCAATCCCTGTCCAATCTGTTTTTTTTATTCAGTTCTCCCCCTCTAAAACCCTTTCCCTCGTCTCATTCGTGCGACTTGCTGTTGTTGAGCGTCGTCTCCTTCGCCGCCTACCCGGTCAGTTGATCCTTCATTCAGGTAAGATTTGAATCTGTACCATGATTTACCTGGTAAAAAAAGAGGCTTTCTTTGTGTGTCGATTGTATAGTTTATATAGTCAGGTACGCTGAGTTATATGGAATTGAAGAATTATATATGCATTGTGTCTAAAGTGAATTGCGTGAGGAAATTGGATGTTGCAAACTTGCATTCAGAAACACATTGAAAATTGGATATTTCTCTTTGGGTATTTGAACGAATTAACACTTATTATCATTGTAGACCCAATAGTTTCATTCCCTTTGGGTATTCTCTTTTGCTGGAAGTCAGATTTAGCTACTGGTTTGCTGAAACAAGATTGGTTTTCGATTCTGTATGTTATAATTGAGTAAAATGTTATGCATTAACTCATTGAGTTGTAACAGATTCATTCAGTTCAATTGAATTAAACTGTTATGTTAAATTGTAGCTGCAATTTATTAGGTCTTATACAATGACAAGTGAAGTGAATATGCAGACAAAAGATGTAAAAAATGGTTATATGTTGTTTCGTCATGAGTTTGAAAAGGGGAAGGAGGGCCTAAATTTTAGGTCCCATATTGGTCGCAGAACACTGGTTCTGTGTAGCACTTGAACCAAAAACGATGAACTTTTACGTGCTTGATTCAATACGGCCACTAACTTTTACCAGAAAGAGTAAACAGCGAAAGAAACAAAGTGCATTTACAAATCCCCAGGAATCCGCTCTAAATGTCCTGTAAGAAAATTGTGTGCCAAATTTCCTGTTATTGAGTTAATTATGTCGATATAACAAGGTTGACCCTATTTGTGCAGCGGGATCGATTTCATGCTATCATCGCCCTTGTGAAACCAGGGCATGCTGGGAAGAAGCCGGTTGGAGACTTTATTTGGGCACTCATTCCACAACAGAACAACTTGTGAGTGTTTTTGTATGTTCTACTGACATTGTGGTTATAATATGGTTTAGCATTACTGTGGCATCCTTGTGAGTGTTTTCATGTCACATGTGTCTTTCAGGCGTGACTGTGGAGTCCATGTGCTAATTTGGTTGAACAATTGGAAGCCAGGTGTAACATTCGACTACGGTGCTGATGAGGTTGGGGCATATAGGCGAGACCTTATGTGGTGGGTGGTTAACCATGAAATGAATAGGAAGAGGGGGGATGCATTGAGATTGCTGGCTGCATAAATGACGCTGACTAATAGGATATGAGTGATTGACGAAATTATTTTCTTAATGTAACTTTTTGTTCTTCCATTAACACTTGTTTATTTTTGAAATAACCATTGTTGTGAAGAGAGTAACCCTGGTTGTGTACCATTGTTGTGAAGAGAGTAACCCTGGTTGTGTAACGTGTTCACCAAGCATTGCATTTTGGGGTGACATTGTAAAGTTGATATTTTTGTAAATGATCTTGTATACCTCTTCATAGCAGTGTGCTTTTCCATGTAATGTTATTGTGTATTTGAATATACTAAATTCCAAGTCCCTATGCCAATATGCACTTATACTATATAGGAAATAGGAAAATGATGAAATATTGTGTGTCATAGTGTTTCCCCAAAAGGGGAGACCACTGACAAGTTTCTCAATAGGAATAACAAGTTCCATAATGTAATTGACTAGTTTCATAATGGGAATGACAAGTTAGGGTCACCGAGGAATCACTGAGTGTTAACAGCGAAAGGGGAGACCGCTGACAAGTTTCCCAATGAGAATAACAAGTTCATTAATGGTATTGACGAGAATGATAATAGGAATGACAAGTTAGGGTCACCAAGGAATCACTGAGTGTTTCCCCAGAAGGGGAGACCGCTGACAAGTTTCCCAATGGGAATAACAAGTTTTATAATGGTATTGACAAGTTTCATAATGGGAATGACAAGTAAGGCTCACTAAGCAATCACTGAGTGTTTCTCCAGAAGGGGAGACCGCTGACAAGTTTCCCAATGGGAATAACAAGTTTTATAATGGTATTGACAAGTTTCATAATGGGAATGACAAGTAAGGCTCACCAAGCAATCACTGAAAGTGTTTCTCTAGAAGGGAAGATCGCTGACAAGTTTCACAATGGGAATAACAAGTTTTATAATGGTATTGACAAATTTCAGAATAATATTTGACATCTTTCAAAGCGGACTATTCGAATAGTAATTGAACTATCAGAATAGTCTCAGTGCAAAAAATCAAATATTATTTGAATAGTGAAGTGACTATTCGAATAGTCAAATAATTATCATGATAATGCATATGTTATTCGAATAGTTAAAAGATTATCATATGAATAGTCAAGATAATGCATATGTTATTCGAATAGTTAAAAGATTATCATATGAATAGTCAAGATAATGCATATGTTATTCGAATAGTTAAAAGATTATCATATGAATAGTCAAGATAATGCATATGTTATTCGAATAGTTAAAAGATTATCATATGAATAGTCAAGATAATGCATATGTTATTCGAATAGTTAAAAGATTATCATATGAATAGTCAAGATAATGCATACTTGTTCTTCATGAAAAACAGAGTATCACCTTGAAGCTTATGAGAATCATTGAAATTTTGTATAACTTGTTCTTATTGATTCTAATCACTCTAACACTTTATTATATCAGTGATTAAGCATTCTCCAACAAGTTTCCCAATGGGAATAACAAGTTTTATAATGGTATTGACAAGTTTCATAATGGGAATGACAAGTTTCGTTCTGACATTGACAAAAACCACAAATGACTATGACAACTCACAAGTAAAGGGTCCAAATGACAATTTAACATTACGCACTATACCTACACCCATTGCATAGAAGTCATTAACCCAAAAAGATGGTGTCTGTTCATGTAAGATGTAGTTACAATAAGCTGTCATTATTAACAACTGTTTCAATGGAAATGACAAGTTCAGTAATGGAATTTACAAAACACCAGATTCTGACTGACAGCATAGTGAAAAAATAATTTTAACATTACGGATTCCAGCAAGTCCCAATGTATAGAAGTCATTAACGCAAAATAAGGTGTCCCTTCATGTCTACTGTAATTACAATAAGCTGTCATCATTAACAAGAGTAGTAATGGGAATTACAAGTCCAGTAATGGAATTTACAAAACACCAGATTGTTCATGACAACAACTTTGCTTCAACGGTCAGTCATTACATTAATTCAATGCTACCTATTTCAAATCAAAAACCTCTTCATTATGCTCCCTCTCACAGCTAACAAGACCCAACACATAAATAACCCATAATCCCACCACCATTGTCATTCGATGTCGCCGTAGGTACGTCAAGTCCGAACCTTTAATCCCACTCAACCTATAAACCCACTTACCCACAACCAAAACTGCCATAAATAATCTACAATCCCAGCAACATTGTCACTCTATACCCCTCATTGACAACCCCAAATAAGTTAGCTTCGTTACACCACGTGATTGCCCTTTTTTTTTACTGTTCATGCACCTTTCTGACCTAACGAACAACACGGAATAAACACCAAAATGAACAATGATCATAAGATGGATATAGTCCGATTCATCTCAAAAATATTATGTTTCTCAGAAAATTACTTACACTTGTCCGATTCAACCTTGATTCCTCGCTCTTCACCTTCAACGATGCTGTACACACACCTTCGACTGTGTTTCTTTCTTTTTTCTTTGGCTTTTGTCCACAACAGCCATCTCATATGTCACACAAATGAAAAGAAGGGCATTTTGGTCTTTTAAACAACACTTCATTATCCCTGAAAGGTCCCTCAACACTTTTCTGTCATTATCATGTTATAATAGACTTTTGAGGGTTTTGTTAATTCAAAAGGTATTTATCTGGGATTTTCCCTATAAATTATATAATATCTCAAATTTAAATTATTAAAAATTTATGATGAATAAAAAAATGCCTTTCATGTATGTTTTCGATCGTAGTCTCATGGCAAGAAAAAGGAAAGAAATGTATTTTTAATTCATTTAAAAAAAACAAATTGCAATAAATATGATAAAAAAATTGAAAATTTTATAATACAATAAAAACTAGGGGGAGAAAATTAAGAAAATACCACTTCAATTTCAAAATCTCAAATCAGTTATTTTCTACTAAAATGAATTATCAATTTTTATACACTTAAGAGATTAAATTGAGATTTTGAAGTTCAAATAGTAATTTCTTACATTTTTTCACTAAAAACTAATAAATTTTATAATATATTGAAAGTTTTGAACATTTATGCATTATGATTTTTATTGTTGTATAAAAAATTATTTTTAGGTAAAGATAAGTGTTATTCATTTATTAAAAGAGGGTTATTTTAATTAAAGTCAGTGCCTGATAGTCAAATTTAATGGTCAACTAACAGATTAGACTAGTGGATGAAAATGAAATTTTAAATATATAAGGAAAGTTCTTGTAACTTACATTTTAATTTCAAAAAGGATCTATGTACATTTTTAAATTAGAGGAGAGGTTTCTATAATTTAAATAAAACAGAAGTATGGTTAATTAATTTTATTCTTCCAATTAATAACCATAGCTCTATTTATAGATTTTAAGAAATAACAAAATAAGAATAAAATAACAATTAAAATTCAAATATATATCTTAAATATGGAGGATAAATAAATAAATCTTAATTCTAATGAATAAAACCTAATTAACAATAATAAAAATCACAACTAAGTTTTATTTCATGCTTCACCACACTCGTTGTCAGATTACGTGCTCGTTTGGAATAGCTTATTTTTAGATAATAAGTGCTTATAAATCGTGATTTACGGTATACGAGGTAAGTATGTGAGAGGAGTTTTATCTCGGCTTGCATAATAAGGATTTATTTACCCTCAAAACGTGTTTTCAAACACAGCTTACCACTAATGCATAAACGCCGAAACGGTAATAATAACAAAAAATCAAAAATCATAACTAATGGATAAATATCCTTATTAAATATGGGCACATAAACGCTTGAACAGTTTTAAGATACAAAAGTCATTAACTCGTCGTTGGATTCCAGCGCCGCCATCAGCTCCGAGGGAAGGCAAATCTCCAAATCAATGCTTCCGCCTCCTTCACGACCCGGATACGACGTCACTTGCCCATCAAACTTGCTAGCGTACCTACTTCGAACACCCACCGCCTTCCCCATTCCAAATTTTCTCCCATACTTGTCGAATCTGGGTGAGCTCCCCATCAACACGCTACACGGGTCAAACAACCGACCCGGTTGAATCACCATCGGGCTCTCCAACCACTTCTTCACAAACTCACTCACAGCTTTAGCGTCGTGGTTCGCAACAACCATGTATAGTTTCCACGCCGCCCATCCAAGGTCATGCTCTAGCAACTCACCCGACGTCGTTTCCGCAGCCACCGGGTAGTATACGTTCCCGAAGAACTCCTCCGGTAATGGCGGTTCTATTCTTGATCTATGATTTACCGCCATCTTGCAGCTTGTTCTCTGATCACGGGGATGACTCCGGGCTCGTGTTATGCACCTCCAGACGAGCGGCGATAATGATTGGAAGGAGGATATATTGGTGGTGTTGGACTCTTGGTTGGCCCTTGCTTTCAGTTTCGCAACAGACTCTGCTGTGAAACGGAATATTCTCTCCCTAGGAACGGGTGATTCGAATCTATTTATGAACTCGTCGTGATGTTTGAAGGGAAGATTGATTAGGGGACCGCAACCCTCTGGGAACCAACGATTGTGAATCGATGTTCGGGAGATGGGAATAAAATCACCGTCGCTGCCATCAGCTTCTAGAGCTCGAAAGATATCGGACCAGGCGTTGAAGAATCTCCCGTAGCAAATGTCATCGCCGAGGCAGTGGTTCATGGTACAGCCGATGAAAACGCCGTCTGTCAATTCGGTTACCTATATGGACAACAAAGGCAAGGTGTGGCCGTCATGGTTGACTGCCTTGTTAAGGTCAAAGAATGATTAGACAACGGGTGGGACATCGACGGGGGAGACAATGTCGGAGACGGTCATGTCTAAAGTGGCGTAGATAAATTTAGCGCCGTCACCGTAGTGGCAATCGAAGAAGATGGAGTAGGAGGGCTGACGTGTGGTGGCGAGGCGGCCGGCGAGGGGATAAAAATCGAGGAGGGTGAGTGAAAGAGAGCGCTTGAGGCGGTTTAGAAGAGAATCGATGAGAAGGGGAGAATTCTGAGAAGAAGGCTTGAGAAAGAGGAGGCCTTTTTGGATGCAGTGAACAGACAACAAAAGAAGATCCCAGGGAGAGGGTAGTAGATGCGGTTAGAGTCATTGAGGGGAAGGTGTGGTTTGATGAAGCATTCAGAGATGCGTCGGACGGCAGACTGTGAATTCATCTTCACTCGCTATTTAGAGATATGACAATGTTGGAAACATGACTCTCAAAACATTTATAAATCCTAAAATATCCAATTTTATGATTTTTTTTTTTAAAAAAAATCATATGGTCAATTTCACATCGTTAGGGTATAATGTATAATTTGTAGCATTTGTATCAATTTAAGCACTTCTTTTACTAAACAACAGTAGCGTCAATTTCATGAACAAATCTAACATCTCTTCTCATTAAATTCTATTCTCTTTGTTCCTAATTATAAGATAAAGTTAATTTTTTTGGAGAAATTAAATAAGCTATTAAATTATTTTAGAGTATTTTTATTTTTATTTTTTTTTCTTCAAACTAATTAGTTTAACTAATAAATTAATATATAATCTAAGGATACATAACATATGATATGATTAAATAACTTATTTAGCTTCCTTAATCTTTCTAAAAAAGTCAACTTTATCTTATATTTAGGACCGGAGGTAGTATTTCCTAACATGACCTGTACTTAAGGAGCAGTATGGACTAACACTAGCTACGACACTTTTAATAAAAAGCACCATAGTTTCTATACAATTTTTTTCACTACTACAAATAGGTTGAAAGGTGGCACACATTTTGTGGCCATTCTTTAAAGAAGTGTCACAACTATCTTTTCTTTTTCTATATATATATATATATATATATATATTAAATTTTGGGTACCAGCTGTGGCGCCTAGTGAGATAGGGGCCACAGTTGGGATGGCCAAGTGTGGCGTCGTGCCATAAATGCAGCTGTGGGCCATGTGTGGCGCCTGCCTAGTCAGGCGCCACATATGGCCCATAATACCAGCTGTGGCGCCTGGGAATATCCAGGCGCCACAACTGGTTAAGCAAGTGTAAGGTAGGTGCCACACTTACCTATTACTTTAAAAAAAATTTAAGAAAGGGTAGTGTAATCCATCTCCAGCCAATAGCAACTCCCCCTAACCCTTATCTCTTAATTTCAATTCCGGCGTAGTGGTCCCACGTCCTCATTCCTTCTCTTTTTTATTACTACTCCACTTTAATTATTCAACCACTCTCTCCTCCATTAAACTATTTTCCCTTTCTCATCTTCATAGTATCCGTCACCCTCTCCCTCCATTTCCTATCATCCTCACACTAAAAAACACACCTACACGCTCACACGTCTTCATCAGCGAATCTATACTTTGTTTTAATTTTTAACATTGAGCTAAAAATAATTTAATTAATGTTGGGATTATATATATATGCTTTCCTTTTTGTTTTTTTTTTATTTTCTTTCTTTTTTTTGAATCATATTTTTTGATTTAAGCTAATTAATCATATTTTATTTTATTATATATTGATGTTTTGTATACATTATTATTATTAAAAAAATTTACAACCACTAATATTTTATTGACTTTTCTTATGTGTAATTTGTGTTTGTAGTTTCAGCTCAGCAATCTATTGAAGCTTCTATTTAAGGTATGTTTTTTAAATTTTGAGCTTACAAATGTGATTTTAATTGAATTTAATAATAGTTAGTTATAATTTGTAGGTGTTCTAATGATTGTTATAGATTAATTGCATAAGTAAAATAATTATTTATATATTCCTTAACACTTGTATTTTATTAACAGACTTATAATGTTTTCTAATTTACCTATGATATGTTGTGGCAAATATGGTTTCTTTCGTTATGAGTTGTAAAAAATTATTATAATGCCTGGGAATAATGAATGGATTATTTGTCAATTAAAACATAGAGTTTAAGACTTAGAAAGCTTCAATTTTAAAGATTTCATGTTGGGAATTTATTTTAAAATTGGTAAGAGAATATAAAAGTAATTAGTAAATACAATAGTCATACAATTAACCACATACTTTTTTAAAAAATAGATTGAAGGCATAGATGGATCGTAATGGATGTCATCTAATTGATGTTTAAGGGAATATATAGATGGGGTGAAAGATTTTATTACATTTGCAATTGAGCACACAAAAAATCCTGACAAAATCTTGTGTCCTTGCTTATCTTGTTGTTTTGGAAAACGATTAGTCCACTTGATTTACTATATCATTTAGTGTGTTACGGTATTGATCAAACATATATACGATGGACAAGGCATGGTGAGACAAACGATGCATATAGTAATCGGGTGCATACCACGAGTGGTACTTCGGATGAATTTGATCAAAGCATGTTTGATGAAGATGATGGTCTTGAAGAAATGCTAAATGTGGTTTAAGGGGTGCATCATAACTGACCCAACAAATTTGAGAAGTTGAAAGGTGATGTAGAGAAACCATTATATGCCGGTAGTACTAAATACACAAGATTGCTAGCAGTGTTGAAGTTGTACAACTTTAAAACTCACTACGGATTGAGTGATTCAGGTTTCACCGCACTACTTGAATTGTTGCAAGATATGATTCCAAAAGAAAATGTACTTCCTACCAAGACATACAAGGCAAAGCGAATTCTTTACTCTACAACCGGCATGGGATATGAGAAGATACATGCATGTCCTAACGATTGCGTATTATTTCAAAATCAGTATGCAACGTTGGAAAAACACCTTAAATGCAACGCATTTCGCTATAGGAAGAAGAAAGGAAAGAGTCCTTTGAAGGTCATATGGTATTTTCCCATTATTTCGAGATTCAAGCGACTTTACAGTAATGCAGAGATTGCTAAGCAGTTGACATGGCATATAGATGAAAGGATTAAAGACACGAAGCTTAGGCACCCTGCAAATGCTCCTCAATGAAAAAAATTGATCATGAGTACCCTGCCTTTGCAGATGAAGCAAGGAACCTTTGCCTTGCACTGTCAACTGATGAAATTAACCCGCACGGTGTTCAGAGTAGTACACATAGTACGTGGCCAGTGATATTGATGATTTATAACCTTCCTCCATACTTGATCATGAAACGTAAGTTTATGATGTTGCCCATGTTAATTTCTGGGCTAAGGAAACCTGAGAATGATATAGATGTATACTTGGCTCCTTTAATTGATGACTTGAAGCTACTTTGGGAAGAAGGCGTTAATGTGTATGATAGGTACAGGGAAAAAAGTTTCAATTTGAAAGCCATGTTGTTTGGCACAATTAATGATTTCCCTACTTATGGTAATTTGTCGGGATACAGCGTCAAAGGATATGGTACATGCTCTATATGTGAAGATGACACTCATTCAGTGCGACTTCATCATTGTAAGAAAAATGTTTACATGGGGCATCAAAGATTCTTACCATCACAATATCATTGGAGGAAGTGGAAAAATCCTTTCAATGGTGACTCAGAAAAAGGTAGCCTACCGAAGATGTTGACCGGTGCCCAAGTGTATTTTAAGATAAAAGACTTGGATAACAATTTTGGCAAGCCTTTTGCAAAATAAATCGATACGAGTGGTTGGAAGAAAAAGTCTATTTTCTTTGAACTTATATATTGGAAGTCTTTATATGTGAGGCATTTTCTTGATGTAATGCACATAGAAAAAAATAACTGTGATAGTCTAATTGGCACGTTGCTCAATATCCAAGGAAAAAGTAAGGATAATGTCAATTCGAGGTTGGATTTGGTGGACTTGGGAATTAGAGAAGAGTTGGCACCGATTGAGCAAGGGCATCGTACCTATCTACCGCCAACGGCATACTCTCTATCGAGGAAAGAAAAGAAATTGTTTTGTGAGTTTTTGCAAGGAATTAAAGTTCCCGAGGACTACTCTTCAGATATAAAGAATCTTGTATCAGTGAAAGAATTGAAGTTAAAGAACCTCAAGTCTCATGATTGTCATGTGCTCATGCAGAATTTCCTACCGGTTGGTATACGATCCATTTTACCCAAAAATTTCAGAATCACCATCACTAAACTTTGCATGTTTTTCAAGTTGATCTACAGTAAAGTGGTAGATTCAACTAAGTTACAAAATTTGCAAAGGTTGATTGTATGTACTCTGTGTGAATTTGAAATGTATTTTCACCTTCTTTTTTTGACATTATGGTACATCTAACCGTACACTTGGTCAAAGAGATTCAATTGTACGGTTCAGTGTACTTGAGATGGATGTACCTGAATGAACGATTCATGAAAATATTAAAAGGGTACGTGAAAAATAGATATCGCCTAGAGGGTTGTATCACTAAAAGGTATATGATTGAAGAAGCAAGTGACTTCTGTACTGATTTTTTTATCAAATGTTGACCCTTTAGGGATCCCCAAACCCGTCATGATGGGCGAAGATCAAAGAAAGGAAAAACTGGGAGGGATGTAATAATGATATCGGCGACTGAACGGGAGCAAGCCCACTTGTATGTGCTACATAACATTGATGAGGTCGAACCATATGTAGAAGAACACAAGGATACTCTTTGATTGGTACATGGTGATAGGAATGAAATTTGTTAACAAAAGAACACAATAAACAATTTTCAGGCTGGTTGAAAAATCGCATTAATGATGAGATGGAGCGGAATTCTGATTCAGTTTCTAAAAAATTAAAGTGGCTGTCGAAAGGACCGAGCTTAAATATATTATCTTACATTGGTTATGCAATTAACGGTTACACATTCTATACACAAGATCATGATATACAGAGCACGATGCAGAATAGTGGGGTAACACTTGTTGCTAATTCTTGGCATAGATCAAGTGCTAAAGACATACATCTTATCTATACATCAATGTCATACTTTGGTGTCATTGAACGCATATAGGAGTTAGATTACTCTATGTTCAGGGTCCCTGTCTTCAAATGTAAGTGGGTTAACAACAACAGTAGATTAAGGATAGATGACTTAGGCTTTGTTCAAGTGGACCTTTCTAAATTTTGGTATGAAGATGATCCTTTTATTTTAGCAGCACAAGCAGAACAAACGTTTTTCATTCCGGATCCTGCTAAAAAGAATTGGTCTATTGTACTCACATCCAACAATAATCATCAAGAACAAGTTGATCTTGAAAGTAATGAAAATGTAAACATCAATGATGACAATCCTTCGTTTGAGAATTTGTGGTCAGTAGAGATTGATATAGATGGAGATGCAGATGGAGATGGACCCGTATACGTGAGACATGATTATAAAGAGGGAACTTGGGTCAAGAGAAACACAATTCTCAATCCAACATGAATTCTGAAGAATAAAATTTTAAATCAAACCAAAAAAAGGAAGAGATAATGAATGCCTTGACTTGTTTACTTGTACGTACATTTTTATAAATTTTAAAATAATTTGCTTTCGTTGACATGGTTGACATTATACACTGATGTTTTAGTTTGGTGTATTTCACTTCCAGGAGTATGGACTCACTACACGATGAAACTGATGATGTTCCTCAGCATATTGGTAGACAAAGATTTAAGGCGAACGTAAGACATGGCAGGACAATTATGGCGAGATTGATCAAATTGAGAAGTAAGGAAATCAAGTTACAACTGGAGTAGAATGAAAATGGAAACCCGTTCGACGAAAACGGTAAGTCATTAAATAACTTGATTGGGACTACAATTCGAGACAGAGTCCCTATTACCGTTCAAAACTGGAAAATGGCCAAAAAAGATTATGAGGATGACATATGGGATGAAGTTCAGGTAACACATTAATTATATTATTATTCGGTTTACTATGTTTCACTTAATTTTAATCTTACATATTATATATGTTTTTTTATTGTTACAGAGCATTTTTATTATTGATGATGATTGGAAGAACTTCATGCTAAGAAAAGCCGGAAAACTTATGAGAAAGTTTCGTTCTAATCTTGTCAAATACTACTTGAGGGATGATGATGATAATATCATTGATACACCGCCTTATCCATTGTACGAAGGAATCATCACTCAAGAAATGTGGGATGAGTTTATCAGAACACATACAAATGAGGAATTTATGATAATTTAATTTGTTTTACTTTCCCTATTACTTGTAATGTACGTATTTATTAGAGCCGGTAATTTGGGCCGGGATGACAGATTGGTCTGCCGGCCCGCCCAAAAAAACCTTAAATGGGTTGCCAAAAAGCCCGCAGGCTGATGCGGGCTGCTCGCTTTTTTTTAGTTTTTTGGTTTTTTTTTTTAAATAAAATAAATTCAAATACCCTTATGATACCAGCCCGCCACCCCGCCTAAACGGGCTTTGCCAACCCGCGAAGGGGGCGCGCTGCACCAGCCCGCCCCGCCAAAGATTCCAGCCCGCATTCCCAGTACTAGTATTTATAATTAACATTTATACATTGATATGAATCATTTTGATCTAAACAGGAGTTGAGTGAGAAAAATCGCGCAAACACGCTCAATATGCCATACCGGTACACACAAGGACCTGTTTCATATGCACAGTTAGAAAGAAAAATGATATGAACTAATTATTATTTCATTTGTAGATAAATTGTATGAATATCATTACCTCAACTAAATTTGTTGTGCAGATAGAAGAATCAAGTTCAGGTATTACACAGGTTCCACAACATGATCTGTGGATAGCCGGTGTCACAAATAAGAAAGGTGAAATTCATAGTGAGGAAGCAAGAAGAGTAGCTGAATATTGTGTAAGTACTGGATTATGTGTATAATAAATAATTTGCTTTACTTAAATGAACTTAATTTATAATAACTAATATTATTGTAATTCTTTTTGTGATAGCAACAAGTGTCACAGGAGGATCTTACGTTGGTGAGCTATGTTGGTCGGGACGATTTGTTGAGCAGAGCACTTGGAGTACCCGAGTATGATGGTCGTGTTCAGGGTACTGGTTTTGCTGTCACCCCATCAGCATACTTTAGAATTCAGAAGCGCCCTAGTAGAGGTGACGTTTCCCAGCTGCGTGACGAGATGACTAGTTTCAAATATCAATCCAACGGAACCTTCAGGCCCTTGCATTTACTATATAAATCCTCTAAAAGATGGTCTTCCACAAAACCTTTCTGATATGTTACTATTGTTCAATGGGTAAGCGTACGTGCGTATATGTAAATATTTGCATATGTAATTGAATAACCAAAATTTATCAGTTTCTATTTGTTTTGTTAGCGTACTGACTGCGTATCGGGCCTCTGTCTCCTTAAACTATTTTAAAGTTGCTGACCCTCGCTTTAGCTATCTTTGGAAGAAGATACTGGTATTGATATATGGATTTACTCAAATTTTGTTAGTAAACAATTTTTATTCATAAAAAAAGTTAAATATTGCATTATATTTTTACAGTGTCATTTCCAACCCAATGACAATGATTGTGGGTATTACATCATGAAATTTATAAGGATGTAATTACGTATGATCAGGCATTTATTCATCAAAAAGTAAGTCATTTAGTTGCATTCCATATTGTGTTTTAATTAAATTTAATTAGTTCCTGATAATTATGTTTTGCTGATTTTAATTCATTTTAATTTGTGGCTGATTGTATATATGTGTAGTATTATAAAGATCAACGTTGTGACACTTTGACTAAACATCAGCTTGATGAAGTGATCGAGGAATGGTGTGAATATGTGTTTAGGCAAATCTCTAGGTAGCTATACTATTTAATTCATCACTAGCTGCTGGCCTTTGTTGTGTTGTTTCTTGGCAATTTTTGTGTCATACATGCAGTATTCAAGTTGAATTTATTATATAATTCATTCACGTACAATATATTGTATAATAATTAATCATCTGTTTGTATCATTTTGAAGTTATCTATCATTATTGTTTTCTTTTCTTCATTCTACTGTACTATAGATATAGATACAAAATGTTTATTAGATCATGTAGTGTGAAATACTGTACAATTATGGGAGATATGATCGAACAAAAAATACCAAAAAAAAAAGGAGTTTATGTGGCGCTTTTTTAAATAAGGGCCACAGGAAGAATCCAAAAGAAAAAGAAAAGAAAAAAAAAAGACCCTTCTGTGACACTTGCTCCAACAAGTGCCACATGAGGGGGTCTCCTGTGGCGCTTGATGATGTAAGCGCTACAAGAGTCCTCCCATCTTGTTGCACTTACTCCAAAAAGGGCCACAGAAGGGTATTTTTTAAAAAAAAAAATTATAATGATGTGGCGCTTACCAACGCCACAGTTTCTTTTAGTGGCGTTCAAATATGTAACACTTCTCTAGTGCCACAGTTAATCAATTATAATCGCCACAACTTTACTTTTTTGTAGTAGTATTTTTTTTTACAAAAAACAATTATCTATGACGCTTCTTTAAAGGAAAATAAACTTATAGCAATCTCAATGCAATGTTTTTTTTTTTTTTTGTTGCATTGCCATTTTATATGCCCAATTCTCACTAAATATAAGACATGATTGATTTTTTTTTAGAGATTAAAGAACCTAAATAAGTTACTTAATCTCCACTAATTGTTAATATAAGACATATTTAGGGAGTTGATATTGTCCTAAATATAAGATACAATTTTCATATTTATCAGTATTTTTATAATTTTCCCTTATTAATACTCCCTCCAAAATAATTAAGGAGGAGAGGAAATGGGAGAATTAAGGAAAATGTTAAGGTGCTTTAAAAAAATGCATGTCTAACTAACTTCTTTAATTTAATTAAATTAGATAAATATATCTTATATTAATAACAAGAGGGAGTATATCATTTTATATGTTAGGAAAAATATAAATATAAATATTTTAAAATAATTTAATTAATTTTTTTAATATCTCCAAAAAAAAAAATTAATATCATCTTATATTTATGATTGAAATGTGTCTGACCGGAGGTTTTATCCCATGCAGCTAACCTCCAGTTAACTCGTCTTATTCAGGGAAAAAGTGGCTTGTCCGCTTTACTTGTTCATTCACTCTCACATCTGGGTCTGGGGCTCATGTCTCATAAAACCAGAGACCCTCCTAATGCTAACCAGCTGTCAATGGCCCAGCACATTTCTGCCTCAAACGTTCACGTGAATATGGAGCAAATTAGAAATTCTTCGGGGCCACCAGTGCACCATGTCATTTTAACACCGGCAATCAAATTATTCCAACTCAGTAAATTAAATCTATGGCAGCCTACGTGTTATATTTAATTAATTATTTGAAAGTAATACTTTTTTTACAGTTTTCATAGCATTGCATATCTTTCTTTCCCACATATTTTCAGAATATTCTTTCTCCCAGTGCCACAAAATTCCATCTAAGTTTGTTTATTTTTGGGGTAAGATATAAAAATACTTATAAAATTTTATTTTAGAAAAGCACCTTGACACCCATAAACTTTTTTTTTTAGAAGCGTAAAAGTGCCTATGGACTTTTCTAAATGGGACTAAAATTGTCATCATTATTAAAAGAATTGGTTGAGTGAACCCCACATGTTATTTTTTGAGTGAAAAGATATTCATTAATTTTTATTAAAAGTGTATCCAATACCATATATTTTTTGAATATGCATATACATATGTAAATTACTGCAATTTTTGTCCCTTAACCCTTTAAAAAGCTTTCACCCTCACCCTCACGCTTTCTCTCTCCCCCCTATTTCCTTTGTGATTTCTCTCTTACAGAACTCTTCTTCCTGACTTCCTATAACAATATAGATCAAGTCCCCCAATTGTATCACTTAGGGTCTGTTTGATTGGAGGGGAGGGGATGGGAGGGGATAAAAATAAGTCATTCCCTTGTTTGATTTAAAAAATTGGAGAGAGGGGCTCCCAATCCTTCTCATCCCCTCATTTTTGTTCCCCCAAATTGGGAGGTTTTGGAGGAGATGGATAATAAGCCCCTCCCATTTCATCCCCTCCCTTTAAACCAAACAAGCCCTTAAGCAACTTTTGCAATCTAACAACAATAGGTCCGACGTGCATTAAGTTAGAATATACACGGTTGGAAACACTGAAAAAATAATTGTTCCAATCGTATACTTCTTTTTCCTCATAACAGGTTTAATCGCTTCATTATTTATCGCCTAGTTCATAGTACAGATTATTGCCTCCCTTGAAGCTTTGCACTCAATAAATAATCATTGAGTTGCATTAATGACATATTGGTGGCACGTCGTGAGGTTGACACCACCCCTTCACATCACATAAAGGGATAAAAATGTCGGCAGTTTATATGTGCATATGCATATCCAAAAAATATAAAGTGTTGAACACACTTTTGATAAAAGCTAATAGATATATATGCACTCAAAAAGTAATATATGGAGTTCACTTAGCCAAAAAGTAATGATAGTTAACTTCCTCTAATGGTGATAACATTTTTACCTCTATTTAAAAAAGTTTATAGGCACTTTGCGGCAAAAAAAAAAATCTGAGTGGCAAATGCTCTTCTGAAATAAGTGTATAGGTATTTTTGCATCTCTAACCTTTCATTTTTTGTGCCTACAAGTTGCTGCAAAGCGGATCCATTACCACAATCATCAATGGCTTACTGTGTCAATTTGTTTACAGGACGCCGAGCAAATTGGCTTAAATGATAGGAGGAGTTATTGGCCGTTGCAATGTGACCTCTTGCATACCCACATGGAAAAGGAACCTCCTTTCAGAACTGATGTCATCTTTGCCTTGAGCCTTTCTATTCTGGGGAATATTGTCTCTTTTCATCGTTTGTGTTTCTTACTATATGATTAAGCGAGCTATTGTTTTGAAACCACGTTTATTATGGCCATATAATCTTTGAACTTGTTCCCTTGCGGCATAAATGGGATTTCATTGTTGACAAGCTCGCAGGAGATATAATGCTTCTATCCAGCTGAGAACCCAATCTTTCATAAAACTATTCATAGAAAAATGCCAACATCGTTGGAATTGAATGGTATGGCTAAGAACTGTTTAACATTCCTTAAGTTCTTTAGGGTTGTTTTTTCATTATATCTTCTTCGAGATTTATAGTTACTCTTCACAACACAGATAACTCTTTTGGAAGAACCCCTCAAAAGTCGAGACCCAAAAAATTCTAACAACCTTACCACCATTAGATCAAGTCTATATTAATAGGTTTTTAGGACTGCTACTGTAGGATAATATTCTTCAGTGTGGCACTGTAGCGTAATAGGTCGTAGAGACAAATATCTTTGTTGATAATGATTTTATTTATTCTATAAAGAAAAGGTTAAATTATGTTGTATTTTGAATTTGGCCATCGTTCAGTGAAGACAACAACGTTTTGGGAAACTCAACATTGACCCTTGCGTATTTGTGACATGGGAGGATATAATTTGCGCCCAACCAGGAAAAATAATATCATAAAAGCTATTATTAACAAGTAAAAAGGCCACACGAGTTATAAAACTTATCAATATATTATTTATCTTGATTGAGACCTAAATAATGTTCTCCCACCCCACAAAACCCTTTTCTATGCAAATATTTTAACAGATGTCTTTTCAAACTTCTCCCAGCTCGTCTTTAGAAGACCCACTCTAACCACTCAGGAGGGAGTAATAAAAATAAAGTCTGACTGGGGGAAACAAAAGGCTATCCCAAACCAAGTCACCGTGTATTTAGATCAGAGATTAATAATTGAGCTTGTTTTAATTGGACTTTTGATAATTATATTTTTTAAAAAAGTTAGATTATATATTGTGATTTATGTTTGGATTAACGGTTGTATAAATGACTTTTACAAAAATAAAACTTGTTTGGATTGACTTAAGCACAAGTGACTTTTGTGATAATAGGAAGAAAGAGTGGGTGGAAAAATATTTAAAAAATCAAGTAAATACTTAAAAATTAATTTAAAATATTAGGTGCTACTGAAAAAATATTTTAGAATGGGTAGAAATCAATAAATCAATATTCTAAATTTTGGATGCTCTTCACTACTAAAAAAAATACATTAAAGGTAAAATTGTAGTCATTCTCCTAAGACTGGGTACAACTGAAAAATTATTTTAAAGAGTTAAAAGCACCAAAAAATATTTTAAAGTAATTTTTGGGCTGAAAAAGTACATTAATGGTAAAATTGTAATAAGTCTGATAACACACTAGATACAACTGGAAAAATATTTTAAAGAGTTAAAAATACCAAAAAAAAATATTTTAAAGTAATTTTGGAGCTGAAAAAGTACATTAAAAATAAAATTGCAATCAATCTAATAACCAAGATAATTAAATCCGGACCGGTCAGTGAATCGGTCGGGGTACTGGGTCAAGGGTCAGTGGATCAGACCGGAGTCAAACTGGGACCAAACCGGTGAGAAATAGAATATTTTAGGTTTATATTATGAAATTCTAAAAGAAAAATTTTTTTAAAAAAAATTAAAAAAATTTGACCCAGACCGGTTTAGTGCCTGGATAGCCGGTTTCCGGGCCGATTTGGCCGGTCCAATCCAGGTCAAATTACATTGGTAATAACACACTAGGTACAACTGAAAAAATATTTTAAAGGGTTAAAAACACGCAAAAAAACATTTTTTGAGTGGGTACAACTAGAAAGTGAGTAATATTTCAATCATTCTGATAGCACACTAAGTAATGGGTACAACTAAAAAAATATTTTAAGGAATTAAAAACACTCAAAAAATATTTTTTTGATACTACATATTATTTAAAAAACATTTTATGGGAAAAACCAATATCATATAGCTAATTTCTAGACAACTCAATCCAGCATAAAATACCATTAGCTTTTAACAAAAACTCCATTCTCTAGCTTCTCCCAATTGAGCTGTTACCAATTGGGTTTTGGCAAAAACACAATTGCCAATTGACCTCTCCAAACACTCAAAATTTGAGTTCTCAATTGGTAATTGAGCTTATGATATTCAATTAGACTTAAAAAAGGTTCCCAAACACACACTATCCTTGCCGGTTTACCGCATGGCTGAATAAATAAGCCCAAATAGAAAAAACAAAAATAATCATGACCAGAACAATATATGATAGAAACTAAAGATCAATACTCAAATCTGTCAATCTCGCAAAACAATCCAGTAGAACTACCAAGGGCTATAAAAGCAAACTGAAATAAATAAACTAAAAGATCCCGCAAATGAAACTAAGCCTAACCAATAAATAGAATACTCCAGAATTCAAGAACAAAATATAGCTTTCCTTTGTATTGACTGACATCAATATTTAGGAAAGAGTTTGAGCAGTCGGAAGTGACCAGAGACTGCAAAGATTGCAATTAATTGACCTCGCAAGCTCCTAAGAAACCAGATTGTCATTAAGAGTGAGCGAGGCCAATTGATTAGTTGGGCTGCTAACTTGCTGAGCAACATTTCTCAAAACCTCCATGGCCTCAGCAACTTTAGCCTTGAGAGCTTCAGGCGATTCGATAAGATGCAATACCTCAGGCTGGTCCATCTCCAAAAGCATGCCTGTTACCTTAGCTGCTGCATCATGCTCCAGCTGTTCTACTAGAGGGTATAAAGCTTCACCAAGCATCTACACAAATCATTCATGAGACAGTCAGTATGGCAGAAATCTATCATCCAGTGCAAATATAGGTAAAACAAGGGGCTGCTTCAAATACAAAAACAATAGAAGCAAACCGGACTTACAGTCCTCTGCTGTTCAGGCGGAGCATTTGCGAGGGCTGTAGCCAATGCTTGCCTGGGCATTGGTTGCCCAGCAGTATCCCGAATTGGTAAACCACTCATGTCATAAGGGGCAGAAAGCATTCCACCAGCTCCTCCTGGCATTGGACCATCTTGCACGTTGCGACCAGGAGGGTAACGATAGGCACGTCCCCTTGGAAGCATCTATTTAAGAAACACAGAAAGCACCTAACCCATCAGCCATGCAGAATGACACATAAAGAATTACCAACAAAACGGTTCATGTACAAACCTGCTGCTGCACCAGTGGCATCGGCTGGGACTGTTGCAAAGGACCTGCTCCACGGCGTCCCCCAGGACGTGGACCTTGTTGACCCTGCTGGACCATTGGGACAAAAAAGTTTGGCATTGGAGCACCACCAGGCCTCATCCCAGGAACGAGTTGCTGCTGATAACCAAACCCAGCCTGAATTGAGGTTCACAAGGTTGATTACTTAATTACTCAAATGTGTATAAAGCAAATGTTCACAACATACTCCAAACGCAACAAAAGCAGATAATAGCAAGCTTCAGGAAAACCTACAGATGTAACAGATTCAGAAGGAATATATTGTACACTTGGTGCAGTGACCTATAGTGGCAGCGTAATCCACTTGTATGGGGGAGGAGGTGGGTTCAATCCCCCAGGGCTGGTTTAGCCCCTTCTGATTTTTTTTTAAAAGAAAAACAAGGGATATATTGCCACTTCAATAACCACACCTTTAGCTACTATATGACTAAAAAATAAGACAACCACAGTGGGGTTGACAATCATGGTGATAATAAGAATAATGACACATTGAAAAGCATATTACTTGTGGAGGAATGATGGCAGGAGGAGCTTGCCCATACAAAAACTGTTGTCCCAGACCTGGAGCACCAGGAGGATACATCGGCATGCGTGGACCAACAGAAGGCACCATGGGAACAGGCCTCATTTGTGAGAATTGTGCCTGAAAGAAACAATTATTTATGCTGGATAAACACCAAATAACAACAAAACTTTTATTCCATTAGGTAGGATCGGCTACATCGATCACACGACACCATTGTACTCTGTCGAAAACCATATCTTTAGATATATTATTAATCAAAAGGTCTCTCTATAACCTCATTGAACGTTCGCTTTAGCTTACCGTGACCTCGTTTTATAGGACTCCATACTACTTGATCAACCCTCATCACCGGTGCATTCAATGGCCTTCGTTGAGCATGTTCAAACCACCTCAAATTACTTTCTACCATTTTTCCTTCAATAGAGACCACTCCAACTTGTTCATGTATATGATTATTAAGAATCTTATATTTTCTTGTATGACCACACATCCATCTCAACATACTCATCTCAACCACCCCCATTTGATGTTCATGTTGTCCCTTTAAAGCCCAACACTCACTACCATATAGCATTGCTTGTCTTATAGCAATGCGGTAGAACTTCCCTTTTACCTTATTAGGTACTTTCCGATCACAAATAACTCTTGCAGTTTTTCTCTATTTATACCATCCAGCTTGAATTCTATGACTGACATCTCCATCATAGAAACACCAAATAACAATTAAAGAATAATAATTTAAAGAAATAACTTATAGCTCTTACTCTTTAGATATATGATCCCACCCTATGGTATCCCCAAAATTTCTGCAACGTAATCACAGACACCACACAAAAGGGCTCACAGCATCATGTACTTATTTATCAATAAATTATTTTGGCGTCAATACCTGTAATCTTGCTCTTCTGTCTTCTTTTCTTTGAGCATATGCAACATACAGAGGCTTGCCGGCAACCATTTTACTATTCATCTCCGCAAGCTAGAATTATAAACAGATTGGAGAAGGAACATACTAGATCCTTGTTAAAAGATATGAAATTGTAACAAGCAGGTAATAACTTACAGCTCGAGAGGCTTCTTCAGGAGTTGAGAGGGCAACAAATCCTGATCCCCTGCTCATTCCATTTTGGTCTTTCATAACCTGATGTTTCAAGTAAAGAGAACTGCATTTATTAAAATCTTGCTACCAAGAAGATTGATAGTTTGACCAAAAAAATATGCCTGATAAAATGGAGAATTGTATTTAGATACCTTGCAAGAGATTATTGTACCAAATCCAGAGAACAGTTCCTTCAGTTTCTCATCACTGATGGCATCATCCAGATTCTTGACATACAAGTTCATCCCTTGATGTTTGTCAACTACTTCTTTCATACTCTCCTCAAATCGCCCTTTCAACTCAAGCTCTCTTTCAGATTTTTTTTGAGCTTTTCCGACATACCACTCCTTACTATCAAACATCTTTTCGTTAAGTGCCTCAACAGCTTTAGCAGCATCATCTGCATTTTCAAAATTGACAAAACCAAAACACTTTGATTTACCATCTGCGTCTCTCATTATAACAGCACTAGTAATGGTCCCATATTCTCCAAAAACTTTCTTCAAATCTTCATCCGCCATTGACTCTGACAGGTTTTTCACATAGACATTATTGAACTTTGTCTTGTTAGAAACACTCTCTCTATCTTCCTTTCGCAGAAAATGACCTACATAGACCTGTTTATCATTTAAAAGCATGCCATTTAACTTGTCAATCGCATTTTGTGCAGACTCTTCTTTGTCAAATTGCACAAATCCATAGCCTTTGGACTGGCCAGATGTATCTGTTGCTATTTTGCAAGAAAGAATATTCCCAAAAGCAGAAAAAGTCTCGTGTAAAGCCTTGTGGTCAATTGTCTTATCCAAATTCTGCACCACCATTGGAACAAGAAATAAAATGATTGAAACAAGAGATTGAAACAGATAATTTTCCCCTCGATTGACCACACTTGAGGGGGAAAAATATTTCACTAAATGATCACCACTCATAGAAGTACCTTGATAAATATATTCGCTGTTCCACTCTTCCGGCTACTAGGATCCCGATTGGAATACATGATCCTGATGGGCTTGTTGTTCAGCGGCGTGAAATTCAGTTCATCCACTGCTCTGGCCGCTGGATATGAATATGACAATATCACTGACCCCATACATCATTTCTCATATTTGTGCTTTTTGGTTAACTTACTGAGTGCGTGACGGAAGAGTGATTCCTAGTTACGAATTATGACTAACAAAACAACACACAATGCTAAGCTTATTAACAACTAAATGGTATTCACAAAAGTAAAAGTAAAAGATATAAGATATGCCCGGAACAGAGTTTCAATAATTCACGGCAAACGCAGGCTAGGAAAATATAAGCGTAAAAAGAACGAAGTATTCCGCCATTCAATGACTGCTGCTCTAAGGGAAAGTATAAAGGAGATAGATGAAATTATAGACATCTCGTGAATGAATAACCAATAATCGACGATAAAGGCATGCTCATAAGAGTATAGTCAAGACTGGTTAAAGAAAAACATAAGAGAGATATGACTAACCATCCTGAGTATTACTGTAATTGACATAACCGTAGCCAAGGGATCGATGGCTGGTGACGTCCCTGCATACTCGAACAGACATAACTTGTCCCAGCCGGTTGAAGAGATCGTAGAGCTGGGCATCAGTCACGTCCAGGTCAAGATCCCCAACGTACAAGGATGCACCGGGGAATTGGTTTACGGTCGGAGTTGCCGCCACACCATTGGGAGCCGACAAGGGGTTCGGATGCTGCACCTGCATTTGCGCCATCTCACGCACGACAAAGAAGCCTCTTTCTGTTCCTTCTTAACTTCCGCCTTTTTTGGTGTTTCAAGGTATTCCGGCTACACTCCCGCCCCCTCTAGTTGACGGTGAAAATCTTTTAGAGAGGGAAAAAAACCAATTACAGTGTTCAAACCCTAAATTGATAATTATCAAAGGATACGCCCTGGTGAGCTAACAAAGTAGCTATAACAGTTTGTGGATTTTCTTTTAAGTAATGATGATAAATAGAGATGAATAACAGAGGATAAACCCGTCGGAGATCCGAACGGCGGCCACACGAAGAAAAACCAGAAACTGATAAGTTTTTTTTTCCTTTTTTTGGGAGGGCAGACTCTACCTGCACCGCGCCGGCTAAGACGTAACAGTGTGAGTTATATAGTGGGGCTCGGAAACCCTAGTTTGATCCTTATAAGGATGGGGATTCGATTCAACGGCTCAGATCTAGAAGACGATGTAAAGTGGGGTCAACGGAGAGAAATCAGATAATTCTCCTTTTTTTTAATAATCAGCAGAAATCAGATAATTCTTTGAAAAAATCCGTAATAAAAAACTTTAAAAATTCTATAAAAAAAATTATTTTGAATATTCATAATATCATATAAATATTAAACTTAAATTATTTTTTTTGAAATTATAAAGAAATGATCAATTTGCTCTTAAATATATATTTTTTAAAAAAGTATTACCCCCTCTAGCCGGCCGCCACCAACAACCACTTCCTATCAATGAGAGGAGTTTCTAATAGCTTGTCGTCAGTCACCGAAGCTCCAGTGAGAATATTCTGGTGGGAGGGAATATTCCAATGGGAATAAATATTCCCAAAATGCCAATTGTGGTATTTGAACCCCTATCACTTGCTTGCAAAAAAACATTTAGTGACCAATATATATTGTGCAAGCAAATATATATAAACCAATACTTTAACTTTGGTTCTAATTCGTTCACAAATTTTATTAAGGAATTCACAATATTTCATTAGGTTTTACTAATTTACGTTTACCTAGTAAAAAAGTTTGCACTATCAGCTCATTTATAAATTTTATTAAGGAACTCACAACATTTCATTAAGTTTTACCCGTTTGTATTTACCCAATAAAAATATTTACACTCTCAACTCATTCACAAATTTTATTAAGTAATCCACAACATTTCATTATGTTTTAACAATTTTCATTCACCTAATAAAAAATTCACATAATGAGGTTGTTCACAAGTTTTGTTAATGAATTTATAACATTTCATTAGGTTTTAACAAAATGAAATTTTTTATTGGGTGAACGAAAGTTGTTAAAACCTAATGAAATGTTGTGACCTTAACAAAATCTGTGAAAGAATTGATAGTATAAATGTGTTACTAGGTCAACGCAAATTGATAAAATCTATTGAAATATTGTGAATTTTTTAATAAAATTTGTGAATAAACTGATAGCGTAAACTTTTTTACTAGGTAAACGCAAATTGATAAAACCTAATAAAATATTGTGAATTCCTTAACAAAACTCGTGAATGAGTTAGAGTCAAAGTTAAAGGGTTAACTTGTACTCCCTCCGGTCCTAAATATAAGGTAGAGTTGACTTTTTTTTGAAAAATCAAGAAAGCTAAATAAGCTACTTAATCATATCATATATCGTGTATCCTTAGATTATATATTAATTTATTAGTCAAATCCCACCTTTGGCGCTTTGGGAATATTTATTCCCATCGTAATATACCCCACATGGACCTCTGGTTATTGGCGGCCAGCTGCCAAAAACTTCGGCCATGGCGAGGGTGGTTGCCGATGGCGGCCTACCGATAGGGGTAATATTTTTGTTTCGGAAAAAATATATTTAAAGGTAATTTGATCATTTCTTTGTAATTTAAAAAAAAATAATTTAAACTTAACATCTTTTTTAGACTGTAAATATTCAAAACACCTTTAGGATTTTGAAAGTTCTTTATTAGAAATTTTTCCTAATTCTTTTTCTATATATACATATAAACAAAAAAAAAAATCAGATAATCCTGTCCTTGTGGGTTAATACTTAATAGAGAATGTGGGACACGTGGCATGCTGGTCGCATCACCAGATACCTCTGTTCAGCGACCACTTCTAATCGGACCAGTTTATGGTGGGAATTCTACCTTAGATTTTTATTAAGAAATTTATTCCGAAAAGGGATATTTTTAAAGAAAAAAATGTGGGCTCTTGCGTTTTTTTAGGGGAAAAGTCAGAAAAATCCCATTAAAATTGGTAAAAAAATAAATATGTTAAATTTTGACAATTTCAAAAGGACTTATATGAAATTTTTAAATGTTTCCAAATTTAAGAAATTACCTAACTATTTTTTTTAATAAAAAATCCTCAACTTCTAGCTTGCCAACAGGGCTCCGGCACCTGTGACCGACAAAGGCAATCATCACCACTAGAGCTCCACTGACAGTGACCGGGGATCAGAGTTCCGGCAGCCTAATATTTTTCTTTTGGAATTTCTTAAATAAAAGTTGTTAATGTAAATACTTGAGTTGTTAATAGCGATATCAAAGCTGTAATGGCGGCCTAATATATATATATATATATTTATTTATTTATATATATATTTTTTTAATGTCTCAAGCAAAAGTCATCAATATTAATACTTGAATTATTAATAGCGATATTATAGTTGTAAATGGGGTATTTGTTGAATATTTTCTACTCCTTCTAGTCCTAAATATAAGATATAGTTGATTTTTTTGGGAGATTAAAGAAGCTAATTAAATTACTTAAGAGCATTTATATTTTTATGTTTTTTCCAAACTAATTAGTTTGACTAATAAACTGATATATAATATAAGAATACACAATATATGATATGATTAAATAACTTATCTAGCTTCTTTAATCTTCCCAAAAAAAACCAACTTTATCTTATATTTAGGATCAATAGAAGTAATAACTTTCACCAAAGTCCGACAGTTAATATTTCATTGTTTGAATTTTTCAGACTAAAATTATCAATATAAATATTTAAATTGTTAATAACGATATTAAAATTAGAATCATGGTATCTTGACAAATACCTGTTTACAAGATCAACATCGTTGCACTAAAAATTGATCATCTTGAGCTTCAGGTAGACATGAAAATTATCTGGCATGATAACTAAGGATCACACCAGCTGTGTATAACAGACACTTGTTGTTCTGAACCCTAGGTAATAGCAGACACGTGTTGACATGATAATTATTGAGAAATTTTAAAAAATATATATTAAGCTTTCATATATAGTTTTAATATTTCTATTAACAACTCAAATATTTATATTGATAATTTTTATTTGAGAAGTTAAAAAAAATTAAGCTGTTGGTGTTAGAGATTTTTTATTTTAAAAAAATTAAGGATAATTAGATAATTTCTTAAATTTTACAACATTCCAAAATTTCAAATGAATCATTTAAAAATTGTTGAAATTGAACATATATATTTATTTTTTATCAATTTTGATAGTATTTTTCTGTATTTCTCCCTTTTTTTTTTTTGTTCCCATGCTAAATATTAAAAATTAGTTTAAATAGTTTAAAATTATATATATTTAAAAAATAAATCCTTATAATTTCTAAGGCTATTAAAATTAAAAGAAATTTTTCAAGAACCAGCATTTAACATAGATTTTATCTGATTAGAAGCCATTAAAGTAGCCAAGTGGGATGACGGGGTAGCCACTAAGAAGCCATTCCCAGCGTCACCTAACAGACGTCATCTTCTTATGAGTCACACATGGACCATCTAAGGAGTATTTTTCGAACACGTTATTTTAAGAATGAACTTTTTTAGATTCTACATACTTTTTTTTTTTCAATTTAGATACTACACACTGTGATTAACATGAAGCTAGGTTAGTTAATTTAGAAATTAATAAAGTTAAATAATTTATTTTAAAATATTTTTATTTATCATTATTCTTCAAATTAATTTTTATAACATATAAACTAGTATATAATCTAATAACACATAAAAATATTTTAAAAATATTATATAACATATGTTATAATTTGAAAAATAAAGTGAATTGGTCTTAAATATAGGATATCAATTAACTTCACCTCTTAAATTTATAATTTTTCACTCATAATATCTCTATTTATTACACATATTATGGGTACTTTTTAAAAAGGAGTTCAAAGCACATTATCAAATAGGGTAATTTAATAACATAAAACCCATTTGTTATGGATGACTAATTTAGCTAATTTGATTATTTGTTATGAATGATTAATCTAAGATAATTTTATTAATATTCCTAAATTAATTATCTAACTCTTATATTATGATACAGTGATTTATTTCATTAATTTTGTCAAATTAGTTTATTCTATAGTGGAATATTAAAAATCAACTTTGCTACCTTTAAAATTCGCATGTATAACATAAACAGGGTGAAATAGGTTAGGTTATACTTCACAGGGAGATTTTTTTTAATATTCAAGCCTTAGCCTTCAAAAGGTTTGATAAAATCTGAAATCTGTTTAAAGGTCTACTTAAATTATAGACCTATAAATAGCCTTTAAAACTTATATCTCTAAATTTATACATAACACTTCACGTTTATTTACAATCCTACATTTTATCTTACAAGTGTAACATCCATTCTCGTAATAATATAAGCACCTAGTAATGAAAAGAAAAGAATGTTTAGTGACAACAATTATCCGACTAAGTAGGAATAAGAAAAACTAATCGTCTGTTGACTAATGAAATATATTTTATAAAATTGGCTAGGTATAACATGCAATATGTAAAACTGAATTTTACCTCTTTTACTTTTCCTACATAAATTGGGATAAATTCTTCCTACCAAGATTATAATATTTCATTTGACATTGAAAAACCTCATAGCAATTATTATGCTTTAGTGAACGACGCAAATTAGGAAAGACGGAGTGAGTTAGCATTACCATTTGGAGTGATGAAGATAATAGAGGTAGGGGATGAATGATTGATGTAGTAAGGGTTGAGTGTAATGATGATGAAATATGAAACAACTTAGGATTAAAGTCAAAGTTAAAAAAGGTTAGAATTAAGGTTAAGTTGATAAATTTATAAAATTATTTAATAATGTTATACATACTTATATAATAGTATAAATTAAAAAAAAATAAACAAGCCATACTTATAGGTTATATTTTATAAAAATAGGCTTGAACTTAAAAGGACTTAATTACTAAATGCAGTAGGTTGTGGGCTCTTATTAACCTATTTCCACACCTAAACATAAAACGCGGGGGTCCATGCTTTTTAGATAGAGATCAGCTATGTAATGGGGTGTGTCTGGATTGATGATTAAATAAGTGATTTATTTTTACCTTGATTTACGGAATCTTAATATTGGAAAAAGGTAAAATTGAGTAAAATAATGAATGTTTGGATTGACGATTGGATAAATAACTTATGTAAAAGTGAATGATGTTTGATTTGGCTTTTACATAAGTGGCATTTGTATTACTTAAGAGAAAAGATTATAAAAATCATGAAAAATAAAAAAATGAAGGGATGATTGTGGGGGAAAAAAACTTCATTGGCAACTTAATTGTCAAATGGGATCTGAGAAGATATATACACACGGAGGGATTTTTTCACAATCTTTCCAAAAATTAACTTTGAAAATTTTGCAATTGTACAATTTTAAATAAAATGCTTAAGAGTTCTAAACATCATAACAAGCAATGCAAAAAGCACATATAAAGACAGTTGTTTCCACCTCCTTCTTATTTGTTAAAGCAGTATTCCTGGTGATAAATTGATTCAAACCATCAAATGGTGACAATGTTACCACAAGATACATACTTAGGTGTGTTTGATTTGGTTTTTACATATGTGGTTTTTAATTTGTGATATTCAAAAGAAAAAAATTTTAAAATTATGAAAAGTGAAAAAATTACAATACAAAATGTAGATAAATTAGAAATTAAACAAACTTAAAGTTGTTGATAAAGTAAAATATAACAAAACTAATTAGCTCAAAAGTCCCGTATAATCCGGTTGAAGCTGTACTTACGCATTTTTTGCAATATTTCGAACCTATTTTACCACACTCCAAAAGTTTTTTCTATTGTGCACATCAAGCTTAAATTTTTATAAGTTACATCAAACTCTAATTTAAATATTAAATCCTAACTCATATTTTCACATAGCTCAAAATCTAACAAAATAAACCGATTAAAACCTCAATAATACCTCCAATAATCCAAATAAATTATTTAAACTAAATTTAATCGATAAAAACACTATATAGAAACTAATTTATGACATGTTTATAAAATAAATTGATAATAAAATCATAAAACAATTAAATAATAAATCTAAACTGATTAAAATTACTTATTCTATACATTTCTATAGTTATATATTGACAAAACTCAAAACTTGCATAAACTCTTATCCCAAGATATTTTCTAATTAGCATAAGATTACTATATAAAGAAAGAGAAAATTATTTAGAATATTTTTCATAAAAGAAGTTTTGTGATTAGAAGTGATTTTGAATATCTCATTGATCCCCAGAGATATGAAAATACTCCTATCAATATTATTTTATATATACACACGCACACGCACATAAGCTCAAATAAGCTCTATTTTGAGTCTTATCACTTTCTCCAGCTTTTACCTTTTTTTACCTCAAATCTCATTACTGAACCAAACATCTCTGTAGGCCAAAACACTATTCAAACCTGTTTTGTTTGCTGTTTAAGCTTGATTGTGGGCCCAGTCGTCAAAACAAACACCGGCGAAGTATCTACTACCGAACATGGATTGTAAGGTGGTAACAATGGAATTTCAAAAACAATTATCCCCCTGAGACTTGGAGATTGTTTGATTTTATTAACTATTTTCATGTTTTCGGAATATTTAAAGTTCTGGGGAAAAAAATAAAACCGTTTAATCCCCGGGGTGACAACAAGGCAGAAGCATCGCACAAGTAAGGCCCAAGTGTTGGTAAAAAAGGTGAGGTTTTGTTTTTTGGACCCAACAAATGATGCAGTTTGGTCCATAAGGCCGAAGATTTTGTTGCACTTGAATGGGCTATTTATTTGACTGCCCAGTCCTCAACATTAGAGGCTGTTTTGTATGAGGAATTTTGGAGAGGAAGGAAGTGGGGGGAATTTTTTTTTTTTTATTTAAAATTTAGAAAATTAAAGAAGTAGGGCTATAAAAGTTTAAGGGTTAATATAATTTTTGGTCTATGAAATTTGATCCAATTTTGATTTTGGTCCCTCAAGTTTGAAATTAATGGTTTTGATTCCTGAAATTTTACCCGATTTTGGTTTTGGTTCCTCAAGTTTGAAAAGGACTTGGTGATCCGGTTTTGAAACCCGACCCAACTTTGAAAAAAAACCAAGTTCTTTTCAAACTTGAGGGATCAAAACCAAAATCGGGTAAAATTTCATGAACTAAAACCACCAATTTCAAACTTGAGGGACCAAAACCAAAATCGAGTGAAACTTCGTGGACAAAAAATTATATTAACCCAAAGTTTAATAAAGATAAAATGTAAAATAAAAGAATAAAAAGTTTAATTAAAAACTTTCAACCCCACTCCCCTCATTTTTTTAAATCTAATTCAATTTTTTTCCCTCCCCTCTCCCTCTCTCTACTCCTCATACCAAATAAGTGCTAAGACGGAGATGAACCAAGCCCACAAACCTTTGCATGCCTTTTATATGATCAAATCAAAATTTCAATTTTATTCCAGGTTATTGAACCTGGCCGGACCATTTGGTCCGGCCTAGAAACCTACGAATCAGCCGGTGAACCGGTCCGGGTTCATATTTTAAAATTTTTTTTTATTTTTCGTTTAGAATTTCATAACATTAGCCTAAAATCTTCAATTTCTCATCGGTTTAGCTCCGGTTTGACCCTCTGATCCTTAACCCAGTACCTCAACTGGTTCAATGCTCGGTCCGAGTTTTAATACCTTGATTTTATTCATAATTCTTGCATGTCGATGAAACTTTTGGTATGTGAATAATAGTTAAAAATAATAATTTTGATTTTTATCACAAGGCTCATTAGAATTAAGGTAGATACATGTCAAAGGAGACTTATTCACTTGTAAGATTTTTTTTTTTTTGGATAGCAGAATATTTAACAAATGGCATTCGAATTTAATTTATATTTTTATGGAATATTAATAATATTTTCATCAATTATTAGATCAACATTCGTTGCTTAACGCTCCTTTTGTGGATGATAATAAAAACAATTATATACTTAATGTCGAGAACCAATAAATTGAATAATTCTTTCTATTTCTTTTTTCGTTTTTAGGGCCTGTTTGGAATGGGAAGGTGTTTCCCATTCTAAACTTTCAGTTTTTAAAGGATCTGATTTCTCTATTAAGCAAAATGATTAGCACGAAGCGCTACATACTGTAATAAACTGAAACTCTTCTTATTTATGAATTGTAAAACCACCTATTTATATACAACAAATCATAATATGAAACCTATTCTTGCTACTGTACAAAATAATCAATTCATGTGTGAATACATTTGTGGCCGGTGGACGTCTTTCTTTGACTAACACTCCCCCTCAAGTTGGAGCATATATATTAATCATGCCCAACTTGTTACAAAGATATTTAACCCGTGTTCCATTTAAGGCTTTTGTTAGAAGATCCGCCAGTTGATCGTCAGACCTTATGTGCCCTGTAGTCACAATATTTTCTTTAATCTTATCACGAATAAAGTGACAGTCAATCTCAATATGTTTTGTTCGTTCATGAAACACAGAGTTTGATGCTATATGAAGTGCTGCTTTATTGTCGCACCATAGTTTTACAGGTAATGTTGTAACGATACTAATTTCCTTCAAAAGCTGAAGTACCCACACAATTTCCTGTACTGATTGTGACATGGCTCTGTATTCTGCTTCTGCACTTGACTTTGACACAACTCCTTGCTTCTTACTTCTCCAAGATATCAAGTTTCCACCAACAAACACACAGTAACCTGTAGTAGATCGTCTTGTGGCCTTTGATCCTGCATGATCCGCATCACAAAAGCACTCGACTTTAGTGTGCCCATAATCTGTATAGAGAATACCAAGACCTGGAGAGCCTTTCAAATAATGCAAGATATGTTCTAAAGCTTCCCATTGTGCCACTGTTGGTGATGACATGAATTGGCTGAGCCTACTGACTGAGAAGGTTATATCAGGACGAGTTACTGTTAGATAATTCAGTCTCCCAATAAGTCTTCTATATCTCTCAGGAAATGGAAATGGCTTTAATTTCTCTGGATCAATCTTCTTCTTCAAATCATCAGGAAGCTCATCAAACATATTAGCATCAAGATCCAAAAAAGGATTCGGAATCATGGGAATGTTGCTTGGTGCAGCTCCAAGTTTTCCAGTCTCCTTTAAGAGATCGAGAACATACTTTCTTTGAGTCAAAAGAATACCTTTCTTACTTCTCAAAACCTCAATACCAAGGAAGTACTTTAATGATCCCAAATCTTTTGTCTGGAAGTGAGAGTTCAGAAAGATTTTAAGTTCTGAGATTCCAGAACAATTACTTCCTGTAATCACAATATCATCAACATAAACTACGAGAAGAATCATGCCTGTATCAGATTGTTGGTAGAACACAGAGTGATCACACTTGCTTTGACGTAACCCAAACTTCTTGACCACATCACAGAATTTATCAAACCAGGCTCGAGGACTTTGCTTGAGACCATACAGTGACTTCCGGAGGTAGCACACTTTCCTATTATTCTCCCCCTGAGCAACGAACCCAGGTGGTTGCTCAACATAAACTTCTTCCAGAAGATCGCCATTTAAGAAAGCATTTTTAACATCTAACTGATGCAGATCCCAATGATATGTGGCCGCCAAAGAAACAAGAAGACGAACTGAAGTGAGTTTGGCTACAGGAGAGAAAGTCTCGGAGTAATCAATACCATAAGTTTGGGCATATCCTTTGGCAACAAGGCGAGCTTTGAGTCGTTCCAAGGAACCATCAGCCTTAGTCTTAATAACAAATACCCATTTACATCCAATGGCTTTCTTGCCAGGAGGGAGATCAACAAGAGTCCAAGTACCAGCTGTTTCCAATGCCAAGAGTTCTTCTTCCATTGCGGCACGCCAACCAGGGTGAGCTAGAGCTTGGTGAAGGTTAGTAGGTGGGGTAATGGAATCAAGAGTGGCCACAAGAGAAGATGAAACAGTTGATAAAGACTGATAAGAGACAAAAGATGATATAGGATAGACACAGTCAGCATATCGTTTGGGAGGATAATGAGGACGTGTACCTTTACGAAGTGCAATAGGTTGCTCATCAGAAGTAGTACCAATAGAAGCAGGAACAAGTGTTTCATCTACAGAATCAATTGGCGAAGCAGGAGGTGGTGGAGGTGAATCATTAGTAACATCAGCATCATTAACGATGTTAGGTTCCGGAACAGCACCCTGTACTGGTGAGAGAAGAACAGGATAAACTAGGATATCATCTGAATTATCCATGACAGAGGGAGACTCAGAGACGGACGAAGTCTTAAAGAAAGAAGAGGACTCATGAAACATAACATCGGTAGATACAAGGTAACGACGAAGATCCGGAGAGTAACACCGATAACCTTTCTGAATTCTAGAATAACCAAGAAAAACACATCTTAGGGACTTGGGATCAAGTTTGCTAACAGTAGGACGGACATCCCGAACAAAACAAACACAGCCAAAGATTTTTGGATCAACGGGAAACAATTTAGATGTGGGAAACAGAACAGAATATGGAATATCCCCACCAAGAACAGTCGAAGGCATGCGATTGATGAGAAAACAAGCAGTAGAGACAGCATCAGCCCAAAAACTTTTAGGGATTGAGGAATGAAACATGAGAGCTCGAGCAGTCTCTAAGAGATGTCGGTTCTTTCTTTCAGCAACACCATTTTGAGCAGGGTTATAAGCACAAGAGGATTGATGAAGAATACCATGAATGTTCATATAATCCGTGAATTGGGCGGAAAAATATTCTTTTGCATTATCACTTCGTAAGATTTTCACAGGTGTGTTAAACTGAGTTTGTATTTCAGCACAAAAATTACGAAAATGAGTAAACAATTCAGAACGCTGTTTCATTAAGTAAAGCCAGGTGGTGCGAGAAAAATCATCAACAAAAGTGACAAAATAATGATAACCAGTCTGAGACATAACTGAACAAGGACCCCAAACATCAGAATGTACTAACTCAAAGGGGGACGCAGCCCGTTTATTTACGCGAGGTGGTAAATGAATACGATGATGTTTTGCAAACTGACAGGACTCACATTCTAAAGTAGACACAGAAGAATATTGAGGATACATTTTTCGGAGAGACGAAAGCGACATATGACCTAAACGACAATGAACTTCAAACAGAGACGACCCACCAGAACAAGCAACAGAACGTGGAACCTGATCATCAAGGATGTAATGTCCACCAGATTCAGATCCTCTACCAATAATCTGCTTCGTCGATAGATCCTGAATTAAACAATGATCAGGGAAGAATGAGATAAAACAGTTTAACTTACGAGTGAGTTTACTGGGAGATAAAAGGTTAAAGGTGAGATCTGGAACGTTAAGAACAGAGGATAATGAGAGGGAGGCAGTTGGTTGAACAGTTCCTGAGCCAGTAACATGTACAGGAGAACCATTGGCAACAAATATGGATGATGGGTTGGTATAGGGGGCATATGAAGAGAATAAGTGATGATTACCTGTCATGTGATCGGTGGCACCAGAATCAATGATCCATTTAGTGGAAGCAGTAGTGAGACCAGAGGACATAGTACCTGTGGCTAGTGCCCCGGTAGAAGAAGATCCAGAAACAGGGAGACCAGGTGTATGGGCAACATGAGCAAGGCCACGCTGCTGATCATTCATAGTACCTGTGGCTAGTGCCCCGGTAGAAGAAGATCCAGAAACAAGGAGACCAGGTGTATGGGCGACATGAGCAAGGCCACGCTGCTGATCACGCTGCTGTTTATTTTGCAATTTTCGACAATTTTTCTTAATGTGTCCAGGTTCCTTGCAATAATTGCAAATAATACTGCCAGAAGTTATTGTAGGAGAATGAGTATTTTGTTTGTTCCAATAATTCCTGTTCTCAAAGGGACCACGTCCAGCTAGAGCACCTGCAGTTGGATCTATAGAAGAGTGGATCAAGCTATCAGCACGAAGAACCCGGGAGAAAACATCTTCAAGAGAAGGAAACTCTTGACTCGACAGAATCTGAGAACGAATAGTCTCATAGGATGGGTTGAGAGCTTCAAGAAAACTCATGATAGCCTGAAGTTCCAAGTTCTTAATTCGAGTTGAAAGATCTGCTTGCGGAGACATAAGTACTTTCATTTCCTCATACATTCTTTTGAAGTCCAGAAAGAAATCTTTCAAGGGACGATCTTGCTGTTGAGAACGATAAAAACCTTTACAGATTTCATGAATCCGAGTAATATTTCCTTTTCCAGAAAACATAAATTCAAGATAATTCATGATTTCTTTGACAGAATTACAATGACTAACAGAAGCCAGAATTCGTGGTTCAATAGAATTTCGAATTTGGAACAAAAGTTGAGCATCTGCTCTTTTCCAAGTCAAAAGTTTGGTTTCATCACCAGAAGGAGGATCCGCAGTTAAATGGGTTTCCATTGCAATCCCCAAAATATAAACGTTAACAGTTTTGTTCCAATCACTATAATTTGTCCAATTTAACTGTGAAGCAGTAATCCTCGCAGACATAGGTAACATATCAAAGGTTTTAGAATCAGCCATAATGAATAGTAGCACACGAACAATTCGCACAAACAATCACAAGATCACCAAATGAGTAGGAATAGTCACGATACACCACAAATCAAGCTAGATTAACTTAAAGAGGTTGCAACCCACTGGACCCGCAGAGAGAGATATGAAGCCAATAAATATATATATCTTTATAATACCTCAATTAATGCAAGGGGGGCCCACGGACAGAAATACTCACTTCAAATGCTGAAGTTAGTAACAAATTGCGAATCACGGATGTTGAAATCGGATGCGAAGAGCAAAGTGCAAAAAATCAAATGGTGTCGGATGGCCACGAAATTTCAGGAGGAGGAAGAGGAGGCTCAGTCGATCGGAGCGCCGCAAACCACGTCGCCAACGGTGGCCGGAGAAGCCCACACGCGCGGCGCGTGTATTTGCACGGCGGAGATGGTGGAGGCGCGTGAGACGTCACGCGCAGTTGGATGGCCGTCGGACTTGGGGGTCGGACCGATCTGGAGGCGGCGATTCTGATGATCTGGCGCGTGTATGAGATGGAGTGATGGTGACTGGAGATCTGAAGCCTCACCGGAATGCACAAGGAAGCTCACCGGAAAATATGGAGGTTGGCCGGAAATTTCAGATTTTCAGATAAGTTCTAAACAGGCTCTGATGCCATGTAATAAACTGAAACTCTTCTTATTTATGAATTGTAAAACCACCTATTTATATACAACAAATCATAATATGAAACCTATTCTTGCTACTGTACAAAATAATCAATTCATGTGTGAATACATTTGTGGCCGGTGGACGTCTTTCTTTGACTAACACATACTAAACAAAGTGTTTAGCAGGAAATCGGGAATAGTTTTAGAAGCATTTTTTAATCCAAATATTTCTGTCTAGTCCAACTGATTTTATGCTCCAATTTGACTTTAAAATTAAAGCAACCTCTTGTTTTGTTGTTTTCTAGCAAGATCATTGCGGTGGGTTGATAAATGCAAGCTCCACCGTAAGTTGGTGTCCACATGACTATCCACTCTTCACTTTCGCCCCCCTCCCTACCCTACTCAACCCTCTCTTTTTTCTAATCCATATTTTTTAATTAAAATGTACATATCAACAAAATATAGGTTAAGATAGTAAGCAGTCTCACCCCATAAGAAGGAGAATATAAGTTCAAATCTTGGGAAGCGCACTTATTATAAGTTCATATTGTGTTTTCAATCATTTCACATAAAAACTCGACTTTCATCAACACAGCATTTACATTAGTTTTACATAAGTTTTAGTTTAATTTGTCAAACTGATGTTTTTCACATAAGTCTGTTTAATATAAATTATATCATATTAATTGATTTTTACTCCAATTTTAATTTATAAAAATTGGTTGGGATACAATTCACTTTTGCTAATGACATAATACAAAACAATCCTTTAAAACGCCAAAGTTCGGAACACTGCAGGAAGAAAAATGACACAGGCAAAATGACTTGGAAATGACCAAAGCCCCATTTATAGAAGGCAAAGCATAGGAACTCTGCTGGACATGACCACAGCCCCATTTACTAGGTCTCACAGTGTAATCTTCCCATTTTTGGTCAGCATTCTTTAAAAGGTAAATGTGTAAAATTAATAATAATATTTTACACTTTGAACACTCAACAAAATTAACATTTGATGGGTGCAAAAGTATGGTCAGAAACAATTTCTAGGGTAGCAAAAATGAGAGCTCCGTTAAATTATAACTTTGTTGACTGTTATAATCCAGGGTGGCCAAAGAAGTTTGATCATAAAGGATCACGTGGCAAAGTTTGAAAGTTGATGCAGCAAAATTTGTAATGTGATATGGCAAAAATAATTAAAGTAAACAAATGAAATGTTAATAAAGGGGTAGTAATGGGAATATACAGTGATGTTAAAAATAGGAAAAGGGAAACGCTTTATGTAATTAATCTACTTGTTAAATAAAACTAACAAATTTCCAGCAAAACTTGGCCGATAAAGTGTCTGTTTGGAACAATGATAGAAAAAGTGGAGTTTTTTAATTTAATTTTTGATAATTTTATTTTTGGTAAAAGCCCGATTGTGTAATGTGATTTATGTTTGAAACAGCGATTGTATAAATGTCTTTTGTAAAAGTAAAACTTGTTTTGATTGACTTAAGCACAAACGACTTTTATGATAATAGTAAGAGAGGGAAGGAATATTTTAAAGGGTTCAAAAAACCAAAAAATAGTTTCAAGGTTACAAGCACAAAAAAAATTGAAATTAATTTTTGTAGCCCAAAAAAGTACATTAAGGATAAAATTATAATCAATCTGATATCACACTGGACACAACTAAAAAAATATTTTAATCATTCCTATTTTCCCCAAACATTAAATCAATAAAAACTCCAATGTTAAGCTTATGATATAAGCTATTTTGGTAATCACAAACTCAGTTGGCAATTGGGGACTCCAAACACTCCCCCCAATTTGCCAATTGAGTTTGTCTTTCCAATTAAGCGTTTGGGGGTCCAAACGCTCCCCCCAAACACTCTCAAAAAATCTGCCAAACCGAGCAACATTTGGAGCTAAGGGTGCAAGTTTGGATTGAGGAAAATTAGGAACATTTGGGACTTAGGGAACGAGTTTGGTTCACCTTCCGTCCTGTGAGAATTCAAAATGCAAATCTTCTAAAGAAAAAGCTCAATTAAAATCCACAAATTCATCTCTTTTCATATTCCTCTCTTTACCTATGATTTTACAATCCCTTTAATTGCTGATTTAGTGAGCAAAAATCTCAATTAAACTGATAACGCACAACTTACACATACTTATACAAATTCCTCTCTTTACCTGATTTTAAAATGGGTAGCCATAAAACCTCCGTCCTGGGTTACCATTGGTCCATGCTGTCTATCGAGGGGCCACCAGCCTGTGGCGGCAATACCTCCTCGAAGCTTCGCACCCATCCTCCCTACTCGATTGTCTCAACAATACGACCCTCCGTCAACACTTTGCCATTGTTGACAAAGATGAAGACGCCCTCACAGACCCACTTCCAGGTAGAGTCGGGAAATCAGGCCGGTTGGACGGCCCGTTTAAGCTCTATTAAGTCAAGGGCTGAGCTTATAAATTCAAGTTTCCAAAGGAAATCGGACCTAAAAAGGCCAGCTTTATAGGGTCGAGAGTCGACCCGTTAGGCCCATTAATTTTTTTCCCTGCCCACTACCCAGCCTCCCCTGCCCCTAGCCCCTGCCTAGATTGCTAAATGCTAATGGCAAACCCTAACTCCCAAAGTCCATTACGACTTGCGACTTTGCAAAGCCCAATTGCCATTGCCACTTTCGTTTTCCCTTTTCCGCCAGGTGCCAGTGCTCTCCTCTACCTTTGATCTCGCTAAGACGGTCCACTTCCACAAATCGATAGACAAGTGAGACTATAAACTAGTTCCACGACAGCAGTGACGGGCCGACGGCAAGCCCAGTCAGTGTCACTTTAGCTCTCAAGCTCGGCAACGCAGCAATGGCAGTGTTGAGCCGCTGACTTCCCTTCCCTTCTTTTAGCCAAGCTCTCTATCACTATTTTTGACCAGTCAGTCTCATTTTCGAAGATCGAAGCTTGCCATCGCCAGACGCCGTCTCTCCCTGTTGCAGATGTCACCACGTTGCAAGTCGTCTGTAGCTGTTTTTGTTATCTCTCTCCGCATCTCGTCCCTCCCCTTCCGGGCAAACCAAGGTTAGCTTTGAATTTTGAACACTTTGAATCCATTTCAGAATCCATAATTGTTGATGCCGCTCTCATTTTCTTTCATCATCATCGTATTCTTCCCCAGTTTTTTGCTTCTTCATTTTCGATTCCCCCCTCAGTGTTTTATTCTCATTATCGTTTCTCAAGTCTCAGGATCATCCTATCTTTAACATTCAATCTTTTTGCTAAATGCTGTTTTTTGTATTTAGACTTGTTTGGATCAAATTTTCATTGTATCAAATTTAACAGTGCGTAATTATTATATTGTGTTTTCATTGTGTATCAAATTTTCATTCGATCTTTTTAATTTTCATTGTTGAATGCTATGTGTTTTTGTTGTCTTGAATGCTATCTTTAAGACTTTAACGGTGCGTATTTAGACTTGTTTTGATCAAATTTTCTCATTAAGTGTTAAAATTGAGTACTGAAATTGAATTCGGTCTTTGTATTAGCAATATGTGTGTAGTGCCATATGTGTTTTCATTGCATAGTTTAGAGTATATAAAATATTCCGTAGTGGAAAACTAAGCACCAGAAAATTAGTCTGGTCAAGATGATGACTTTTTTGAGTATGATTTTTTATGAAAGTTGTGATTATTTGACTACTTGAGTATGATTTTTGATGCAGCCTAATGTCTTCATCACAAAAAGGACAAGGAAAAATGCAAGGGACTAATGAATCATTAGCTATAATGGATAAAGGTTAGACATCTTTCCTTCAAGAGACTGATGAATCGAAGCCTAAGAAGCTTAGACATTTGACTTCTGAACTTTGGAGGTATTTTAGTAGGATTGATGTTAATGGGATAGCTAAGGCACGGTGTAATGGTTGTCAAGGTCTGTTTGCAAGGGGTGGGGATAAAGAAGGTTGAAAATCAAATGTCCTGGAAATTGATGATAGTGGCGAAGAAGATGAAAATGATAGTCATCATACTCATGTTGCTTATAGTGTTTAGTTTCTTACCTTCTTATACTTTGGCCTTACTGTGAGTTATTTATGGACACTATTTTAACTTTGATTATGCATTAGTAATTGTGTTTGTTTATTGCATGAGGCGTGTTGTTTAAACTATAATGTTACGACGTTTATATGTTAAATTAGAACTTTAATCGTTGTTATTTAATAATTATATATCTCTGAAAAACACGCAGGAATAATAATTAAATATTGTGAAGAAGACTTTCCGACCTTGGCCAGCATATTTTCAGGTTGGGTCTTGAAAAACTATCATTTTTCTTACCCTGGATTTAAAAGGGTTAGCCCTTTTAGGTCCTGACCCATCAAAGACCTACCTTAATTCCCAACTCTACTTCCATGTCGCCTTCTCCCTCATTCTTCACTTCTGTCGCCTCCTATAAATTTCTGAATCGACATAAATGAAGAAACCAGAAGGTGGGTGTCGTCTTTATTTTCATTTGTTTTCTTGTTGAAAAGGTAGGTTTGTAATTAATTGCCATATTTAAGCCTCCCATTGCCACGTTTGCGGACATAAGTCCCATACCACACGCAATGTGACTTCATGGTGGGCTCTAAGTGTGTGTTTGCCAACATTCTAAATTATGGTTTCAAATCATGATTTATGTAATTTTAAATAAAACTCAACTCACATACTTACTTCGTAAGTCGTAAAAGCTATTAAAAAATTAATCCAAATACACACTTTGCACGGACATGATGGCAACTTAACCACGTTCTCATTTTTACTATCTAAAAAATTGTTTATGATCATATTTGCACCCATCAAATATTAATTCTATCGAGTATTTAAAATGCAAAACAGTATTATTATTTTTGCCCTTTTTTAAATTAGGGAACAAAAAAATCATTATGAGAGATCTTAAGCAGTGCAATGATTACCCTCAAAGACAAAGAAAAGTAGAAAAAAAAAGCTCCGACGATGTGGAAACCATTTAATATTCAGATTAAAACATCTCAATTCTCGAGGTCATCTTGAACATCATTTTAAAAATAAAACTGAAAGAAATAATTATTACGGTACTGAAAATCGGATTGAACACTGAATCGGTCGAGGTATTAGGTTAAGGGTCAGTGGTTTATATAGGGGTAAATTCAGGAGTCAGACCGTGGTCAATTAAAAAAAATATAATTTAAATATTCATGTATACCATTCAAAAAATTACATAAGATTTTTTTTTTCTTCAAAACCAACAGTCTAATATAATCTCCTGAACCTAATACCCACAAAAATATCATTAAGTATATAAGGATTTTTCTCCAACCAATGCCAAAAATATTTAACAATCCCTTTAAAGCTCCTAACAAATTAAAAAATTTCAGGGAAATATTTTTTTTAAAAAAAAGCCAGGTTGAAACAGAAAAATGTAAGGAAAAAAAAGTGCAACCTAGATCACCCCGGATTGACTGGTTCGGTCGACCCCAATTTTCTAACCTCAATCGGACCAGACTGACGACCGGTTCACGGTCTAAACCGGCCAGTCCGGTCCAATACAAAGATTATAAGAGTGTTTATAGACATTTATATATTGTTCAACTTGAAACTCTGGTTCGCGATATTAATACTGAAAAATTCTTTTTTTTAACCTGAGTAGAAAAATGACACACTAAGTTCGACAAATTCTCAGTTAAATATTTAATTAGATGCTGACCAAATTTTCAAACAGTTATTTATAAAAAAATTATTATATTTCCTCTTGTCGAAATCTTAACATGATTTAATCTACTTTAATTTAATCTTCATCAGCAATTTACTGGCCAAACTTGTTATAATTCGCATAGAAAATGTTGGAACTGCAATTTTTTCATTTATTCGCCATACCGTATATAAAAATGAAATGGTTATATTTCAGGATAAAAAATAATAATTTCTTTAAAATACCTTTCTTTAAAATGTTATTACTAAGGACCGATAAAATAAAAACACTTTTGTGATAAGATAACCAAGTTTTATTAGAGGGGCTAAATGTTAGTATACTCTTCCTACATCTGTTTTTTTTTTTAATTTGAATCTTGATACACTTCCAATTCTTAATATATAACATATTTAGCTAATTTGATTATAAAATTAGTTAAGTTAGTTAATAAATATATTTTCTTAAACACCATAGTTATATTTTTTAATTCTCTCGTTTCCTCTCCTCCTTGATTATTTTTAAGGGAATATCAATAGGAATAAATTAGAAAAAGATTGACAAATATAAAAAAAAAATCTTATATCTAAATCCAAGATTAACTCCTCAAATATATCACTAGAGAGAGTAACTTTTTTTGACTTGGCCAAGGGTTTAATCACTTTCGAGGTTCTGTCAATCCCAATAAGGGTGCTTTCTGAAATTATAACTTATGTTCTCCTGCCTATGGGACGAGGACACGTATTACTACAACTAACACTTTGTTGATTTGGTCTTGATACTTCGGCATATATAATTACAACAAGCTATATCTCCTCGTATGTTTCATGAGAAGTGTTTTCCCACACTTTGTGATAATAATATATATGATAATGTTACCCGTTTGAATTGGGCATATATATATAAGAACAAAATTTAATTAGGTGGCATGATTAATGAAAGTATGTTGAAGAGATCATCAACATGTGGTGTTGAAGTTTAAAAATAACTCATAAAATAGATATTATACTAAGGATTATATGGGAAAGGGGTGTCTCCACTAACCATTCTCTCCACTTCCTCTCAATTTAATTTCTCCACCATTGGATTGGCTTTCATGGTGGGGATTGTATACAATATTAAAAATATTATCATAATATTAAATAATGATAAAAATATTTTTACAGAACAAATCTCAATCATTAAAAGCCAATACAATAGTAGAGAAATTAAGTGGCAAGGAAGTAGAGAGAGGGGTTAGTGAAGACACTCCTGGATCAGATGGGAGCACATAATCCCAACTTGGACAATTTAAATATCAAATTGGACCCCGCCCTACAAAAAAAAAAGCTTCAAAATTTGGTTTAAATCTAAATTTGGATACTCTCCTAATCTTTTTCTCCACATCCTATCTTCACCTTTAGTTTCAAAATTGAACTATTAATATTTAATATCTGATAAAATTATATTATAATGTTACATAAAATTTAAAAATAAAGGATCACTACTACAAAAAGGAGTTTTAACGTCCCTATTTTGACACTTTTAACGTCCAAAAAATGGTGGACGTCTATGTAGGAGGTGTGGTATATTTTAAGAAAAGACGTCCCAAATTCAAAATTGGGACGTCTAAAGTCAAGACTTTGACATCCCAATTCTCAATTTGGGACATCTAAAGTCCTCCACGGGGGGACTTTAGACTTGGGGGACTTTAGACTTCCCAATTCTTAATTTGGGACATTAAAAGGTTTTATTTTTTTAAAAAATGATTATTTATATTCTTCATTACCCAACAAATTAAAATTGTAGAAACAGAATTGAAGATGGATTCATAAACCACAAAATGTCCCTTACAAAATGGTAAGGACATCTAGCACTGCAATCTTTTTACTATATATATATATGTACAATAACAATAACTCATACAACCTAATATTATATATGTATAACAACAACCAGAAAGTGTCAAAATATTTGTCACCACATAACTACAAACTAATTGTTGTTCATTTCATCAAAATAAATATACATATGTATTTTCCTTGATTTCCAAGCTCCAAACGTATAAAACAAAAACATTATTAGTATTGCATAACTACTAACAACTAGTTTATGATTCTAGCAAAAAAAAAAAAACAATCAAGGGAAAAACACTCCAATAACTAGAATCATGTAAATAAATTGAAAGCATTATAATAATTTCACATTGCAAGTTTAACTTAATTCTTCATGTAAATTTATATTTAAAAAAAAACAAACCTGATGAAAGCAGGGGAGAGGGCAGCCAACGGTGTCTATGTGCTTCCAAGGTGGAGAGAAGATGTTGGAGGAGTTGTGTATGCACAGTGGAGAGGAGAGGTACGCCGGAGGCTGAAAGCAATGAAGAAAGTGGGAGGTCTACGCCAGAAGGTGGAGGGGGCAAAAAAGGTGGAGGAGGTGTACGCCAGAGGGTGAGAGCAAAGAAGGTGCTATGAGAATGGAAGGAGGTGGAGGAAAAAGGAATGAAGAAAAGGAAGAGAGGAAGAAGATTGAGAAAGATGAGGTATAATAAAGAAAATGGAATAATGAAAAAGCTTACCCATGGTGTAGAGAAGACGAAGTCATGGGAATGAACGAAAAAAGAAAATGCAGAAAAAAGGGAAGAGAAGTCATGGGGGATGGGAAAGATGGAAAAAGGAAGGATGGGTTTTTGACATGAGAATGAAGAAAAGGGAAGAAAAGTTTCACGCATGTCAGAATTTCTGACATGACTTTAGGAGTCCCAAATCTCATTTGGGACGCCTAAAGTCAATATTTTAGGCGTCCCAAATCCCATTTGGGACTCCTAAAGTAAGTTAAATTTTTTTTAATTTACTTTTTTGGCGCCAGTGGAAATTTTTAGTCATTCCAAATAAAATTTGGGAGATCTAAACTTTACTTTAGGCATTCCAAATTTAAATTTGGGACGTCTAAATGTTTCCCTACGTACACATAATTACGAAAATGACACCGCCTTCCTTTTTAACCGCCCAATTTTAAAATTGGGACATCCATTTGGGTGGTTATATTATAATTCTGTAGTAGTGGATATTTTACAACTATAACCCATCCATACTTCTAAACTCATCTTGCATAACATCTCACTCTCATCTTCAACCTATCCAATTCAATTTCGTGTTACTTATTCTTGCCATGTGGAAGAATTTGTTGTATCTGAAGCCTTCTGTTGAATGCTTAGTTGTATAAAAGCCTAGTTTGAAATTTTGACACAAATGGGAACCAAGTGAACATTGCAACTAATGTAAATATAACCAACCCCATTAGATAATTGTACCTTTGTGCTAGCGCTCTCACCGACAACCACATTCCAAAGCTTTTCACCACAGGCCTGCATGCTTCTGCAATCTGTTAACGCAGCCAACTCATTTTTAACTATATATATAGATTTTTCAATATGTTTTAATTAAAATAACTAAATCTTTTATTCACACACACACACACACACACATGAAGAGATAAATAGATAAATGTCACATGACGAGTGCCCATGAAATAAAGATATTCTTCATCTTTAGGTTGAAGCATCACTGAGTACTATACTAATCTAAGTACCAAAGAAGAAGATTACCTAAAACTAGGGGTGTTTATGAGGCTCGAGTGCCCAGTGCGCCCACCCAAGCCCTGCAAAAAATTACCCAACCTGGCCTAAAAAAAAGCAGCAAGAACAAAATTGGGCATGATCAAGCTACGCTAATTCACGGGTAGGGTTAGACATCAGGCAAGGTATATTGCCCTACCCGTTTGGCCTTTCCCGGTATGTATTTATTATTATATTATATATGGTAGTAATATTATAATGTGTATCATATATGATTATATTATATTATAAGGTATATTATATATGATAAAAATATATTATATATTATATCGGTAGCAATCTCAATCACATTTTCCCCAGTCGTCCCTCTCTTCTCTGGTCTTTCCTCAGTCCTCTTAACCACGACGCTCGAGCTCGATATTTAGCCGCTCGCTCTGGCAAGTTGAGCCTTCCCTCAATCGTTCACTTTAACGACGACGACTCGCGTCTCACTCTTTGTCTCTCTCAGTCCCTCAACAGTGCCTCATTTCTCTTGTCTCAGCCACTCTAACGGCATCTCACCTCTCTCATTTCAGAGTTTAGATCTTGTATCATTACTGGAAATAGTTGTGTTTTTCCACCATTTGATTAGCTGATTATATGTTTTTATTATTATTATTTTCCATTGTTATACTCTGCCAGTTAAATATTACAAGGACTTATGAGTTTTGCCTTCATATCGTGTTTGTTGTTTGTCCCTCTTCTTCTTCTTTCTCTCTGATTTTTCATCTCTGGTTCTTCTTTAGTTCTTCTTGCCTAATTTCTTAGTGTGTTGATTTATGATAAAGTAAACTATCGTATGAGGGTTTTTGCTTAATAGTTTTCTTTATCGGTAAATTAAATGTGTGGAGTTTTTTGTTTGAATATATGTTTTATGGCCATGTTTTACTTTGATGCTATGTTTTATTAATAGTTTCATCAAGTTGCAATAGACCAATACAGATGTTGAGTGAAGCATCATTTAGGAGTTCTACTACTTTTTGTTAAGTGAGACAGCTTAGGCATTATTCAAATGTTTCTATCTGAGGGCGATGAGTGAAGGATCTTTTTTTTGGTTTTGAACTTAAAAATAATTGGTGTTTACAGATGACATCTACTTTTATTGTTCTTATTTACTATAGTGAAGAAGTTTGCACTCTTAGAAGATGGCTTTTCATCTATAGTTACATTACATTTTGGTTCATTTTGTTCTTGTACCATGTTCATGATTTTGCTCATAGTTTGTATTTTAATATTTCATTACTAGTTTAATGGACAATCATGATTCTATTACATCACTATCCCCTATTGAAATATCTCATGGTGCTTCAACTCTTATTCAAACACTAACCCCTGCAGGACTGAGTCAAACACCAACTCCTAATCTTAATGGACATGGTGAAGCTCCTTCCCATAGCCTTACTCTTCCTCCTCTTGCTCCATGTGTCTGTCCCTCACCCCTCCCCCTCTTCCTCCTCCAAATCCCGCACAAACATTGACTGAACTTGTCACCCAAGTCACAAATGTTGAAAGTAGGGGTACTAAGAGAAAAGAAAGAGAACCCAAGCACACATAAGAGGTGTGGGAGTATTTTAACAGATTGCCAACTGAAGAAACAAATGGAGAGCACTTAGTAGTTTGCAAGTATTGTCATACTACTTATAAAGCTTGTCCAAATTGCCATCAAACAAACTCTATGTTGAGGCATATCCTAAAGTGTCAAAAGAATCCACATAAGCCACTGTAGATAAAAAATAAGCCATGTTAGATATGTTTTCTGGTGGGACGAGTGGGTAGGGGAGGTCTTTGGTCCCACATAAATATGATGAGAAGCAATGCAGTAAAGTTTTGGCTAAATTCATTATATGTGACAAGCAGCAATTCAAAATTGTCAAAAAGCCTTCATTTAGGAAGTTGATAAATTAGTTTAAACCTGATTTCCAATCACCTCAAGAACAAAAATTACAAGGGATGTGTGGCAGTGTTAACTTGGAGCAGTTAAAGTATTGAAGACATTCTTAAAGAAAAGTTCTAAACGTGTTTGTCTCAACATGGATTGCTGGACATCGAACTAAAATTCCAACTACCTATGTTTGACAGAACATCTTGTTGATGAAGAATAGAAGTTGCATAAGAGGATTCTGAATTTTGTTATGATTGAAAATCATAGAGGTGATACTATAGGGAGGACAACTAAGAAATGCTTGTTGGATTGGGAAATTGAGAAGGTGTTCACAATAACCGTGGATAACGCCTCTGCTAATGATATAACTTTGGGATATCTTAAAAGGCGCTTAAGGAGTTGGAATGACTTATTGTGTGGAGGTGATTATATACAATTAAGGTGTTATACCCATGTCCTTAAGGTGAACGAAGGAATTAAAGAGATGAAAGACAGCTTTGAAGCCATTCAAAATGCTGTTAGATATGTTCGTTCTTCTCCTTCATGCTTTATTAAATTCAAAACTTGGGTTAAAGATAAGAAAATAGACACATAAAGCCTTGTTTGCCTTGATGTAACTACTTGGTGGAATTCAACATACTTAATGTTAGAAGCTGCCATGAAGTTTCAGAAGGTATTCGAGTGAATGCATGATAAAGATTCTAACTATATTTCATAATTTAGCTCAAGCAATTGAAGCTCTAAGCTTGAGCGTGATGCCTTTTCTGGTCCTATTATAAATTGAAAACTTGAAAATTTCAATGTTTTACGAAATAACATTGAAATTTTCAAGTTTTCTTTTTGTGACATCAAAGGAATGCTTCCACCAGATTGCTCATGTTCAGAAAATGTTGCGAAAGAATGATATGAATAAAGCTAACAACTTCTTGGGAGCAATGACCACTAGCATATAGGTGAAGTATGATTAGTATTGAGGTCAAGCAGATAATATGAATCTATTGCTATTTTGTTACTATAATTTTAGATGCTCTATATAAATTAGTCTATGTGAATCATATGTTTGATGTCCTTTACATTGACCCTGAAGTATGCTTGCTTATGAAGGAAAGGGTCAAAAATTGTTTGTATCAGTCGTTTAATGAGTACTCTATAGGGGTTTCTATTGAATCAGGAATTGCCTCAACAAGTACAACATGTGCAACTTCACTACCATCATTTAATGATGACGATGATGAAGAGGATCTTAGTCATAAGTGGTTAGAATCTATGAAACAAAGAACATCAACAGATCCTCAAACTGAGTTAGATAGATATATTGCAACTAACTCAAGAGATAAAATCCCTTTTGCAACTGAGTTTAAGATATTATCATGGTGGAAAGCTAATTATGAAAAATATAAAATTCTTTCCTATATGGCACAAGATGTATTGGCTATGGTGGTATCCACAGTGGCTTCTGAGTTTGCCTTTAGCATAGAAAGACATGTGGTTGAATGGTTGATTATTATAGGAGTTCTTTGTCTCCTAAAATGACAGAAGAACTGATTTGTAGCCAAAATTGGCTACAATCTAGGCAATCTATCTCTAAATTTGTTGACAAGCTACATGAGCTTGATAATTTTGATGAGATAAAAAATGTCATTTAACTTGCAAGTAAGCTTTAATTCTAAAGCTAAAAAATTCACACACACACACACACACACACCTAAACACATAGATATTACTTCATAATTTGTAATGTAATTGTTGTTTTATTTTCTTCCTAGATCTACACTTGGAGAGGGGAGAATGTAATGGGTACAGTTGGCTAGTGGTGGCTGAAGTAGGTAATTTGCAACCTTTAAAATTTACTTGTTAATGTAATTTCTTTTTGGTACATGAAAGCAGGACAAAAATAAGGCTGAGAGCCTAAATCTGTAATGATTTTGATGGTGTTCCTACTTTCCAAGACCATACCAATTACTCGTTACTTGTACATGTAATCACACAATTTCTTTTTTGCTTACTTGTAGGTAATTCCAAATGCTTCATTCTTTTGACAAGTTTGGGGCCTTGATGCAACCACTTGGAGGTTTGGACGACTACAAGGCTTTAATTATAATTTTTTGATGCCTTGTATTTAGTAGATTGTGGATGTTTTTAATTGGTCAAGTATGAGTATTTGTTAAGACATATGGTAGTCTTTTTAATTTCAAGACTCAAGCTGTAGACTTATTTTGAAATATTCCAAAGTGTAGAATTATGAATTACATTTGAAGTTTACAATATTTTTTACCAAGTATGATTGAAGCTATTTTTTTTTCATATAGGGTGTGGTAGGGTATCATCACTTGGACAGGAAAGCCCATCTTACCTAGCCTATTATTGTTCAGCCCGAAAATGGTAAGGCTTCTACTGGACAGGGTCGGGCATTAGGTTGCATTTTGCAGCTCGATGATTCTTTAGGCAGGGCATCGGGTAAGGGCGTCACCCTGCCCAACCCTGCCCATGAACACCCCTACCTAAAACCACTATCTGTTCACTTCCTCTTCTTCCCAGGCACTTTTCCATAAACTACTTTGCTTTCTCCATTTCAATCAAGCTTGAAATTTTCACAGAATGATATTTTTTCCACTATTTTCTACCACTCAATGCCCAAAAGGATTTAATAAGGAAATGAGTGAATGACAACAAACACACCATGAACCGCATTGAGCCTAGCATAAGGATACGTGCTGTCGAACCTCAACAAAATAATTCCTGAAAAAAAATAGAAAGGAACTTACTACTACTATCACTATTGACATAAAAGTGAACTATTCATGAACCACATTGAGCCTAACACAAGGATACATGCTGTTAGACCTCAACAAAATTTTTTTTTGATCAAAAGGAATTTCTATTGAAATACCAGGATGAAATAATGTTTTAGGAATAACATAACAAAGCGGTATAAATCAAACAATTGCAGAGAATAAATAACAACAATACAATAACAAAATCCCAGCAATCCTGATTCTACTCTTGGGCAAAAGCATTCTCTGAGGCATGTCTGGCCTGCTCCACATCCGAAGTCAGAATAGTTAACAAAGGGAGTGGTGGTTCTTCAACCCACCCCATGGGGCACACACCCTTACAAGCTTCAACTGCTAAGTAGTCAGCTGCAACATTACCCAAACGAGGGGTGAATGTCAAGGAGAACCCAACTTTGGATGAGAGTAGACTAATAATGTCTTGGATTATACTTCTGCTTCGCCAATCATAGAGATCTGGTAGTTGAGATAGCACACAATTATGCAAAGATTGACAATCAGTCTCAAAGATAACCTTGTCATGACTTAGATCAATAGCTAACAACAGTGCTCGTTTCAATGCCAAAGCCTCTGTCATAAATGCCGAAATGGACTTGATTTTGTCTACAAAACCCCATACATAGTGTCCAGCTTTATCCCTACAAATTATTCCCACTGCCGCTTGTTCTGGCATTGTGTGGAAAGAGCCATCAGAGTTTATTTTAAGAAAGCCATCTGGGGGTGCTCGCCAGACATGCACAATGTTATATGGTCTAGGCATCTGTGTTTGAACTCTAGTATCCCCTTCTAGTGCAGCAAAGAATTCCAAATTAGATCTATGTGAAGCTTCTATTATAGCTAGTGGGTTTGGGCTCAAATGATTAAAAACCACATCATTGCGTTGTTTCCAAATATACCAAAGTATCCAGCATAATAACGCAATTTCAAAATCATCCAAATCAGATTTTGCATCAGTGATATTTATCCACCAGTTATCAAAGTTCCATACCTGTGGCTCATCGGGCTTCACTCCCAGACTGCACCCAAACCACACACATCTAGTCCATGGACAATGAAAAAACAAGTGCTCAATTGATTCAGGAGCCATCATACAAATTGGACATATCGGATTAGGAGCTCGTTTCCGCTTCAATAGTGCCTCATTTGTTGCAACAGATTTGGAAAGGATCCTCCATATGAAATGTTGAACCCGAGGGATGACTTTGATTTTCCAGATGAATTTCCAAACTTGAGCAGAGATAATGCTTGATGTTCCTGGAAGAAAATTTTGGCCGATGGTTGTGCTGGTCTCATTTTTGTAGCCAAGTTTCACTGTATATTCTCCATTAATTGCTGGGATCCATACTAACTTATCCCTTAACCCATTTGTAGGTATAGGAATATTAGTAATGGCAGTGATAACATGTTCAGGAAGATACTCACGAACTTGATCTAATTGCCAACAACTATCAGATATAAGGTCACAAACTCGACCATGCTTTACAATGTACTCATGGCAGTCTAAAGGTTTCTCAAGAGGAGATATATTTGGGATCCATGGGTCTCCCCAAATTCTGATTGATGTGCCATCTCCAATGTCCCAGTGTAAATCTTTAAGTAGCATATTTCGGCCCTCTATGATACTCGACCAACACCAAGACGCCTTATACCCCTTTTTTGTATCCGCAAACTCACCACTGGGAAAGTAAATACTTTTTAGAACTATAGCCCATAATTCATTAGGTTTCTTCAAAAGGCGCCAAGCAGTTTTAGCTAGTAAAGCATCATTCATTACCCCAAAATCCTTGAAACCCATACCCCCATTCTGCTTTGAAGTTGTCATTTTATCCCAAGCTCTCCAATGAGTTTTGCCATTGCCCGCATTTCCACTCCACCAAAAGTTAGCTACAATGCTATTAAGTTCCTTACAAGTCTTCAGGGGGAACTTGAAGCAATGCATAGGGTAGATAGGAATAGCATTAATAATAGATTTGATCATAACCTCCCTTCCTGCAAAAGATAGAGTTGAAGCACACCATCCCTCCACCTTTCTGCGCACCCTTTCTCGAATGTAAGAAAGGGCCTGATGTTTTGTTTTCCCCCAAATACTTGGAATACCAAGATATCTTCCAGGATCATCAGTTGCTTGGATGCCCAAGATCTGGCCTACTCGAAGTTTCACATCTACCGGTGTATTTTTGGAGAAGAAGATACTGGACTTATCCAAGTTGGCTACCTGGCCCGATGCATTACAATAGATATCTAGGATTTTTGAGAGCATCCTACAATTCCCCTCATTGGCATTCATGAAGAACAATGCATCATCAGCGAAGAAACTATGCGATAGTTCTGGGCAAGAGTTACTGAGTTTTATACCCTTAAGTTCACGGTCCTGCAGACATTTATTAATCATCATAGATAAAACCTCCGCTGTCAAGATGAACAAGTAAGGCGAAAGAGGGTCGCCTTGCCGGAGTCCACGTCTTGGGATAACTGATCCAACACTTTCCCCTGAGACACATATATTCATTTTAACAGATGTAACACAATTCATCACCAGTCTGACCCACGTCTCACAAAATCCAAATTTTAACAGAATCAATTCAAGGAAATCCCATTCAATCCTATCATAAGCCTTACTCATATCCATTTTCAGGGCAAATTCATATTTCTTTCCAAGCTGTTTTCTACGGAGATAATGGTATACCTCATGTGCAATAATTATATTATCATGTATAAGACGTCCGGGGACAAAAGCACTTTGATTCTGAGAAATGCAACTATCAAGCAATGGCCTCATCCGATTGGCTATAATCTTAGAGATTATTTTGTATGAAAAATTACATAAGCCAATTGGACGAAAATGAGAGACATGTTCTGGTTTAGACAACTTTGGTATTAGAGTAATATTCGTACCATTTATAGCATGTAGAGACGAGTTCCCAGCAAAGAAGTCAATCACCATTGTGCAGACTGTGTCACCAATCTCTGACCAGGCTGATTGATAGAATTTCCCAGAGAAACCATCAGGTCCAGGGGCTTTTGTACTCCCTAGATCAAAAGCTGCAGCCTTGATTTCTTCATGGGTCACCGGCACAAGTAAGCTTTGGTTCATCGGCTCTGTGACTCTATTATCGACATAACCCAGCACCTCTTCAAAGGATCTCTGCCCCGTAGATGAAAAAAGTTGCTGAAAGTACTGAGTTATATTCTGAAATATTTCCTCCCTATCGGCCAGCCATTCCCCAGAGTCATCTTTGAGTCGAAGAATATTATTGTAATTTCTACGTTTTATGGTTGAGAGATGAAAGAATCTCGAATTTTTATCCCCAGCTTTCAACCAATCCACTCGAGACCTCTGCCACCAGTATTGCTCCTCTAGATCAAAGGCCTTCTCAATAGCTGCTGCAAGCTCAGCACACCTCCTAATTGTATCCTGATTAATATCTCCCTGAGATAGAGTAGCCAGCTCGGCTTTAAGTGTGTTGATCAAACTCTTATTGTTTGGGTATTCTTTTTTGCTCCAATTAATTAGCTCCTTCCTGCATGAAAAAAGTTTTGAGAGAAAAGTCTCAAGAGGAGATTCAGTATTTACCGTGGAGTGGAGCCATCCTCTAGTGATAACTCGAGAGTAATCTGGATGTCTAGTCCAAATAGCTTCAAATCTGAATTTTTTTGAGCGACAAGGTGATTTATAGCAGCAGTCCACTAACAGTAAGTGGTGATCAGAACCCATCGGGTCAATATGAAACACTTGCAACTGAGGAAAATCTTCTCTGAGAAGGACATTACCAAGTGCTCGATCTAGGCGTTCACGTATAGTATCACAGCCTTCACGTTTATTACACCAAGTGAAGCTAAAGCCATTAAAGCCCAAATCCATCAACAAGCAATCATCAATAAAAGCTTGAAAATTTATAATTTTCCTCCAGGCTCTCGGATTGCCTCCGCTTTTCTCTTCTTGAGTTGCAATGTCATTAAAGTCACCAACACAAAGCCAAGATTGACTTATACCTGTGGCAATTCTCACAATTTCACGCCAACATAGTTTCCTCTCATCTTCACTCACTGGGCCATAAACAAATGTTATATACGATGGAGCATCAAAAGAATTGGTAGTGACACTGGTATGAATTATATTGGCAGAAGAAAATAAGATATTGACAATAACATCATCTTTCCACCATAGGGACAAACCTCCGCTTCTTCCACATGGGTTTATAGTCCACTCCTCTGAAAATCCACATTTCTTCCTAGCCTTCTTCACAGTTCTTTTTTTTTGTTTTGTTTCCATAAGAAATACAATTTGGGGCTTATTCCGGTTACATTCCTCCTTAAGGTTTTTAACTGTCAAGGCTGCCCCGAGTCCTTGACAGTTCCAGGATAGGAGTTTCATTGCGAACCAGTGGTTGGTCCCATCCAACCACTGGCGTTTTGAAGAGAAGAAGAGGAATTAGTAGCAGTAGAGTTACCAATATTTGCATACCAGCTCTCAGGAAAATCAATATCCAACACAGCATGAGTCTGGGTAGCAGGCTGTGGCGTGACTCCCTTTTGTCCACTTCTGATGTGTTGCTTTAGACTTTTAACACTTCTTCGAACCCCTCTCCGAACACCCACTCCAGTCTCCTTGCGGGGTTGTTCTTGTTCTGGAGTTTCCTCCACAAAATTCAGTCGCCTACGCCTTGTAATTTCAGTGGGGCTCACTTCAAAAATGAGAGGCCTCTTTAAAGAAATACCTTGTAGTCCCACCGTAACTGCAGACATAGGTGAAAGCCCACTAAAGGGCACAATTGCTGTAGACTTCGCCTCATTTACGCTTGGATTATCTACTTTGGATTCCAAAAGACCTCAACAAAATAATTCTTGAAAAAAATTGAAAGGAACTTACTATTACTATCACTGTTAACATAAAAGTGGACTATTCATGATTGTGGCATAAATAAAGGAAATAAGAGAATAATAATATTTAATGACATTGAAAGCATTTTGGAAATACAATTTCTGCATATTTAAAAAATCAATTAAATATCATTAAACACGGTATAAAAAAATCTTTGCAGATTTCTATCAATCCATTAATTATTATTAAAAGCTTAATGAATTTATAAAATATTTATTTAAATTTTTAGTAATCCATTAAATATCATTAAAGTTTGATAATTGTTCTTAATAATCTCCTAATTTTTCTACTAGAAATTTGGAATGTTATAATTATGTATTATAAATCATTGTTGTTAGAAAAATAGAATTACTATTTCTAAGTTAAATCATTATAATTAGGACATAATTTATGGGGATGTAAAAAACAGAATCATCATTATTTATGGGAATGTAATGTCATTGATGGAGAGATAATTTCCACACCTATATTATCATTTTTTAAGAATTTTTTATTTTTTTCAAATGGAGGAAATTATAAAATAAAGAAAGTTAGGGAATATAAAAATTATCAAATCATTTCCAAATATAATTGATTAACCAATCAAGTATGAAAAACATGAATAAATAGAATTAGGAAATACCATGAAATAATGATTAAGACAGGGTATTTAATAACGGATGGATCCGACCCATTTCTTATGCAACCGGGTATTACACAAGTTTTCAAGAATAAAGTTAATGATTGATAATTTTTAAGATGTCTTATAGATATGCATTCTTAGTTATTATCGTTCATGCTCCTGCGTATCATCCACTGTAATTTTCCTAAAAAAGTACTCCTCCAATCCTTTATATAAGACATATTTGGAGAGTTAATCTTGATTCTAAATATAAGATAAAATTCTTATAATTGTTAATATTTTCCTAATTTATCCCTATTGATGTTCTCTCAATAAAGAGGAGGGGGAATAAGAGAATTAAGGAAGATGATTAGAGTATTTTAAAACATATATATCATATTACGTCACTTAACCAACTTCTTTAATCTAATAAAATTAGATAAATATGTGATGAAAAGTAGTTAATTTTGCTTCCAGTTAAGTTTAGATAATTCCTGAGCCGTTGAGCAATGTTAGTAATGGTAACGTACGCCGCGACACAGAAAGCGAGAGAAGAAACTGGTTGGCTCCTATACGTTCAAATTGCCCATCCTATCTTTTCCCTCCTAATCGCTGAGAGGAATAGTAAAGGAGTGGCCCTACAAACCACTAATAAGAAATTTGCAGGTTCCAATGATGGGATTTTTGTTTTTGTTTTTTTAAAGAAAAACGCATGTTTGCTTGGATAGTTGGTGTGCCTGCCAACTTTATGAAAGTCGGGAGAATAACGGGGTGAGTGGAGTATCTAGTATGATTTTCTTTTAAGTTTTTCGGCTAAAGGACAATCATGCTTTTTCATTAACGAGCTTAGTTAAGATGTAAAAGGGGAGTTTAAGAAGGGGAAGAACAAGTGGGTGCGTGGACTTCAGTGTTCGTTAGCTCCCCACTTTTAACCTAAAAGCTTCGATTCACAAGTTTCTGTAGTGAAAAGGGTAGGTTTTTTTTCAAAGGCACACACCCACTCCAAGCGGAAAATCGAGAAAAAAGTGAAAGACAAACGAAAAAAAAGGCCACGATGGGTAGCAAAGTCAGGAGAGAATAGCATTAAGTAGTGGTAGAGTACTACAGAGAGAGGGACACAACTTTGTCTTTCTTCTTTCCCCAACAGTAGTAGCAAAAGGGAAAGAAGAAAAATAAAGAAAAGCGCACATAATAGAATTCAATCAGTATTTGAGTAGAAAGATATCACGTTGGTGGTTACAAAAGCTGCAGGTCGCACAGAGAGAGAGAGAGAGAGAGAGAGAGAGAGAGAGAGAGAGAGAGAGAGAGAGGGCATGGTGGGGGATAAATGATGAAACTCCTTCATCTGCCTTCCGGGTGCAACGGGAAAAGCTCCAGAGTTGTATGTTGTTGCTCTTTATTACACGACCCACTTTGTCCTTGAAAGCCCTCAAATGTCCAGCTCCTGCACTTCTTCTTGTACGGACTATCCTCCTCTGTGCCTCCTACTTCACCCTTCAGATTCAAAAATATATAATTAATACATACTGAGTGATGGACCCCTATGAAGTAGTGGAGATGGTAATAATTAAAATGATGAGGGAATATTTGTGTGTTAGATAATAATAATAATAATACATGTACATACCAGGGTTGCGTCAAAACTGATAGCAGAAGTGGAAGTGGATCTGGGACTGTGAGAGAGGCGAAGACTGTTTCGTTTCTGCTTCTGCCTCTCGCGTGCTTTGTGGTTTTGGAACCAATAGAACACATTCTTGCCCTCAATCTTGCCATACTTGGCTAGCTGAGCTGTGATCTGCTCTATCTGCTGAGCGTTCGGGGTTCTCATCCCACCTCGGTACAGCATCTCCAATATCCCTATCTGCTCCTGCGTCGGATTCCACCTCGTCCCTCCCGGGTGCGTTTCCACCTGCGCGTACAACAAAGCATTATATTTAGCTTCTAGAAGCACATGTCGCATATCATGTTACATCAATGATTTTGTAGCCTAGTGATAAGCTGCTCAATGTACCTGGGGTGAGTCTCTGGGAGGATCGTCGGAGAGTTTGCGGGGGCCACTTTCGGGGCGGATGAAGGTCTTGAGGTCGAAAGGGGTGGTGGGGGAGGAGGGGAGCTTGGGGGCGAGGGGGCGGAGGCGTTTGCAGCCGAGGGAGGGGGAGGGATCGTGTTCCCACAGTGCACGTGCCAAGTGATGAACCTTCATGCTTCCCATGGTCGACAAATTGAGGCTACGCACCTCTCTCATTATATACAACACGACACACTCACTAAAGTCACCAAGTGGGGAGTGAGGTGGTGCCTGCAACAACCAAGACCAAATCATGAGCTCCGGTTGACTTTGCATTGCCCTCCTTTAAATAAATTAACCCCTCTCTCTTATCACTTGTATGTATGTTGGTCCGTCAAATCCCTTTTTCTCTTCCTTCTCTTCTTTCTTGGGGTGTAATGATAAGGTCTCCATGCTTTTCGGTGGCCTCTTTGGCCCTCTCTGTATTTCAAAGCTTTTGGCGATTAAAGTGACCTCACTGCAGAGGAATGAAAAAAAGATTCCTCCAATCCCAAAACTTGAAAATGCACTCTCCCTTCGATCTGCTTTCCAAGATACGGATTTCATTCATTTATTTATATATATATATATATATATAAATGTAAAGGAATGAGGGAGAGAAGCGTGGCTAATCAATCTCTCTCTCTCTCTTCCTTTTTTTCAAGTGGCAGAGAATGTTGAAAACACAAAATTCACCACAACATCTGAAATCTATACTCTCACAATTTCCCACTTTCGGAACTGTATCTCCATTTCCCATATATACTGATAAAATATATGTAGTAGAGACCAGACCATGCACCATTTAGCCTGTTTCCATATCTACGCACTATTTTATATTCAAATCATTGATGCCCTACCACAAACGAAATTATATACTATACATGTAACGTGCGTGTATGTGTGTAGATGAAATAATAGGATTGGGCAATAATCACTTCCACGTAAACACATATAGTGTGTGTTTGGGGGGCGCGTTTGAGCCCCCCAAACGCCCAATTCTCCATCAAACGCCCAATGGGCAAACTGAAAAAAAATTGTGAGTGTTTGTGGATCAAGGTGGGTAATTGAGCTTAAGATTGACATAATAGCTTTTGGTATAAGCTCAATTTTGGAGCTTTTGGTGATTTAGCTTTTGGGAAGAGTGAAAATAATTAAAATATTTTTTCAGTTGTGTCCAGTGTACTATCAGACTTATTGCAATTTTACCCTTAATGTACTTTTTTTGCTACAAAAATTAATTTCAACTATTATTTGGTGTTTTTAACCCTTAAAATATTTTTTCAACTGTACCCAATGTGTTATCAGACTGATTGCAATTTTATCTTTAATATACCTTTTCAGTTCCAAAAATTATTTTAAACTATTTTTTGGTGTTTTTAACCCTTTAAAATATTTTTCCACCCACTCTCTCTTACTATTATCACAAAAGTCACTTATGCTTAAGTCAATCCAAACAAGTTTTATTTTTACAAAGGTCATTTATACAATCGCTGTTCCAAACATAAATCACATTACACAATCGAGCTTTTACCAAAATTGAAATTACCAACCGCTAAATTGAGAAACTCTATTTTTCCCATCGCTCTTCCAAACACACCCATATTATTGAGTTTTGAGTGCGGCTGGCCACCAACTCATCACGTGAGTAAAGGCAACCAATTAAACATATATTCAAGAAATTATCCCAACACGTATGTCACACACGTGCGTTTCAATACGTGTGCACGAGAGGCTTGCACCGCACACGTGTTTCGGTCAAAATATATGATGGTTAATCATCACAATTATGCACCCGCAAGCGAGGGTGCTTTCATTGTCCATTTTCACTTTTGATTCTGTATATAGGTTCATAAATTATGATGACTTCGATTTTTTCATTATTATTGGCCTTCTGTTGCTATTGCTCGCCATTATTTGAATCCCACCAGTGAGGAGACTGTCCAAACATATGAGAACAGAAAGCTTTCTTGTTCCTGGTAATAATGTTGGTGGCAATTCTTAGGTATAGTTCAATCTATTTCCCTATCTGTGTTTCTCCAACCAAATTATATGCAATTCACCTGACTTCCAAAATTAGTTATTCCACATAATGCGAATGGATATATTGTTTTTCACACATGCAAATATTACATTGGCCGATAAGTGTTTAATCCCCCCAAATAAAACTAAAAAAAGAACTGAGGACGATATGATGTGATAAATTTCAACATCAGGATTGCACATTTATAGATGGAAAGGTGAAAGTAAATACACATTATATTACCCACCAACTTTAATGTTTATTCTTTGGGTAGATTTTCTTAGAAGGATTCGTGATTCGGACAAGTATATATCATTAAATAAGTTGGGTAAGGTAAAAAGGTTCGATATATATATGATTCCCTTTCAATACCATAACTCCTTTTAAACCTAGAAATGCAATAAACAGGGAACTAAAAAAAGCGTGATGTGAATTTCAAGCCCTTTTTATTGTATCTTTGCATGATAAAGAGGTTGGATTTTTCCCAGAAAAATATTTGCCTATTATTATCCTTGATAAGAACTTAACTGTGATCTCTGGGCCTCCATTTTCTCAGATCATTCTGTTCGTGTCCATGACTACTAGTGTGTGACTTAACTTTATTCTGCATCCATACTGTCAGGTTAAAATTTTCTTTTGGCTGTCTGTGTAACGAGTTACACGAGCTTTCCAATTGACCTTTTTTAAAGCCCTTCCAGAGAAATGAAATATTGCTGTTATCGGTGCGAAAATAATGGGCGATGATTCAAGTGTGTAATGGCCAGCACCGATAGAGATAAAATAATTTCCACAAGTGATGTTGAATAACTTTTGATCCAGACAATAATTAATGATCAAATTTGATGAGTTGCATGGTGTGCAATCAGTGCAAATAGTTTATTAATATTCCTGCCTTGTAGTTAAATTAAAGGGGAAAGATTAAGTTGATTTAACTTTTAATTTTAAAAACTGGGGTGGGATTGGCCAGCTGTCGCTATATGTGGAAGTGGAAATGGGAGAGATAATGATACCAAAGTTGACAAATGTGGAGATTAAGAGGGCGATGAGGCCATTTTGTTTGGCTCCATTCAACACGGATCCCGTATCTGATTGCACCACACATTTACATCTTATCGGCCTTCAATCACGACAACACAAAGCAAAATTTTCTTTCCTTCAATTTCTAGCTATAAACACCTAGCTATAGAGGTTTTCATGATTCTGTTCCTATTTATCTTCAAATAGCCAATTCAGGAACAGCTTTGTTCTACTTCTAGCCAGCTAATCTTACATCTCAATTATACCCCCCACGTCACTTTGTGCCTCCCTAAACCTACGCAATTACATGATGCCAAGTATTACGTGAGTCTGTATAATTATTGATACGACTCATAGTTCAATAATTATTCATCTGCCGAGGAAGGTGGAACAGATATCATTTTCAAACCCGTAATCATCATAGAATTAGACCGTAGGATAGTATTATTATATGCAGATAGATTTATGTTTATCCAATGCCTTAAAACTGTAGTTCCATGAATCATTTTCAATTATGTATGTGTATCCCCATTCTTAATCTAATTATATCATCTAAGATTTCTTTTCACTCCCGCTTGTGTTTCATACCAACAAGCTTCGACTTCCATCCAATACAAATGCATATTGCTGGTCATACGTACTATTAGTTGCTTCTTGACTTCGAACAGATCAGATCTTAAATTTGTTTTTTGGGATACAAAAGCATATGGTTTAATTGAACTCGTACGCCACAAACTCTCCCTCTAACACATAGGTAAAGTTATAAACTTAAAAGAGTCCCTTCATTCCCATGTTTTTCGAGGCAGGTCATTCCGTTACGTTATTGTTTAGTATTTCCACCAGTTAGCGAAGAAATAGCTGTGTGTATGACAAATGTTTATGATTCAGAAAGACGTTGAAACACCCGCTAGGTAGGTGCAGAAGCTTGGTATGGATAAATCAAATGCCGAGGCAATGAAGGAACATATTGACGGAATTGGCAGAGTGGGAAAAAAACAAAATGAACGACATAATTACGTGACTGCTACAGATGATTGTACGTCAATAAGATGATGATGATGTTGAGTGAGAGAGGAATTGAAGCACCATATATGAAACTAAGAGAGGCAGAGATAACGGAAACGAAACAGGGTGAGAGAGAGAGAGAGGACAGATGAGGCGATGTGAGTGGAGGATGAGAAGGTTTTGTCGTGAGGAGGAAATAGGAATGTGAAAAAGGAAGGAGGGAGATATATGAGAAGTGAAAATTTGGGTCAAAGATAAAGGAGGAAGGGGTTGGGTGGCATGATAGGAAGTGGAGCCCACACAGTGGAGGAAAGCGGTGGGAATCCATCATTAGGGGAAGACAAGGCCATCATTTGCACGTGTCCATGGACCATACACGTACATTTCCATCCCCTCTAGCTTCACTTGTTCACTTACACTTTGCTCTCTTAGCTAGCTTGCTTCCTCTTTTACATTAATTCTCATTTTTATCAATTTTCCCCCCCGCCTTCTTCTGTTTATAAATTCAGTCCTTGCTCCTTCATTTGGTTTTGTATGTTTGTGTATGTAGCCAGTTACTTTTGAAAATCTATTCTTTTTTATGAACATTTAGGAAGTTAAGAGTCCCATTGACTGATCTGGTTCATGAAACTACAAGAACGACAAGTTCTTTTCCCACGAACTTATAGCTGCGTACCAATCATAATTAAGCTAATACAACTCCTCGTTGCCTAAGTTAGCTCACTATTTTTGTGTACTTACTTTTGGGTAATAATTATATAATCTTGCCCATTGTTGATTCGTTATTAATTAATTTTCGCTGCGATCTGGAAGAAAGGGATCGGCTTTTATACTTAAAATGTTTTCATTAATGCAATTGTAATAATTGAGTTTATTTTGTGCTTTCAGCTAGCTACTTGGAGATCAATATGGAGCTCCTTATTCAATTTTGCAAAACTCTGTTTTCATTGAATGTTTGTTTATATATCTAGCCCTCTTCTTATAGGTTTTACTCTTCAAACCCCATTAGTTTATAGAAGGCTACTTTTACTAAACAATAATTTTTTAGAAAAAAATATGCTTTCCCAACGTTACTAGTTTCGACAATGATATTTGAAAATGAAATCTAAAATTAACTAACTTGGACTCATGCTTTACATAGGCCATTCATGAATTAATATAAGATTCTTATATATATATATATATATATATACTCTGATCTTAAAACACATGAGCTTATTGAAGGGTTTATTTTGATTCTAAATGTAAGTTTTTATTACCCTTTGTTTCGTAGATTTATTTTTTTCTTAAATTATCCTTGTTTATTATATATATTAAACAACAATTTCCATCAACATGAGTAGTTACAAATTGAATGTGTTATTTTAGAAAAATCAACACATATTTTCTTATCAATCACCAATTTAACTAATTTTTTTAATATTTATAAATTAGTTACCTAGTTTCTATATATATTCATTACAAGAGTGGTAGATGGGTAAAAAAAGACAATTGTTCGGTTGTTGTTGTTGTTGTACAAGGAGATGTTGTTTCAGGTATGCTATGATATATTCATGTGTGGACATTTTTGTAATTGTAATATATAGATGTTCTGAAACTAACAGTTATAATTAGTGGTGGAGCCAAGATTTTATCATAAGGGTTCAAGATTGGAAAACATACATATAGTATAAAGTTTGCATAAATTTTGAGTGGAGATGGTCAGATGGAGATACAAATAACACCTATATAATGCCTCTAGCAGTCTCTCTCTTTCCACCACTCTATAGGATTTCTTATAAGAGACTTCCGCATTATACTAGTAATTAGAAACATCAGTAACCCGTCCATAATGGAATCAAAATCGTCATTGTCAGAGGCAAAAGAAAAAAAAAAAACACACAGAGATGCTCAAATAAATTTCCATAAAATGAACTCCCGACCCAGCTTTTTTATTCGGTTGGGCATGGAGCTCTAACAATTTACTAGCTTTAATCATAAGCAAAAACCCAAAACGCTGGTAGGTGAGGTGAAATGTCTTGATACACTGACCTGAGGCTGAAATCATAAAATCTAGATGTAGGTGAAACTGACTGTGTAAGTAACTGTTGAGAAGGAGGGAGTAGTGAGGTGACTTTTTATTTCTATTCTCATAGACCTCATATTTTGGTTGGAAACCTTTTAGCTTGGGAATTGATGGAAAAGGATTGATGGTTGCTTTATTAATGTATAAAGCACAATAAATAAAGTGAAATGCGGGAATCATCATTGTTTGGATAGAAATATATTCGGAACCAAGATCTAGATGGGGCATCTTTATATATTCACTCAGCTCATGACTTTTATGTTGCACAGTGTTTTAATTCCCCTCTTTCTTTTTCCTTTTTTTTCCCGAGAAAAGTGAAAGAAAGCTAAGGAGAAGAATGAAAGAGCATGATCGCTTGGTGAAATACTTGTCATTTCATGTAAGGCAAAGTGGGTGCAAATGTCCAGAAAAATAAAAAGAAAGATAATTAATAATATTAATTTTGTTAAGATGGAGAGTGAATTAATCCACTGAATGGATGACAGTACAAGCACACTTAGTTGAATTGATCAATGGCATTGAAATATCATTCACTGTACAAACTTTTCACCTCTTTCCTCTCATCTATTCTCCTTCTTTTGCCTTTTAAATTCTTTTCTTCCCTTTTACTTCTTATGTGTTGCTTTTTACCTCTTTGTGCTGTTTCCACTTTGCACGAACTCGGTTGATTATGAGTTAAAAAGAAAAATCCCCACCGCTCTTCTCAACTCTAATGCCTTCTCTCTGGTCATCTTCTTTATGCACTTTTCTTATTGAGGGAAAAAAAATTTAAAAAAAAAAAAACAGAAACAAAGTGCGCCTCAAAGTTGACAGGAAAGGATATTGATGTCGTCCATCTTGTTTTCCCGCCACAACACATACCACAATAATACAAACTACATCACATTGCCAACCCATTAAGTCATGTCTATATATATTTATCTATCAGTCAACTTTTATTTTGATGTCTTCAGTTAACAAAATTACCTATACATGTTTTGATGTTATTTATGGTAGCTTTCTCGTACAGGTAATTAACAAGAAGAAGAAGAAGGAGAAGAGGTGAGATTATCATTGAAAGAGATTTGGCGCGGTTAAGTCTTAATGCTCAACCAACTTTTCTATACATGCACACATAAATTGAAGATATTGCCTACACAATACTATGGAGGAAAAAACAAAGATGCTTAATTTTATGTAACTAAAGTATTTTAGCCTGTATATCCAGCAGTTATATATTGACCTCCAATTTGAGTTGAGCTGAGAAGGGCCACAGAGTCGACAAAGCTCTCCAACAAGTATAAACTACTGATTAGGTTTTGCATAACCTTCTACAAGTTGAGTTATAGTTAAAAAAAGAAACTTTATTCCAATTAAAGTATACGTTTAGTTGATGTACTTTAATATATCCGCAGGAAGCTCGCAATGGTTATGTTTAGCTAGCAGTAACCGTTACTCACCTGATCTATTTATCTCCAACAGTTTAATTAGTCTTCTGGAAAAATTTTTGAGGGGGAAGGGAGTCATTATAGAGAGAAATTGTCGCGGTAGGAAGAGTGATGCCAGCCACTGCCTGTTAGGAAGAGCGGAGCAAAGATTATATATTCCAAATGACAAAAATCGTATGGAGTAAAAAAAAAAATTAAATGAGCAAGAAAAATAATAAATTGAGACACATCAATTTAACATGGAACTATTTCTCTCTCAATGCGAGTAAGAGTAAATGAACATGACCTAAAACAAAAGATTTTACTATCTCATACGACGATAGAGCTGGGAATCAGGGCCGGCTCTAAAGGGCTAGGGGTCAGGAAAATTGCAGTTTTTCAAGGCCCGACCCGAGAGCATCAGGGCCACTTTTCACAATATTTAACTATTTTTCTTGCGTATTTTCCCCAAAGAAATATAATTAGTAAATAACAACGATTAAAGTTCTAATTTAATACATAAATGTTGTCAACATTAAGGTTTAAATAACACGTCTCTTGCAACAAACAAACACAGTTACTAATGTATAATCAAAGTTAAAATCATGTCCATAAATAACTCACATAAAGGCCAAAGTATAAGAAGGCAAGAAACTAAATACTCTAATCTCTAAACAACATGAGTATGACGATTATCATTTTCACCTTCTGCGCCACTATCATCAATTTCAAGGACATTTGATTGTGTTTCACTTTGAGCAGTAGGTTCAAGTAGTCAAATAATCACAACCTCCATAAAAAATCATACTCTATTAGGCATAATAGTATATAATATGATTTTAGTCTAAATAGGCAAAACAATATACTCAAAAATCACAATATGATTCAATTAGACAAAACAATATACTCAAAAATCATACTCTATACAATATGAGGACAGAATGACATATAGATTCAATAAGGTAATTAAAAAAATGTAACATGGTTCCTTTCCAAGTAAAAAAAATAAAAAATAAACGGGCCTAAAGGGCCGGCCCTTTTAAGCCCGAGGTCCTACAGGGTCAGCCCTTTTAGGCCCGACTTCCTTTTAAGGCTTTAATTTACAAGCCCGACCCTTGAATGGTCAGGGCCTAAAAGGGCCGGTCCGACGGGCTCGGCCCATTTTCCCGGCACTATATGACGACAAGTAGTTTCATCTCATCCAAAAATTACCAATGGATTATATATATATATATATATATATAATAGAAGAGCAAATAGCTAGAGTTATAAAATATGCGTATCTCTTGGGCCTTGGGAGAAAGACACAATCTGCGTGTGCTAGAGATTATCAAACTATAACACACCATAAAGGATAAAGATTAGACGTTGTAGATCTTCCCAGGAAAAATTCAGCCAGGACAAAGATTAAACAACCACTCAATTGCCTTCTAAATAACAACCCACACAAATTGCAATGCATAGGATGTGTTCCGAGGTTCATACCAAATCTGAGGAAGATAGGAAGATCCAATCAACAATCCCATCGTTCAGATTTGAGATTTGTATTTTCAAATCACCATACAAAATTCATCTCCATCAGACAACGAGTCATCGTTTGATCGTTAACTTGATTATAATCACTCAAATAAAACTATAGCAAATGTGACTCCTTTCACTAAAATTCTTGGAAAGTTAGAGGATTTCAATGTATGATTCGACCATTCAAAACAAAGCTTCCCATATTAAGCTTCAATAGATGATTAGACCATTCACTTTTTAGGGTTCTCTCAATTTTTCTTTTTCTTCTCACTAAAAAAATACATAAAATAAAATTGAACAGTTAAAATTTTGCCTCCACATATAAGTGGAATCCTATTGCCCAATCCGCCATCTATCTTACAAGTTTCAACTGTTTGTGTTAGTTCAAGTTTGAATGATTATGGAGATCCCGTCAATAACAATAATAATAAAAAAAAAAGATTACGGAGATGAATAGGGGGGTGAGTTGGAATTTGATTTGTGTGTTGAGATTTCGAGTTATAGGCTTTACATAAAAATCCATTTGAAATGAAAGTCCGAAATAAATCCCCGAGTTCATTTGCAATCTTGCAGACGCTCTTACGCTTGTTGGCTCATTTATATTGGATATTAACCAAAAAGGTAATATTTTGCCGTGCTAAATAGTACAGTAGTTGCTGAACGTATAGAATGGGCTTAAATGGCCCATATTTCCTGTGTGTTTACTTTAGATACTGGACTTTATTACTCATTAAATACGAGGAATGGGTTTTTGTGCCAATCCTGTGTATGTTTAAATTTTCCTTCATCCCCAAACAAAATAAATTGTTGATTATAAATTGAGTTGCGTCTAATGTTTAATAGAAGGGGATAGCTACTCGTAACGTGACAAACTAAATTTGACTTTTGTTAGGAGAGTAGCCCGCTCACATTTAAAATTCAACAGTTTCTTAAATAAAATTATCTTTAATAAGAAAATGTATGTATTTAGCAAAAAATAATAATAATAATAAATAAATTGTTAATTAAGATGGTAAATGGATGCACCTTTATTAAAAAAAGTAGGGTAAAGGTGCAATTTTAACAATAAAGTTTTATGTTAGGGGCATCTGACACCATAAAGTTTTTTAGGGTGCTAAAATACACATAAACTCTACAAAATGGGACAACTTTGCCACAATCGTTAACTTACGCAAACACCGTTACTTTAACATATGTGGTCCCACACGGTGTGAACATCATTTTTTCCTCCATTTACTGTTCATCATCATCTCCCATTTTACCGTTCATCATCCTCACCATTTTCATCGATCTGCAGCAGAGGGAGAGGAGAGAGAAAGGCAAAAGGCCACCATTCATTGTTTACTAACCATCGTCATTGCCGAGAGAGAGATACGCCACCGATGTTCCTCTGGAATAGAGGAAGAGTAAGGAGCCACCGACCACTGTTGAAGCTCCTACTTCATTGGAAGAACCAAAGCGAGAACGAAGACCGGAGGGTAAGCTGTGCTCTTTTCCGGCGATTTCTTAGAGGGGTCAAGAGGACATGCCGCCACCGACGCATAAATTTCGGTCGACGCAGTCACCGTGGTCACCTCGCCTGACGCTGTTGAAGTTGCCGCTGCCGCTGCATATTTAGGTGGTTGCACCAATATGTTCCCAACAAGAACAAACGGAGCTGTTTGTGATGTAAAATTGTTGTGAATCATAGGACTTTGTCTTCTTGTGTGCAAACGAAATTTCTGAAAACAAACACTTTCAGATTAATTCCTTCAATGAATCAATTCATACACAAACATCTACCAGTCATATAGATTTAACTATTGAGATAAAAATTCACAAATACATTACCTGCAAGTGGCTTTTGACTTCATCGTTTGTGAGGCCATCGACCTTCATGAGCTCTCTAAAGTTTGCAGAGGAGGAAGGGGTCAGGAGCAAGAAGAAATTTTCACAAAAAAAAAAAAAAAAATCACTGCGTGGGACCCAGTAACGTCTGTTTGCTCTAAGTTAACATATTTGGTAAAATTGCCCCAATTTATAATGTTTATGTGTAATTTAGCACCTTAAAAAACTTAATGGTGTCAGATGCCCCTGACACAAAACATTATTGTTAAAATTGCACCTTCACCCAAAAAAGTAATACAAGTTTGAATATCTGAAAACTTTTCGTAGGACTAAAGGAACTAATTTCAAGCTTGATACCTTTCATCAAATTTAAAAAAAAATTTATTTTATCTTTGACCCAAACAAAATTTATTTTCTTACAATGGATTTTAATTTTATAACAAAAAAAAGAGAAGAGCAGTGAGATAAAAAAATATACTACCCTGGGATCCAACTTCACTGTGTGAATTGAGAAAAATCATTTGCACTCGGGGAAGAATGAAAATGAAGGGATAATATATTTTCTTCTAAAATACGTCAAAATTATTTTATTTATATTGTTAATAATATATCCCACGACAAACTTTATTAGATCAGCTTACGTCGCCTTTGATCTCTCAAATCAAGATCGATTCATCAAGTAAAAGTATAATCAAAATAATATTGCTTTATCATTAAATTTGACGTGACTGATCTTGGCCTTTCTTTCTTTCTTTTACCAGCAGGCATTGTTTGCAAAATCGTTTTTATTTTTACATAGAAGGGTTTTTTTTTTTTTGCCGAACATTAGAACTTAGAAGGTTTTCAACTCTTACATTTTTAGTTGCATCCCATCTTATTTTATTGTTGTAAAGCTCTAGAAAAATGGGGTGGAAGCGAGGGAGTGGTCCGTGAAGGCTCACTTGGGAAAAGCTGCCCAAATAGAAGGGGCCGCATTTTGCCGCCTTGCCACATGTTAGACGGCTTGGCCCACTTCTTTTGATTCTCTTCTATACTTTACCGGACTTAATTTTCCTAACCTATCTATTGCGCCCCAAAACTTTTGTTTTGAAGCCATTAAATAATGTCGGGGTTTTGTGACTTAAAACCAGGAAATTTTTGATGATGATTTCGAAAAACCAACTAGCCCCACTGATATTATTATGCATATCTGGAAGAAGTTTGTGTTGGTAGACAACCTAGTTGATGGTGTGACTTTTACTTTAGAAAACCCCAACGCCCTATGGCAAGCTCCTGTGGTTGGGTGGGTGAAGGTTAATGTAGATGGAGCTGCTTCTATTTCCTCATCCCAAGCAGGCTGTGGGGGTCTATTGAGAGATAGCAAAGGATGGTGGATTGCAGGATTCATGAAATCTCTGGGGATTTGTGGAGCTTTCCAGGCGGAAGAGTGGGCTTTACTAGAAGGATTAAAAATGGCATGGGATCTGGGTTACAGAAAGGTTATAGTAGAATCTGATGCGAAGGAATTGATAGACATGCTACTACAGGACGAGACGATTAATGGAAGCCAGGTGTTCAGACAAATCCAGGAGCTGATTCACAAGAATTGGCAACTAACACTGTCTCATATACCAAGAGACCTAAACAGAATTGCAGATGCCTTAGCTAAGCTGGGAATTACTAAATCAGCTATATTGGAGGAATGCCCGTCAAATTTAAGGGCATGGGTTCACCAAGAGAGTTTGGGATTAATTTCCCCTGATATTTAATTTTATGTTATGTAAGCTGGAGCACCAGCATTCGATGATTACCAAAAAACTAACATCAAACACTTGTACCAATGGGCGCTCAGTCAAGTTGGTAAGGACTACGGCCGGCATTCCTCAGGACGAGGTTTCGAATCCTAGGGGGTGACAGACGCGATAATTAACGCAGCCTCAAAGAGGTTGTCCCATCGGTACCGACCTACCCGCGTAAGTGCTCCTCGGTTGGGGTCCGGATTAGTTGGAGGGCGGGCAATGAACCCAGAATATCCCCCAGATACCGGATGATTTATATCAAAAAAAAAAACATCAAACACTTGTTTTAAAGTTTTTTTTTTTCTTTTAATCTGGTGAGTTTAAACTCCATGTAAAGGGTATAATTGGTGCGTGGGTTGTAACAAAAAAACAATAGCTTAGAATATTTTCAAATTAAATGAAGCTATTTTTACCAAAAAAATATGCAAAATCTGGACAAGCTGATTTACACTTATATTTATAATTCATAAGAAGTTACATCATTTATAAGTTGTCATCACTCAAATAATATGCCTAGCAAAACATTAATAATATATTCATTGCATGGTACTACCTTTAGTTCTAAATGTAGAATTGAGTTTATAGTGTAAGCTAAATCGTAATTTAGGACTGAAGCAGTGTATAATTGCATCCAACAAGAATCATGATGCCTAATAAAAATTTTGATCTTGAAATGCTCTCTCATGTTCTTAATATAAGAGATATTTATGAAGTTGATCTTTATCCTAAATATGAGACATATTTTTCATATTTGTCAATCTTTTCCTAATTTATCCCCATTGATGCTCACTTTATAATAATCAATGAGGAGAGAGAATGAGGGAATTAAGGAAGATAATGAGGGTATTTTGAAAAATACATATGATATTAACCAACTCAACTAACTTCCTAAATCTAATTAAATTATGTAAATATATCATATATTAAGGATCATAAGAGTAACTACTATATGGGGCAGCTGGCGTAGTGCATGCTCAAAAGAAACATAAAAACAGTGGTGCTTTTTCCTCAAAAAAATTTATAAAAATCAATATACATACATAATATATGAAACAAAATCAATATTTATGGTGTTCTTTTGTTATCTTTATTGAAATTCGTGTTATTTTGCTTAAAAAGTAAAAACGTGCACAGTTAATTGGCACAAAAAATAAACAAGAAGGAGTGAACTGATATGTGTTATGCAGGGATTTGAAATTTATAATTAAGCACAATCATGCAAGGATGAGAAGGGACGGCTTGTTGAGAAAGCCTTTATCATGTCCTTGATTATTAGTAGTTGATAAAGTAAATATGATTCCATAGTGTATGATAGGCGCAAAAGCGAAAGGCTACATCATGTCTCGTTTTCAGTTTGGATGATGTTTCCCCAATTCATTGGTCGCGTTTGGTGATGAGTACGACCCCGTTCTCTGACATCATTTCCTTCACAATCTACGCAAGCTAATTAAGTATATTATACATAAGCAAATTGTAAGAATGTACGTTGACAGATTTAACATTATACTGTTATTATATATTTTATACGATTACATTAAAAAACAAACGAGGAAAGGGCTTGTTTGGTTCGTGAAATTTCAGGTTATCAATGGATGGGGATTGGGAAAGGAGTAACGTATGTATCTCTCCTCCCATTGTCAACGGTCAAGCGCATTTGGTTGCTGCTTGTCCCCAGAAGGATCATTCCCCATCCAAGTTCATGAATTCTTCCATTTCACTGATCATGTCGATGATATACCTAATGCTCTTTCTACATTGAGAATGATCGATGCTAGCATATTTACCATAATATCCTCATCTCCAAGCAGCTGAGCGTTGGAGAGGCAAAGAAATGAGTTATGCGACACCCTCAAACTGGACATTACGGTCTTTCACATAACAAAAATTTGAAACTAAAAATCTCATTTTTAAGTAGTTATAACTCTTAATTTCATGAGAATCAACACCTACTTGATCAAGCTCGATCTCTTTTCCTGTGACCACTTACTGTACACATCAAGACTTCTTTCCATTAATTAATTAAGGTAATTTAATCTTTCTGGCAATCCCTAAGTTTTTTATTATTCCCTTATGCCCTTATCATAAAACCCAGTTATTTTTTTTTATAAATTTTCTTCCTTAATATATTTCTTTAAAAAAATCAATTGAGTCTCTTATATGAAGGTTAGAGGGAAATATGATTGAAATGTGACAATATATTTAATTATCCATGCAACTCAAAATTCAGCTCTGCACAAGGCATGCAATATTGTATATCCCACTTGAAAAGGAAAAAAATGATATATAAAAAGAAAAATGTTATCTTCTAGATCATTTGAAGTTGAATGCCATATATCAAGGCCTAAGAATTAAATTTGACAAAAGTAGAGTAGGGGACTGGGGTGGCTTTTATCGGAAAGAAAAATAGGGAATTAGACATACATTTCCAATATATACACTTTCTCTATGTTTGGATGAAGAGAAAATTAGACGAGAAAACTCCCAAAAGTACTAAATTTTTTAGTCATTTTTAGAAGTTTTCAATTTTAGTATTCTTTCCCTATTTTTCCTTCACTTTTTTGTCTATCCAAACATAGGGTCAAAGGACAAATGCTGATTAATTTAATCAAAACATATCTGGCCTATGCATGTATATGAAGCAGGGAAGGTCGTATACAATGAAGGGTCGCGATCAAATGCGTTAGGTCAGGGACGATATTTGTCAGCTCGCTTTGGGATTTTTCTGCGTAATTAAATATCGAGTTTAGTATTAGATAAGGTAGATCATCGTCCATTGTGGAAAATGAATCGTGCTCCCTTCTGTCCTTATAAATAATTTTTATTATGTAAAACGAATTAATAGTTACGATTAGTTAAAAAGATAAATATGTAACAAATGTCATGTTTCTTCTAAATATCCTCCTATTTATAAAAAAGAGCATAGGAGAGAATGAGTAACAAATTTGAGAGAGTGTGAATATAAAATATGAGAGATAATGTGTAATAAATGAGTAAATAAAAGAGAATTAGTGATGAGTAGGGGATAGTTAATATAATGGTGTGTATTTAATAGGGGTAGAAAAGAAAAAAATAATTTAGATTTTGAGGCATAAAAAAAAATTATTTATAAAAATTAACCAATGGAGTAATTGCTATGAGTTTCACATCTTGTCCATAAATTTCAACTCGTTTGTCTTCTTGTCGTGGTGCTAATTGCTTGGTCAGAATTATATCAAATTGATTTGGATATGGCAGCACTCAGCCCCGGCCCTTCGTTCTCAGCCGTCCTTTGCAAACTAAACCTCACATACATAAGCTTCTGTCAAATCTTTTGACTCACTCATTACACCGATCCCCAGCAATTACCAATTGAAAAATCTCTTCTCTCATCTTGACCATCTTCATCACATCACATATTATTAATTTATATATGACCCCCCATAAATCTCTATCTGTGCCTGATTGCCGGTGCTATAATTAATTAATTCTTATAACACGGTATTCTTTTGAATAAATGAATGCGTCTTCTTTTGAAGCTTTTAAAATTCATCGAAGACATGTTCAAGCCGATTGGAAGAAACATGTTTTTATTATTTATAGATAAGAAATGTGAAGGGATCACCTGTACCGTTTCTATCTTTTGTACTTCCTTTTCAAAAGATATAAGAAATTACAATAAAATAATTCTCGCACTCATGGATGGCGGCGAGCTAATCTTCAACAATTATTGGAGTGCAAGTAGATAAACAGTGAGGTAATAGTTACCGACCACGAAGAATGGGTATGATGAAATATTTTAAAATGAAGTGGTGTTTTTGTTAAAAATTCATGCTTTTATGAATTAAGAAATTTATATGAAGTGTTATCCAGAGAGTTATAATACTAGGGCATTATTTGGTTAAATGGAGGGGAGGGGAGGGGAGGTTAAATGAGAGGAGGCGGGAGGACATAGAAGAGGTTATGAGCTTGTTTGATTGGATGGGAGGGAAGAGGAAGAGAAGTTTTTTGTTTGGTTCAAGAGGGGAAGGGTGATGGGCTAATTAAATATTAAGAAATATGCCCTTAGTATTTTATTTAAATATTAGGTTTTGAGGTGTTGGGAGGAAGATTGAGAGACGACTCGTAAACATTAAAACTAATAAGAAGAGCCGTCGTCACCATTTTCTTTCTTGAGTTGATATTGAGTTTAAAGTCAGAAAGAATTTGATTAGATAGATTTTATTAGATATGTTTTCTGATTTATTTAGCTGATCCTAATGACAATCATATGAGTTTTAATAATCAGATGGATAAACTTGGGATAATAAAAAATTAGTATAAGTATTTTAGTCAGGATAAAACATACTCCCTCCAGTCCTATTTATAAACAATTTTCCCCTTGTTTGCGTAAAATGAACTGGTAGTTAAAAATAATAAGTGTGTCAAAAATGCCATTTTTTTTCATATATACCCCTATTTATGAAAAAGAGTATAGGAGAGAGAATAAATAACAAGTATGAGAGATAATGACTATAAGATGTGAGAAAGAATGGACATTTAATAAGGATAAAATAGGAAAAAGAATATTATATTTTCAGACAAAAAGTTAAAGTTACTTATAAAAGGGATCAATCTTATGAGAGAGAAAATTGCTTATAAATAGAATCGGAGGGAGTAATATTTTTCACCTCTTAAAAAATCCTTAAATTTGGAGAGGTGCATAAGAAGGGGGAGGAAGCACTAAAAGACAAATTTCTCCCCTCCCACCTCCCCTCCCTTCCATTTCTCCCAACCAAACATGTCAACCCCCGCTCCACCCCTCCCCTTCGAACCAAATAACGCCTAAAGGTTATCAAGGTTATGTCTTTTTTGTTCCTAAAGACACATATGAAAGGTTATGACTAAAGGTTCTTGGTAAAAAATTGTGTTGGTTTTTAAGAAAACCCTATATACTATAAAAGCGTAACTCTTCATTGAAGAGTTATTTTAAATAACCATTGATTATTTATGTTATGTTAATTTATAAGGGTTCATGAATCTAACATATAATTATGACTTTCAATTGAAAATGTGTTGCTTCAAAAGACACCACTTCAAGACATCACTCCATAGTCTATAAATATCATATACCATCACTTCATTTGTGATAAACAATACTACCTCAGAAATCACACAAATAACAAAAGATCAAATTCATTGCCTTTATCCTTAAGTGCACATAAAAAGAAAGTCAAATTATCACTTTGTAAAAGCAACACTTATTCAATTAAAAGTCAGAATCATATATCAGATTCATGGACCCTCATGAACCAACTTAAATAATCAATAATTATTTAAAATAATTTTTCCATGAAGAGTTACACCTTTATAATATGTAGGGTTTTCTTAAAAATCAACACAATCCTTTTACCAAAAAACTTTAATCATCATAACCTTTTATATGTGTCTCTAGGAATCAAAGAGATATAACTTTAATAATCTTTAGTGTTATAACTCCTTACACAATCCTTCATATAAATTTTTTAATTTACAATGATATGACTTTTCAACCAACACATAACTTCATTTTACAATATTCCAACGAAGATGTACATATTATTGTATACCCACACACAGCACACTACTGTTAATTAAGACGTTGGGAATCAGAAAGATAAACTTAGAAAAGATCAGGAGAGAGAGATAGATTGTTGCCATGCAATATCAGAAACGAATTGAACTTGAAGGTTTGGCCAACATTGCAGTGGGATATGTATGAAACTCTGATAAACAAAGCTATCGTAAGCAAAGGCGGGTGATGGGTGAGGGACAAGCTTTTGTGATTGAGGCCCACTAATTAACCCTTAACTCTCTCCCCTCTTGTCCCTTCTTCTTTGTGTGGTCTCCACAATTAATCTCACCCCAAACTCTCTCCCTTATCTCTTCATCCACTTGCTGCCTACTCGATCCCTCGCCGTGAATATTTCCTTCCACCACATCAATTCTCTTTGTTTCCATGCGCGCCTTTCTTCTAATTCCTATCTTTATTATCCGATGCCTCTCTCACTTATTCCATTCACATATAACTCAAAACAGTCTCCGCACAGGATATACGACATATTTTATTCGCGCGCGCACGACATATATATATATGAATTACGACAAGATATATAGCAGAAAGAAAAGAAAAGTTGTTCTTTCCTTACGAATTAATAACCCAAAATAAAATTAAAAATCTCTAGCTAGCAACAAACCAGAAATAGTTCATTTGGATGACTATCAGAGACCAACAGAACCATATGCCCACCATCTACTTGAAGCGGGACCATGTACCTTGTTACACTTGGGAATATTACACCATAAGCTTCACCCAGAAGACTATATGTTTATATCATGTATACCTACTGCTGCGGACTATTCTAGTGGGGATCTAATTAGAGAGGATATATAGATTCAGGAGATATCGTAGTTGCTTGTGTATATATATATGTATGGACTAATAATCCTAATCCTCGACGGAGTCTTCTTCGGGTTGCGGGTACTCATTCAAGTCGGGTTTTTGGGAGGTGGTTTGGGTAGAACTGGTGGAAGGAGAGGAGGAGGCGGCGTGAAGGGTGGTTTGGAGGGCGTCAACTCTTGCGCCGACTTCGGTGGCTTTCTTACGAATGGAATCGGCGGACAAGTCGCCGCGGGTGATGGCGTCGCCGCCGTCTTGGAACAACTGTTCGGGGAAGTTGAGGGAGGCAGAAGGGCCTCGGAGGTAATAAACGGCGGTGTCGTAAGCGCGTGCGGCGGCGATGGGTGTGGTGTAAGAACCAAGCCAAATCCTTGACCTCTTGTTTGGTTCTCTGATCTCAGCCACCCACTTGCCCCACTTCCTCATCCTTATCCCTCTGTATGGTTTGTCCTTTGCCGCCGCTTTCTGGTGGTGCTGCCCCTGCTGCTTCCGCGGCTTCTCCCGCGGGCTGCGTCTGCCGCTCGTCGTGATCGTCGAATCCCTCGAACAACACTCTCTTTCTTCCATGTTAATTACTGTACCCACCCACCGACTTTTGGTAGCAATCAAAAACCTATGTTTCTCCCTCCCTACAAAGATGAAACAGAAAGCTATTTCTATTGCTTCATCGCGTAGATCTGTCAATAAATATCAGGTTGTGAGAGCCCTAAAAGTTTAAGAAGAAGATTCGGTTTTCCACACCCAGCTGAAAAGACTTGGCCACCAAAACAGGTTGTTGTTGTATTAGTTAATATTTATAGACAAAAAATGATGAGAAAGAGAGAAAGGATACTTGTTTATATGATGTGTGTGGGCGTTGTTATTCTTTCTATTAACTTTTTAGAGACACAGGAGTTTCGTACTTGGCTGCTAGTCTGTCGACGGGGCACGGCCGCCACATTGAGCTTCCTTTAAGATAAATCCAAACATGGCCGACACAATCCATCAGCCCATCTCTCCCTCTCTCTCATTTGACAGGCCAATTTGTTTATAGATTCATCATACTCTTGAGCGCCGACGAGGACGGCTTGCGCCTATCGCTGCATATATGGGTGTGTTTGGAACAACGATTGTCAATTAGGCTTGTTTCAATTGGGCTTGTTGTGATATCACTTTTGATAAAAGCTAAATTATGTAATGTGATTTGTGTTTGGATTGGCGATTGTCAATTGGGCTTTTGCAAAAATGAAAAAAATGGTGTGTTTGGAACAGCGATTGTCAATTGGGCTTTTGTGATAATGATAAAAGAGAAATGTAATTAAAAATTATAAGAAATTTATAATAGTTTAAGTTGGGAAATTAGACAATTAAAAAATGCACAATCTAATTAGAAAAATATTACATAACCAATTGTATCACATGTGCCGTACAATTTGATTTCTAATTGAGTCACGAATTTGAATCATTTCAGACGAAGATCGCCTGCCATAATTTGTCGTGGAAGATTGTTCAGCTACACTATTATTTTCCACATCAACAAGATTCCCAGCTTCACCTTGGCGAAACACATCAAAAGTGAAATCATTTCGCCTAATGAAATTATGAAGGGCCATTGTTGCACAAACAATGCGGACTTGTGTCTGATAGCTATACTTGCGCATATTTTGCAACAATTGAAATCGATTCTTCCACACTCCAAAAGTCCTTTCAATTGTAGACCTTAAACTAGAATGATAATAATTAAAGGTCTCATTAGCGTTTCTAAATCCGGGTTGGCGGCTAATATACTAATTAGAATAGAAATAACTTGTCATCTCAAGTTTAAATTAAAATTGCACAAGTTTTTTAAACTTTTAAAGAATATATTTTAGCTTCATTTTAAATGTATAAATGTGTAGGCTAAAATACTTTTTTTAATCAGGATAAGCTAAAATTTTCTTAATTAACCTGAATATACAATACAAACCCCAAAAAAACTCAATATATAATTAGTACTATTAAAAGAATTTTTTAACTCAAAAAATATTTATTTGAACCAAATTTTTATTTTATGTGAAAAAAATGAGAATTTACATTTAAATACAAAATAGGCAAAATATAAATAAAACTAACAATAAAATAAAGAGAAACACAAAGCTATATTAATATTACTTTGCCTCATATAATGAGAGAGAGAGAGAGAGAGAGAGAGCACGCTAGCTGTATGCCAACTGTGAGTCATTGACTGAAAAAAAAAACGGTATCAGTTGGGCTTTTATCAAAAGCTGCACCCTTGAGCTTTTGTTAAACGTTCCTCTACAGTGTCAATCCATGCAAAAGCCCGATCAGTAATTTAAGCAACCAAACATCTAAAAAAAAAAACGTTGCCAACTGTTGGGCTTCTGAAGCTCCAATTGGGCTTAATGGAACCCAAACGTGGGTTCCAAACACACACTATATCTATATTAGAGTATACGTAGATACTAGAGTATTTCTTGTCTGGAAAATTTAAAAGAAACAGGGTTAACGGGTAAAAATATCCATAAATTTTTTTTTAAAAGTGTATTTATCACAATAAATTTTTTTTGGTGCAATAATAATCATGAATTTTTAAAAGACAGCAAAAGTAACATGCCCATTAAAACTAACTAATAACTGTTAACTCTAGTATCAAAGTATCAAAGTACCCTATCTAAAAAAAGGTTATGGTGATGGACGCACTTTTAAAAAAGGCTTATGGGTATTTTTTGCCCTTAACCTTTTTTTTAAAATAGAGGTATTTTGGTACTTTTGCATTGGAGTTAACGGCCGTTAGTTAGTTTTAACGAAAGTGTTACTTTTACCCCTTTTTAAAAGTTCATGGTTACTTTTACATAAAAAAAATTATGATGATGGATGTACTTTTAAGAAAAGTTTATGGGTATTTTTACCCCTTAACCCAAAGAAATATAAAAACAATACCAAGTAAAAAACTTTATGTTTTTTAAGTTCTCTATCATTATTTATGTTATTTCCCCTGATCCTTAATATAAGATATATCTGAGAAATTTACTTAATTCTAAATATAAGACATAATTTTTATATTTGTCAAGTTTTCTCAAATTTACCTCTGTTAATATTTCTTCAACAATAATCAAGTAGGAGAGAGAATTAGGGAATTAAGAAAGATGACTAAAGTATTTTAAAAAATACATATCTCATTAACTAACTTCCTTTATCTAATCAATTTAAATAAATATGTCTTATATTAAAGACTGAAAGAAGTAATTTTTTTATAACAAAAGATTTAGGTGAGTTGAGTTTCAAAGCTTATTGGGGTTGCTGAGCCTGTTGGGCCGGCTCGTTTAGATCTATTCTCATGAGGGCTAGGCTTGTAAATTTGGCCCTTAAATTGCAACCGAGCCTAAAAGGGCCTGCCCTAATGGGCCAATGGACTAAAAGGGCCGGCCTGTTTATGCCGTTTTATTTTTATTTTTTTAAAATTATTGTATATAATACTTGAATGTTTATATTATTAATGATGTTATAAATATTTAGTTCTCATTATCTTTTTTAAAAATTGAATTTTATTAAATGGTTTGATTTATTTGATTTTCCACAATGGTTTAATTTATTCATTTAAAATTTTTAAAAAATAGGTTAATTTGGACATTAGATAATGATTTTAATTAGAAATTTATGAGTTTTAAAAATAATGTGTATCTCAATTTAAAACAAAATAATAATTAAATTGTCAAAATTGAAAATAGATTTTATTTGAATAAAACGAGTTCAGACCTGAGCCCAGGAAGAGCGAGCCCTATAGGGACGAGGGCTTCACAAATTAGGGGTTTTATAGAAGTCGGGCCTAAATGGGCCGACCCGTATTCTCGGCTATAAGTTAAGACATGCCTTCAAGCTCAAACAGTGGGGAAAGAGATCTCTCAAATAACTTCCTTCTCCTTTTAATATCTCAACCATTGAATCATGTTTTAATGGGTGAGATTTAATGCTACGAAACAATGTTATAATTGTATATATTTATTATATTTAATATTATAATACTATTTAATACATATCATTAAATCTCACCTATTAAAATATGATCCAATGGTTAAAACATTAGTGAAAAGGAAGAGGAGAGAGGAGATACAACATGTTTGGCACAGCATCCAACGAGGCCAATCGTGCGATTTGTAGCCTAAACATGCAATTGGTAGCTACTGGTTCATTTTGGTGTGTTTGGTGGAGCACTTGGGAGATTGGGCTTATCATCTGATCGCACGGTTTGTTATAAGCCAGATTTTATAGCTTTTTGCTTATGGGCTTATCCATTTTTTTGGCTGTTAGAGCTCATTAAAGTAATATTTCCACCAACCCTCTCAGCTCACATTTTCTCCCTCTTCTCCCTCTTTTACTCTCTTCTTTTTGTCGAAGACCACACACCCACCATACGTTCCCTCTCGTGACGGCCATTATAGGTGGTTTTTGGTAGTCAAGGTTAGTTTCTGCATATGGGTTTTAGTTGGGTCTTGTGGGCTATTTTCCGACGGTCGGTTTGGTTTTCTTCTCCATCTCCGTTAGGTGGTATTGAAGGGCAAAGGTCTGTTGTGGCTCATGAAAGACAAAAACATAATGAGAGAGTAGAGAGAAGCTTCGAGAATCAAACGTGAAACTCCATCTTTGTTGCTCCTCCAGTCTTCCGTCGTTCATGTTGCTGTCACCGGTGAAGCTTTTGCTAAAAGCTGGGATTGGGAAAGAGAGAAAGAGAGGAAAAAGGAAGGGAGAGAGAGAGGAAAACGGAAGAGAGAGAGAGATAGGAAAATTATTTATATGTATCACTAATTTATACTCCTTCTGATCCTAAATATAAGATAGAGTTAGCTTTTTAGATATATTAAGAAAGCTAATTAGGTTACTTTAAAATATTTATATTTTTTATTTTTTACAAACTATTTTTCCCAACTTAAATTACTTTAAAATAATTGTATTTAAAATATTTAAATTACCCTTAATGTACTTTTTCAGCTCCAAAAATTACTTTAAAATATTTTTTAGTACTTTTAACCTATTAAAATATTTTTTTCAATTATACCCAGTTTTAGAAGACTTACTACAATTTTACCTTTAATATATTTTTTTTAGTAGTAAAGAGCATCCAAAACCTAGAATATTGATTTATTGATTTCCATCCACTCTAAAATATTTTTCCAGTAGCACATAATATTTTAAAGTAATTTTTAAATATTTACTTCATTTTTTAAATATTTGTTCACACACTCTCTCTTATTATTATCACAAAAGTCACTTATGCTTAAACCAATCCAAACATAAATCACATTATACAATTTGACTTTTACTAAAAGTAAAATTGCAAAAATTTAAATTGGAAAAAGTCATTTTTCCAATCGCTGTTCCAAACACACACTTAATAGAGACACCCCTCTCCCCAAACAGTAAATACAAAGGTTCTGATATATTACCCTCCAACAAGGGGATGGGGGGTGTCTCCATTAACCCTTCTCCCCACTTAATTTCACAACTATTGGATTATATTTTAATATGTGAAATTTAATGGTGGGTAGCAATATTATAATTGTAAATTTTAATTATACATAATATAATAATAATATTTGTTATATAACATTAAATCTCACCCATTAAAACATGATCTAATGATTGATACATTAAGTGGAGAGAGAATTTAGTGGAGACACTTCTTTCACCCAATGGGATCCTCAATCAGGGATAGATGATGATATCTTACAAATGAATTTTCATGTACACCCTAGTTATGCTTAAGATATTGAAAATCGGATCGGACACTGAACCTGTTGGGATAATGATTTAAGGGTCAGTGGGTCAGATAGGAGTTAAACCGGAGCTAAACGGGGGCTAGACCAATGAAGAAGTAAATATTTCAGGTTTATTTATATGAAATTATGTGTAAAAGTAATAAAAAATGATTTAAAAAAATAAAAAAGATAGATGAATCAGTCTGTATGGTTCACCCACAGGACCATACTAGTTGAACTGCCGGTTCGTGGGTCTAACCGATGGATCCGATTTTACAAACCTTGGTTATGCTATATGCGTATATATGCATTTGAACGCATTTATGTATAATTATGAAGGCGGATGATTGAATAATAAAAAGTGGGAAATAATAATGATAATTAGTGAAAGGGATTAAGTGTGAGATGTGGAAAAACAAATGATTTAGATGGGAGGAGGGAGTCTCTATTGATTTCTTTTTTTATTTATTTTTTATTAAGTGTATTTATCATTATATCAATTTTTAATAATTAAGATTTATTATAGTAAATTTTTATTATAATATTATTTTTTACATATTATTAAATCTCAACCATTAAAAATTGATCTAATAACATATACATTAAATAAAAAATAAATAAAAAGAGAAATCAACGTAAACATCCCTACCGAAGGCGTGTGGGTGAGTTAGTGATGTGAATGAAATGAGAGATAGAGGGAGAAAAATATGGGTGGGTGGAGAGAGGACAGGTGGATGAATAATATGTGGAGAGAGGGAGAGAAGTGGGTGGTAGATGGATGGATGAGGCAAAGAGCAAAACTGTCAGGGTGACTTTCCGTCCACGCAATAAACAAAAATAAAAATAAATATCAGATTAATACGCAGACAAATTAATCATAAGAACAGAGATTTGTTTTTTTTTTTATTTGTGTGCTTATTAATGAGCTACACCAATTAACACTCCATATATATACCACGACTTTTTCTTCCTCCGATTCATGTGACATTGATTAATACTACCTTCGATCTTAAATATAGGATAAAATTTATAATATAAACAAACTTTATCTTATATTTAGTAATATTAAACAGTGGTGTATTTGTTAAATATGCTTGTGGACATCAAATGATGAAGCACAATAATGAATTGATGAGCCAGGGAGTGACATGTCTAAATAAAATAAAATAAAACTGCCACCCTTAAACAACTAAAACAAGAAAAGAATATCTTTTGAGCTAAGCAACAAGAAAGGGAGAGAAACCAACTGAAAGTTGGGGAATGTGGAATTCATGGGCCACCCACGCAAGGACCACTGCCAGTGGCGGCACATCCCCCCCAACCTTTTCCTCATCAAACCGCCAGTTTCAATCTTTTAATACCATCATTAATTATTTAATCGCATCTAATAATAGAGATAAAAAATGAATTAACATATAAACACGGATAAAAAATAATTATATATATGGTTTTCATCTCTTTGTATCTCTTTTTTCTCTTTGAATCTTTGCATATATAGTCATGGAAAATTCGAGTTCTGAAAATATACGTATATTGTTTAGATTTTGTATTTTTGTCAATTTATCATTAAAAAGTTTTTTTTTTTTTTGAAAATTCAACACTTTTAATTTCTACAGATAAGTGGGAAAACAAGGAGGATTAATTATTAGGACAAGTTAGGATGAATTAATTAAGATGGTAAGTTTGATGTTGGGTTCATCATGGCCATGATTTGTGGGACTGGAAAGAGTGATATTAAGGGGGCATCCCACCATCCGATCATGCTTCTCTTATCTTTTAAAATACATACAAAAAACATGATTGCCTCGGATATAAAATTTTTCTTAACTTTTTTTTTTTTTAATTTTCTTAGACATTTTGTTAAGATTTAAATTTAAATGTTAAAAATAAATATAACTTTGAGAAAAATTAATATTTTGGTTCATATGGTTCTAACATCACTGTAACTCATTTCCTACACTTTAACTCGGTGAAACTCAGTTTTTATAGTTTTGACTCGGCTGTAACTCAGTCCTTATAGTTTTAACCATTTTATATAAAGGCTGAGTTGCAGTAAATCAAAGTTCAGGGACTAAGTTACAATCAAGTTAAAATTATGGGGATTGAGTTACACCGAATTAAAGTGTATAGACTGAGTTACAACCCAGTTAAAATGATAGGGACCAAAATATTGATTTTCCCATAATTTTGTTCACAAAGCGATCATGGATCCTTCACTTGATGATTACAGAAAAAGATGCCCAATTAGAGTGAAAGAAGGATGAAGAAAGAAGAAAATTAAGGTGATGGAGGGGGTGGGCCACCACCTAACTGCCGAACGTGGAGGAGGTTTAGTCGGCAGTCCATTTTGTCCACTACCGCCATTGTCATAATCATAATAATAATACCATATACTAATAACAATTCCTATATTATTTCACCTCATTATTATCATCATGTCGCACTTTAACATTACTATTCCACACAGTCATCATCAATGCCCAAAACATATACAGATACAACATTACAATTACCATTAAAATAAAAACAAATACTCTTCTGTCTCTCGTGTCCTTCTCCTTTATATTTGACCAGTAAAGATGCATGAACTGGCCATGAAATGGTCAAGCCGATGAACAAACCCTGCAACTTGAACGCAGAAGGCCACTTTACCACTTGACGGCAACCAGACACTGAAGCCGTCCATTATTATGTATTAACTATTAACTAGCTAGGTTCAGTACACCAATCTATAGATCACAACAACCTTATCATAAATTACACTAACGGATCATATCCAACATGATGACAAATATAAAATCCCATATCTTTTTTTTTTTGCCAAGGATAAAATCCCATATCACTATCACACTTACTTTATCGTTTTAGGACCAAGTTCAGTGTTGCTATTGTAATTCAATATTCCTCTGCTCACTGGCTTTTATGGGAAACCAAATTAATTAAAGCATATCATCAATTGAGGTGAGCAAGATATATACTACTAGAAAAATATAAAGTGGGTGTTTCTACGGAAAAAAAAATAAAGTGGATGAAGGATAAGCAGGTCCTGCTGAAAACCTGGCCTTTACTGCATCCTACATTTCATTGTTACTTCAAACAACTTGAAATATGAGCAACTGCTATAATATTTCCAGTCACGCCCCTTGAATTTCTTATACATTTGCAGATATAACTTCAGCTTTCGCAGTCAATTTGGTTGTCTGTTTTTTCATGAGTTCGTCAACCGGTTGCTGTCACTGTATTTATTTTATTTTGGTCTCATGCTGGATTCCCTGCGCCATATTGTAGTGGAGCCATAACAACTCATGCCGGTCCAGTTCCAAATCTCACCGCATAAAGCCGACTTCCGATAATTGTCGTCAGCGTCAGCCCTTGATCTTTGTACAATTGTATCAGGGTCTTATCAGTAAGTGGACAAAGCTTACAGTTCACAAAATCAACGTGTGTGTATTTAATTTGGAGTTAAGGATGAATTCTATTGGCACTACTGTTTTACAGCTAATTTAATACAAATTAAGTTCATATATTAATGCACAAAATATTGATTCAGATTCGGCCTTCAAGTGCATTCGCTTTGAAATGGTAAAATGCTGCATTTCATTAACTAAAAAGGATCAGCTAAAAGAGTTTAAAACTTGATACCATAATTTTAGTAATTTGTTTCATGATGGCATCTAAAGAGCGGTTTTAGAAAGGCGAGCTAGTTTCCAATGTTAAGGAGAACGGGTCAAAAGACAACAGCCAACTATTTGTAGAAAGAGTGCAAAATGTGTCAGCAATAATCCTCACCTTTTAGCACGTGAAAATGAAAATAATGGGGGCCATCCAAGAACAGAGTTTATTATTTTGGTTTATAATAACGAAAGCAAAATCAAGCTCATTTCTGAATGATATTCTGGGCCTTGGGCCTCCAGTGTTACAGAAAACCAAAAATGAAAAAGAGTAGTGGGCCGATATGCAAGTCCAGTGATTAGTCAGAAATGGGGAAAACCAATCTTACTTGTTAACAATGGGATTGGGTCTAGCAGAAGAGGTTAATCCCTCACAACGTGGAGAGTCAAGTTTCTAATTTATGTTGGGAGAGGTGCCTACATTTAGTACCTGACAGTGTCTTAAATAGGATTACCTCAAACAAGAGGATGCATATGCTTAGGGAAAAAAAAATCTTACTTGTTTCTGTTTATTTTTTCCCTCCCAATATATAATTGGTAACATGGCTGAAAAACGTACAATATAGTGATTCACATAATAAAATGCAAGCAATCCAGTCATTCACATGTTGTTTAATGAGTCAGATTGAATAAAGTGACCTAAAATCATAAACTATTTTTTTTTTTGAATTAGAGGAATAATACATATAGTCTGATGAGATTATAACCCCAACTAACCTGTGACCTTCCACTTACATAAAGCTTTCATGGGCATTAGCATGGAATCATATACTTATAGGGTAACCTTAGAATCATAGAGTAGCAAATCCTGTTGGGCAGATGATGGCGGCTTTAGGCATCCTAATTGAAAGCAGGAAGCACGCTCAAGAACATTATGACCAGCACACACTGACACATTAATACTCCATTGTAGTTTCTTCGCTTTTCCCTTGTGTGTGAGCCTGATTTAATAAAATGCCCCAAAAAGAGGAGAGGCGTTGTGCTGACACATGCATGACACGTCGTTTTTGGCTGATAAGAACCTCGATCCCCGGAGGGACAAACCAGATTAAGAGCTATCTTACTTATATGTTATTTTGCCTTGTAATTCTGCCATGAATTCCCTACCCTCATCATTACCCTCACACACTCTTTCTCAACAAGAAAAGGGCTTTTTTGTTCCCTTTTTGTCTTTCCCTCTGAGTTTCTGTTCATCTTTTAAGACAAGAGTGAAAACAGCTTCCTGTTTCGGTTGACTTGCTACTCATTGCCTCCCATTTCTCTCTTTCTCATGATTATTCTCCATCTTCTTTTGGTTGATGAAGACTAAACAAGATTAAGTTGAGTTTAACTTCGAACAAATGTAAGTATTTATCAAGGGAAGAATAATTAAGGATGGCCGTGATTCCCCATCATGACAAAGGCATATATGTGTGTGTGTGTGTGTGTGAGATATAGCACCCATGCCCTCCATGAAAGAATATAGAACACCAAAATTCCTAGCTTTCTTAAAAGGAACCAAAATTCAACTTACTGTTCATTCTGACAAAGCAAAGTTCTTCACTTGTAGCCTCAGTTTATATATATGCTGCCTTTGCCTTTGCATATAGCTGGGAAAACGGATTGCGCACTCGCGCGCACCAACTTGCGGCCCAAGCGGTGCGGGCCTGTGCAGCATGTTAGTAAAATGTCAACTCTAACCCGTAGTGTACGGTTGCGGGTCAGCCTGCGGGCTCGCATTTTAAAAAAAAAAAATTCATATTTTTTAAAGAGGATTAAAAATATGTGACACATATATATAAGTAATTAAATTTATCTTCCTAGTATCAATCATTTCTTTTATAAAAATTTAAAAACATAATCTAAAATTTAAGAGATAAAGTTATCAAATTTGTTAAATTTTATAAACAAAACATAAACTCATCCTCAAACAACCAAGATATAATAATTTTGTTTAAAGAAGAAGGGAAGAAGCTAAGATTTTTTTACTTTGGATTGAAAGATACCAAGATAAGAGCGGAAAACTTATAAGTTTTGTAAAATTATTATATGTAAATAAAAAATAAAAAATTTTGCGAGTCACCCCACTACGCTAACCTGAGAGTTATGCGGTGGGGGCATGTGCGGCCCGCATTTTTACAGGTTGGGATTTTCCCAACCCTAACCAGTCAAAACTCACAGGCTCACGGGTTGAACCCATATTATCGGCTCTACCCGACTTTGCTTTACGACTTTCTTTGCATCTCCCTCATACTTCACATTTTTTTAAGTATATCTTAATTTCAACGTTGTTCATTTTTTGTCGTTCTTTGACTTCAAGCCTTGATATATAGCCATACATAACATTCAATTTCCTTCATGAATATTATTTCAAAAATTCTGGAAGTTTCATAATTAGTTCACCGCCGTTTACTTGGATTATATTAACATCCAGTTCGCATATCGTTCAGATTAATTGTATGGCCTCAAGTCCTTAATGTGAGGACCTAATTAGGTAATTGATCATCTTAATCATAAATAAAAGATATATTTCACATACATATTAATTTTTTTCTTAAATTAATCTTATTGATATTTTCTCAACAATAATTAAGTATAAGAGAAGGGGAGGGAGGGGGAGAATAAGGAAAGATAATTAGAATATATTAGTACAAATATATTATATTAACTAATTTAACGAACAATCTTAATCTAATTAAATTAATTAACTATATTTTTACGTTAAGAATAGGAGGAATATTAAATTTAGTGTTCGTTTGGGATAGTTTATTTTTTATTTATAAGTGCTTATAAATCGTGATTTACAGTATACGAGTTAAGTATGTGAGAGGAGTTTTATCTCAACTTACATAATAAACACTTTTTTTTTTTTAAAAAAGTTATTCCAAACATAACATTAGTCGAGGTTATCCCACGGATTAGAAAAAGAATGCGAGAAACTTTTATTGACCTGGCTCAAGGCATTTGGATTACTATTATCATGGAACGAAATGTAATGATAAGCATCCTGCACCATTGATGAATATGAAAGCTCTCTGTCGTAATAATTTAAATAATAATGGCCACTTTTCTCAGCGGCATCAATCCGATTTTTTTTTTTTAAAAGAAAAAAGGCAGTACAATGATGTACCATCATAAAAATTAATAATTGGTCAGAGAATGATTATCAATTATACGGTTGATTGCTCCTTTACTACTCCTACCATCATCAAAGCCCAAAACGGCAGCGATCGTTTAACAACCTGAATTTCCCTGAAAACACCGCGACGACAAAATCTGCTTTTGAAGAGACAAGACTCTGCTAAAGTCCGTACCTGAAGCTTGAAACTTGAAAGATAGAAATTTGTCCCTCTGACTAAAATTGAGATTAAATCTATGATGATAGATCAATATATTTATATATAGAAATGCCAATGTGTGGCAAGGATGGTGTGAAATAAATAGAAAAAAAAAGCATATATATATATATATAAAGTGTGGAATAAGGAATAGGTGATATGTTAGTACAATTGTGCCAACCCAACTTGACAAGATTTGGTAGAGCCACAAAGCACGCAAGACAAGAATAACATGTGGAAGTGTTTTTTGAGTACAATAAGTGGCACCGCCCCATAAGTCATGGAACATTTAAAAATTGAAAATATGGTCATCACACTAATAGCTAGAACCAGCCATGCAATAGATGCAACAATAATGGACATTGGATTTAGCGAAGAGTAAAGAAAACTGTCTTGAAAGTTGAAACAACCCACGAACGTAAACACAAATTTTGTTGCTGGGTTATCGAAAGTGTCGGTGATCTTATTTGTACCGCAGTTTTCCTTTTTAAAACTGTGTGTTTGGCAGTGCGGTACCTCAACGAATCCGTGCGATTTGTGGGATTTCGTGTGTTTGTGCACCGTGATTAAAAATTAGAGTCTTTGGTTCAATAATCATCCAATTGTGCTTTTAGAAAATATCTATTATAAAACGCACGAAACTTTAAGCTGTATTTTGGAGCTTTTTATTATTGATTCATATTATATGTGTTAAAATATTTTTTTAGTTGTATCCAGTATGCTATAATATTTATTGTAATTTTATTCTTAATATACTTTTTCAACTCCAAAAATTATTTTAAAATATTTTTTAGTGCTTTTAACCCCTTAAAATATTTTTTCATTTGTGCCCAATGTGTTATTAAACTGATTGCAATTTTACCTTTAATATACTTTTTCAGCTTCAAAAACTAGTTTAAAATATTTTTAGTGTTTTTAACGCCTTAAAATATTTTTTCAGTTGTAGTCAGCGTGTTATCAGAATGATTGCAATTTTACCCTTAATATACTTTTTAAACTCCAAAAATTACTTTAAAATATTTTTTGGTGCTTTTAACCCTTACTCAGTCTTAGGAGAATAACTATAATTTTACCTTTAATGTATTTTTTTTAGTAGTAAAGAACACCCAAAACTTATAATAATGATTTATTGATTTCCACCCACTTTAAAATATTTTTATAGTAGCACCTAATATCTTCAAATAATTTTTAAATATTTACTTGATTTTTTAAATATTTTTTCATCCAGTCTCTCTTACTATTATCATAAAAGTCACTTATGATTAAATTAATCCAAATAAGTATTCCTTTTGCAAAAGTTATTTATACAATCACCAATTCAAATATAAATCATATTACACAGTCTGACTTTTATTAAAAGTAAGATTATAAAAAGTCAAATAAAAAAAAACTATTTTTCCTATCATTATTCCAAACACACACATTGTTGAACTAATACTTTTATTTCTTCAACTTTTTCTATTATTGACATGTGATAGTATATATATATTTTTTTATTGTGTCAGGTTACACGCTGATCCAAATATACTTGCGTGGTTAGGTCTTATGAGATCCTTACAATTTGAGCTAGCGATAAGAATATAATACGCATGCGCCGTGTACTTTTATAAAAAACTAGATATAATGCAAGAATGTTGACTCTTTTGGGAATTAATTTTAGGGAAAATCTCTATAAGATATCATCGAAATTGTAAAATTTTGTTTCAGTGTAATGAATTCTAAAAATCTGAATCAGTCATGTATCGGTATGGAATGAATAGTATAAGGGTGCTAAAAGATAATTTTATTCTTCAGCCTTCATTCTCGCCACTTTTATAATAACAACATGAGCATCTCAATTAACAACTCTAGTTTCATATTTTTACTTTCACAATAACAATACCGGTCTTGTTATTAACAACATTATATTCTACGTTAACAACTCTCATTTCTTATTTCACAACTTCATAATTTAAATTTCACGACCAATAATAACATCTCTTTCTTTATTAACAACACCATATTTTACATTAATAACACTATATTTTAAAGATGTGAATATGTGAAAGAATAAAACATAGTTGTTAATCAAGAATCCAGAGTTGTTAATTAAGAGGCTCGTGTTGTTATTCTGAAAGTGGTGAGAATGATAGCTGAAGGGCAAAATCGTCTTTTGGCACCCCCGCACTGTTCGTTCCGTACTGACACAAGGCTGATTCAGGTTTTTTGAATTTGTTGCATTGAAACGAAATTTTGTAATTTCGACGGTATTTTTTAAGAATTTTCTCTTAATTCTAATAGCAGTATATCATAAAGATACCTTTTTGATTTTTTTTTTTGACCTTGATACCTTTTTGATTTGAAGGCATAGAAATAAAAACATAATTCAGTATGGGGTGTGAAAGGATTGAGAGACATATTATAAGGAATACAACTAATGAAAATATGTTGAGAGGCTAATGGACATGTTGAGTTGGTAGTTGGTACGATAAAATAATATAGTCATATGAATATTTTAGTAAATATCATTTAAGCAATACAATTAGTTTTATCTTTTTTAAATTTTAAACGTAGGAGGAAATATAAGAGCAGGAGGCTTAACTAGAGGTGGTTTACCATTTTTAAATTTATAAATATATATTATTTTTTTTCTAGATCCTTCACTTCCTGTTTGATGCATGGGATACACGCTGGAGCACACATATAGATGTGACATTCCAATTACTCAAATGCAAATGGCATTACTTCATAGATATAAAGTTCATTGTATGCTGTTTGGATTTTTTTTTTTTAATAATTGGTCTGTTATATTTTTTGCACTTTTGTTCTCAGAAAATTTATTTCTCTCCCACCCTTAAAAATTCTTCTTTTGGCTTAACTCATGCATCATTTCGTTCATGCTTTCTGAAACGTTTCTGCTATATATTTGCATTAATACATTGCCATTAATTAAACTTGATTTCTAAAACACCCCTCAATCCACTAATTACCATTGAAAGTGGGATGGCCATCATTAATAACACACAATATTAACATGTAATTAGAGAGTTTAAAGTATTTATTAAGTGATAGGCCCGACAAGATTTAAGATTGATTAAAAAGGTTTTGAAATAAAAAAGCATTAGTATTTGATTTTATGAAGTGAAGCATTTATATTGAATTAAAAAAAGCACTCGGTTACAAATTAAATAAGTTATTTAAATTGTAGAAAAAAATTCTTGAAACACATTAGTGCTTAATTGGGATATTAATACACCAATAACTTATGTTGCATAGAGATCCAAATATGAGTGGTAAACCTGAACCGACCCATTTCTTAATAAACTAGGTTTTACAAATTTTTAAGAATATAGTTTGATTGATTGATGCTTGATATTATATATAAGTTTGCAAATAAATTATAACTTTATCATGATTTAAATTTAATTTTTGTTGGAATTTACATCGGCTTTGCTCTCAATAGGTCATACTATTTAATTTGAGAAATAGAAAGTATAATCAAATAAGAGAATACATCATCCAGCCAAAAAATACTCGTAAGAACATAAATCAACACTGATTCTTACTTACTAGAGAATTGAGAAATAAGAAACCTCATTAATATGAAATCAATTAGAATTTAGTTCCCATATTTGAAAGGTAAGTGAGAATCATGCGAAAATTGGGAGAGATTTCATCTTCCTAAATACTAGCTGTCCTCGTGACCCTCTAAATAGGATGCACCTCACACCTTATTTATTGAGGTGTACTAGTGATTGATTGAGTTATTGAGCTAATTCTATTCTCTCTTTTTTATGTGGTGCATCCTTTGTGTCATTCAATTGTATTATTTTCTCTCTTTCTTGATTATTTTGGGCAATTATATTCATTCTTGTTCTAAATATAGGATAAAATATTTACACTATAAATTTTATCTTATATTTAGGACCAGAGGTAGTAACTAATTTACAAAGGGTGAAGAAATTACTTAGACTAGTCATTCATAAAAATGCGTTTTATTTTTCCTGAAATGTCCCCTTTATTTGGAGCCTATCCTAATATTCCTATGGATAGAAGTCTCTTTAAAAATATGCAACCAATACTATAGTCCGGAAAAAAATTATAAATTTAGAAAATAAAATAAATTGAGTCTATGTATATTATACTTAATTTAACAATAAAAGCATTAAAAAAAATCTACACGTGAATAATCCACAAACAAATGAACTTGAGTTTAATCCAATGCTTATTTTATAACAATAATACAATTAATTAGTCATAATCAAAGCAGGGAAGTAAATATTACCTCTTGCCTAAGACCTAGTTAGTCAAGTCCTACATTTAAAAATGAAGAAATACATTTGTTTCGCATAAAGAATCTCTTTAAAATGTAATTAACACAACCGTAGATTCGAGCCATATATATAATTAGATATTCAAATTAAAACAGGTAAAGTTTTTATATATTATTTATTCATTGACAAATTTTTGTTATTATTAATATCATTAACACTGTATGACTAACTTGTTCTGTTTTGATTTGCATTGATTGGATCAAAGTATATAAGATTAAGTGAACTTTAATTTAAATTAAATGCAAAGCTTTCAAGTAACTTTTCCAATTGACAAGTCAATCTTATCAAGCTTCGATGAAATCAGGCTTGGATCAGTTTAATTAAAAAGGAATTAAATAATTTTTGCCCATAATAAATGTCCAACTATATATACACACACATATACAGAAAGAGCAGGAAAACATAACTTGAAAGTCTTGATAATGTTAAAGAACAACATAATCAGGAGTGCTCCCGACGAAGTCATCTCTACTAATTAATTACAGATGGACCATAACCTTTAGCTTTCTAGAACTCTCTCTCTCTCTCTCTCTCTGTTATTTTGGATGATGAAACTCCACAAGTCGCTCTCCCACCAATATGTAAATGAAGAAAACGCGTTCACGGCTTATTAACGACGAGAGCTGGTCGGTTCGCTTACATTAAATTATAGTCTTTGGTCTCACAAAATTCGCTGCCTCTCGCTTTTACTGCTGGGTAACGCAGTAAGCTGAATTCTATTCCTGCATGCCTAAATTGAACCAGTCTTATAGTCAACAACTTCCACAGCCCCCATTTTTCTACCTCCTTCATTCTTTTCTTCCTTTACGATAAGTCCTCCGAAACCAATCTATGCATCAACATCTGAGAGGAAAAGAAAGCCGTAATAACAAGACATGACGGAGCGGGTAAATATTGCGGCGGCGGCGGCCACCGTCGGATGTCTTTCAACCCTTTTGTTGGTGTTTGTTTGGCGTTGGTGTTATCGCGGAAAGAAAAGAAATTTCGTCGAACCAGGAAGTCTCACCAGAATGACGAGCCTCCAAGGAGCCACTGATAGGCTTCATCATCCCCAACATCCTCCACAACAACCTAGTGTTCATCATCCGTTTGATCAGGGAACCAAGAACAGGGGAAATTATTTTGTGTTTCATCGTGGGATCTCTGGAAGGCCTTTGTTCAGTTGGTCTGATCATCCTTATTTGGCCGCCGATGCTGTTGAAAACGGATGGTCCCGATTTGCTTTCACGGCCTATAAGACCCACATGTCGTCGTCTCCTTCAAAAAGATCGGCTCTTTTGGGAGTGTGCGCAGCAGGGGATCAGGGAAAAGAAACAGAGGTCGAGTTGACCTGGGAAGTGACTCAGGGGTCGGCCGATTTTGTGCAGAAGATAAGATTGAATCCTGGGCTTAAAAGGGTTCATCCGAATAATCCTTCTATGAGTGTTGCTTCGGTGATCAGGACGGCTTTGCCTCTACCTGGCCCTCCTCTGGGTAACCATTCCTTCCCTCAAGAGGCCTATTTTGAAATTACCATTCTGTATTCTCGAGGTGATGATTATGAATCGGTTGGGAAGAATAGAGAAGGCGAGAAGATTAAGCTCATTCAGGAAGGGAAATCGGAGCCTTTGGTCCATGTTGCCAGTAGTAATAAAATTAACAATGTTGAAGAAGTTAAACTGGATGGTAAAAAAAGTGAATCTGTGATTTTTTCGTTGGGGTTAACAGCAGCTGGCTCTGTTCCTTTGAGAGTTCCAGGTAGCTATCCTGGGAGCATCGGCTTCAATTCCAACGGTTCTGTCTTTCTTGATGGTAAATTAACTGCTCTTAACTTTTATTTGTTGTTGTTGTTGCTGCTTACTGTGTTCTTTCACCAATTCAACAAGGTGTTGATAGTCAGAGTTGAGTTCAGAGTATATTTCTTTTTATTAAGATTTGTAAACAGAGGACAGAGTCCGTAGGTGGCAGTGATAAAAGTTGTTTTGTACTGACGTGCTAGGAAGGGAACAGAATAAACCGACTCAACTCACATTTTTCACCTAAAAGATTAACACTATTATAGGACCACAGGAAGTGTTCTACAACCCCCAGTGTAATGACACAACCTTTAGCAACAGTTTTATTCATGTGAAGCCGTTCCCAAAAAGAAAGAACATGTGGACGTATCACGCGCACACTGGCACAGTTACCTCGAAAAAATTGCTTTCTTTTCTATTGGGAATATGTTATTCGTTTCGAGTAACGCGATACGTACATGTGACTTGGTGTTTGGCATCTCTCCTTTCAGGAATGAAGCTGGTATTCGAGTCGGATAAGGCAGAATGGGTAAGAAGTGATAAGGTAATAGGGTGTGGGTTTGATCCGAGGCAGAAGAAAGTTTTGTTCACGTTGGACTCAGAGTTGGTACATGTAATTCATTGTCAGTCAGAGGAATTTGGGTCTCCGCTATATCCAACATTGGCTGCAAATATCGACATCCTAGTATCAGTAAATTTTGGACAAAGTGCTTTCAAGTATGCACCTGCGAATGCACAAAGAACACCAAATCCATGCTTTATAGCCCCTCTTGTGAATTCCCCTGCCAATACTTTGGGCTACGACGACAGCAAGGAGCTTTTTTCAATGGGGAGAATTGATTCTCAGTGGCTGAATCGTTCTGCAACCAAAGGCAGCCACAATGGTGGGGCCAATAATCGAGTTGTAGATTTTGATGAAGAGTCCGAGGCTGATCTATTTGAGATCGCCTTGGATGGTTCAGGAAAACCTCACGGCTCAACGACGTCGTAGCTTCCATATATACAGATGATGATCCATGTCTAATCCAAGTTTGTCCTGGTTCTGTCACAAGCATCATGGGCTTCATTTGGAACTGTGTTTCCTGTCCTGTCTCACATCATCTCAGTGATAGATATCTTCCATAACGTGGGCCTTGATTGTTGCTGCATCACCACGTCCTATAGGATCATCCAAAATACACAGAAACAAAGGTTCATAGACATTGCATCACATGAGGAAGGGTTTAACTTCCACAACTAACTTGTCACATACAGCTTCGTCTTCCCCCTCACCCCGGGCGTCAAAAATATAGTTTTGTCTTTTGCGATATGACAATATTATTTTTCTCTGTATATAATTGTTATATAATTTTTTAAAGTTCTATTGCTCATGTGCAACCATTATCAGATTAATAAGTTTGAGTGAGGGGAGTCGTTAATGTCATATCAGAATTTTTTTATTAAAATGGTTTCTAGTCATCTCCATGCTCTTTACTAAACTCAAGTTTAGGGGTAATAGCTTTCTTTGCATACGGTTATCTAAATAAATCAGACAAATTTTCTAGGAAGCTAAAACAAATTAAAGACTCTATCTTTTATCTTTTTTGAAGGGGAACTAAACATATGTTAATAAATTATATCAAATAAATGTTGATAAATATTGGCCTAATTAGTACATGTGTAACACATATTTTGAAAAAGTTCATTCAGTTTAATTTTTTTGTACACCATGTAACCAAGTTAGCGTGTAGAGATAATTGCAAGAGTTCCTCTCTCTCTCCCGGGAATCAAAGCAAAATGATATTAATACATTAAAAGATATTACATATCAAAAGTATAACATGAAAAAAGAAACCTACTAGCATATGACTTAAAATATGATATTGAAATTACAGGATAAGAAACAACATAAAAATATCGAAGAGGAAGAATTGGATGTCCTTGTTGAGTACTTGAACAGCTCCCAGTTGTGCAAACGTTCCTTCTTTATAGGGATTGAATGGACAATGGAGATATAGTCTCAACTCTCAACTCTCAACATACTTCGTATACTTCGTCTGATCCCTTTTATAAGGCGCTTGGAGGAGAAATTATCTTTTTTGTAAGACATTATATGGGATATTTATTATATATTTCTCATATTATCTTTAATTCATATTGGTTCATTTTTTAAAGTTTCGAGTACATATTTAAATGAGAGAGAAGTCAGAGAACTTAAAAATGTTTACGTACATGTCAACGGGTTTCTCCTTGATTCTACTAATCAATAATGCTAAAAGAGCCCCATAAAAAGGATTGGACTATCGGAGGGAATAAAGGCACAAGTTATAGTGCCAAAATTTAAAGTTCTTTTTCACATAAAAAGAGACAATTAATTAGAAGTTATCCTCTAACATGCATTATATATATGATGACAAAAATCAGAATCTAATAGTCTTAATCAAGAATCCCGCCGAGAATGTATTAACTCTGTCCTCCCTATCATCACTATAGAAAGTTGTTCAACTCCAGCAACTGAAGTGATGTTTCAGTACATAACACAAGGAAGAAGCCTTCAACTAGAGTTACGATCACTCAGGACTGAGGCAGCAACCCTTTTCATCAATGATTCAGCTGCCTTACGCAGATCAGACTCTGAATGGGCTACCGAAACCAACAATGTTGATCTTTTAGAAGCCACCACCAACACGCCATCTTCCTCCAAAACCTTTGAAATATTAAGCAAAATTTACTCACCCGCTTGGCAATAACTTCAAGCAGGCGCTGGTCACTTTCCATGGAACCTGTTGGCTTTTCTAATCTCAAATAAATAATTGGTGATTCTGCACTATTTGTAGTTATCATGCCGGGTATGTCTGATACTTAGCTTCTGCAGTTCACCAAAAATGCACTTTCAAATCAGAGTAGAGATCTTAGTTCTAAGTGATAAGGAAAGAAATAAACATAATAGCCACCAGCAACTTTAAATGTTTTACAGAAACCAAAACAAAGTTTTTCATTGATGAACTGGGAATGAGATCAAACCCCACCTTTCCACAACAAAGCAGTGTTATTCTTCAGCTCTGTCACCAGATAGGTATTATCACCGAAACTTGCATACTTGATGAATTTCGGTTCCAGCAATGCCAGCACGTAATCCTCATTCTGTGGCCAGTGCGTGTCCCATTGCAGTAGCTATGATATCTACCTTTTCAGCCCTCAGCGCATGACCATAAATCACAAGGGGAAACGCATTTCAAAGTAGAGTATATGAGTACTACTTAAATATATATATATATATATATATAAAGACACACTTTGGTTTCCAATACATACTTGAACTCCATAGTATTCGGTGAGACCTTTTCCAGATCTTCCTAACACACTAAATGAGTTGCTCTCATCCAACAAAATCCCGAACTGGTATTTCTCCTTCAATCTAATGATCTCATCCAAGGGAGCAATCTGGCCTGAATTCCGAAAATTTCATATTAGACAGACAGGTTTGTAATCACAATAATGTGAAAATGTGAAGCAAATCTATACAAACAGACAATATGAACTATGTAACGCCTCGTTTTCTTGTCTATCTTGCGCTTTTTAGTAATATTCTCCAGTGTTTGTCTCAAAGAGTCCATGTCATTGTGCTTAAAATACACCACTGTGCTTTTAGAAAGACAAATGCCATTCTGGTTCCCCCCAGTGGACTCCCTTGTCCCTGTAAAAGATGAAGTTTCCGTTGACGTCATACAAGCCTTCAAGTGGGGAGGAATAGGAAAAACTGAATGGGAGCTTAAAGTTGATGGTTAAAGAATAGCTCCGTATACTTACACAACAATTATGTCTCCTTTTCTGGAGAAAGCAGGAATTGCGCTGAACATGGTACAAAGTCCATAAGAGTACAGAATTCCATCAGAGGTTCCCAAAAATTTTGATATTTTGGCTTCAAAATCAAGGTGGACATCTGGAGTAAAGAAGAGTAATCATCAATTGACAAGCATTTCTTGCCAAGAACTTAAACAGGAGGAGGAGGAGGAAAGAAAGAAAATCAATCCAAGTATAAAGATCAAATCTTACCGAATGTTCCATAAAACCCACGAGAACTAGAGGCACCAACACCATATTTTTCTATAGAAGCTGTACAGTTCTCCTGAAAGAGGACGTTACTAGTAAATACTACTGCTATGCCTTAACCAGAAAGAAAATTTATGAATGATATGAGTAGAACTTACGAGAAGCTTCGCATGACCTATCAATCCAAGATAGTTTGCAGAAGCAAAATTAACAATTTCTCTACCATTAATTATAGCATGTGGCCCAGCAGCACTGCATTATTAAACACAACCCATCAGTTGGATGACAAAATTTATGAAACATATCAGCTCGTGAGGAATAAGGTTTTACCACCAACATAGGATCCGCAAACTACAGCTCGTGCAGATAAAGCTATTGTCACCGGTTCTAACGCAATGTTAAGCATAGCTAACGTCATCACAATCTCAATATCTCACTTACTAAGCCAAGCGATTCTTTGTTTCCTGCATGTGTACGTTCCACCGTGTATTATCAAGCCTTCGAACATCAAACAGCCAAGATACTTCAATAAAGAAGAAAAATCTTCATTTGTATTACTCGCACACAAGTTAAGGATTCAGAACCAGAACTATATATCTGATATAAAAGGGAAATAGTGGACAGATGAGATAACAGAAAAGTAAACGGTAGCTGCTTCCCGCATCAACAGGCGTTACAACAACATCCGAATTACCTTGAGCTCACTGAAGGTGATATTGTTAACATGAAACGCAGAAGACAGTTTATCTGTTATTTTTTTAAGATATCTTGATAAGATAGTATTGGGAGGCAACAATTGGCAATTTTTTAACGCGTAGGCTCTGTTATCCTTAATGTATCTTAATATGATAATTTAATCATCAATAAAGTGTTAGGATCTCTGTTGCTAAGTATCTTGACTTTTATTGCAACGAGAGAGATCAGAGAAGCTGAGCCTCTGACAACAAATCCTATTTTGGATCAGGTGAAGTTGCATATTCATCATTCCATTAGAAGAATATTGAAGGAAAGACTTTTCGACAAAATAGGTTTGGAACAAAGTCGAATGAGTTATAAGGCCATAAAAGAACAAGATATAGATTCAGTGACTCAATTAACTTGAGGAGGACGTTCAGGAGTCAGGAGAGTGGTTACGACTTGCTAGCAGAACATGGAGTATCTGGAGAAAGTTGGTGTTCACGTGCGGGGTGGCGGCAACATAACCCGGGGTTGACATGTTTTCTGACGCGTGTTTAAATTGTATAAATATTTTGTTATTTAATAGTATTCCTTTTTTATAACGAAATTAATACTATTTCTTATTAAAAAAAACTGAATGATGCTCAATATTCATATTATACATATTCCTTTATTTTTATTAAAACATTTGAAAGAAAACATTTTAGTGTTATACCTTATATACATTGATTTAACCTTTTTTTTAATAATAAAACTTGAAGATTTATTATAATCTTCCACTTAAACTATCAATATAGCATGGCCTATAAAAATATATTGAAAACATACATTTTTAAAACATTCTTTATAAGTTCTGAAGTTAATATACTCTTTCAAATATATGATTTCGCTTTTAATATATATATATATATATATTTTTAAAAAATGTTATATAATTGTAAATAACATATCATCTCATGATGTTTTCAGATTAAATTAATTATTTTCAAAAAAAAAAAAATAAGTTAGCAATAATTCAAATCTGACGTGTTATAATTATAAACTCAACTCTTCCAAGTTATATATAACAAGGTGTAAATGAGCAAACTTTGAAAAGGGGATACATGGACAAGGTCACTAGGACCACAAATGCAACAGATAATCGTTTTGTTTAATTCTAGCATGACGAGCGCCAAACTCACCACTGTAAAGATGATACAAAAAATAAGGAAATTCAAGGATCACTCAGAGTAGTGATTGAAGGCGAGACATCATTGATCTAATTCTAAGATGAAAGAGTAAAATGCTGATAATAGATGACGGAGGTAACACTCAAAATTACTAATGAAATAACTCCGTTTTCTCAACAAAGCAGAGTTACTTGGTACGTTTGATGCAACACTGATCTCGGTAATTTGTCAGCTTCACCTATCACCTTCCATGGAACCATCATTCACTAATGAGTGGAAGGGTCTTCATGCCAGATCAATGCTTAGTCTCAAACAGAATCCTTAAAATCAAAAGCACCCTCATTTTCATGGACAGAAAGATAAACCAAAACTATACAATGAACCACAATTTTTTTTGGGAAAAAAAAGAAGAAAACAACCTTAGACATTAGCGACTCATGGCCTTAAAAATCAGCTAGAAAATCAATGCTTCAGTCTCAAACAGAATTTTTAAAATTGAATTTATATAGCCAACAAAAAAGGTCAACAAACAAACAAGAACACAAGGCTAAAGAACAGTGGGGTATTGTTTGGCCTGCTGTCGCACCCTTCGTCTGTATTCAGTAGGATCCTGCATATACAACATTGTTTATCATAGTGTGTTCGCCAGCAACATTAGAAATTTCAGGCGTGTATCCAGAGGAAATGTAGAGGAACCTGGATGAAAAGCTGGTAACCATCAGTTTGAGCAGGATCAGCAGGGTTGGGTTGGTCCAGGAGATCCTGAATGCCCACAAGAATTTGCTTCACAGTAATGGCAGGTCTCCAACCCTAAGAAAAAACAAATACGAGAATCAAAACAGGTAATCCAAATCAAAATAACAGAATCTGCACATAAAATAAACAGTAGACTTCTGCTCTTACACTATCCTCATTAAGGATCGAGAGGCATACAGTTCCTGAAGGATAGACATTAGGATGGAAGAAGCCTGGAGGAAATTTGCACTTGGGTGGCTTACTGGGGTAATCCTCACTAAAGTGAAGAGTGAGGGGAAAGAAGCCTCCCTCCCAGTCAGTCTGCAACCAAAGGAATAAAACGATTGTGAAAAAATAACAATTACACAATAAGTACCAGTCAGAACTGCCTCAAGACTAGTTACCATAAGTAAAATAGAAAATATGCATTTCCAACAACTTCCAGGGAAGACTTCAAATATTCCATAACATATCACAGCTCTTTTTAGCTATCCTTTACAACTAGGACAAGATTGTGAAAATACTGTTGCTCACAATTTTGAGTATGGACCTAGCCATCTGGGAATGGTATGCCAGACGGTTGCATTCTTCCCCTATTAAGAATATATGGTAATTCAAAATTGCCCGAAGATTGTCTTATGTCATGTCATAATGCTATACCAAGTTACAGAGCTTCACCTGCATTCAGGTGAGCACCAACCAGGGGCAAAGATAGGTAAAAAGGAAAGAAACTACAAATCACTTAACCAAGCAACTCGAGGAAAACAACAAAGTGGTAGACACAGTCCTGAATTCAGGGCGCGCAACTAGCAAGGTACTAATTTCTAACTGCATCCAGCACTGTTCCGTCCAAGAATATAAACTAGCTGATAAGGGAGGCAATTCTCAATTTGTCCTCCCCTCATTGACTGACACAGCGAGCAATCCAAGACAATAGAGTATAACAGATTTTAAAAGCTTAGGTATTAAAAATATGTTTGAGAAGTATCGTCCAAATCTTCAAATTAGACTACCATACATCCATACTGATGCACTGCTTACTAAGTTATTTCACAATCCCACAATAACAGTCATCATATATGATATGAAGTTGCTTCAAAAACTACAGTCAATTTATTTATTTCAAAATTATACAAAAGAGAGTCAATGGTTCAAAATTGATAGGTAACCATCAAGTTGACAGAAGAAAACTTTAAGAGGCCAATTAAGTTCTATGCGTGTTGGCCAATATAAGAATAGTTATAAGCACAGTCTTGGAATTAAAGACAGAAGAAAGTAGAATATGAAAGAAGAGCACTGACCCCAGCCTTGCCAGGGATAATGCAATGCCACACCATCAAATTGACAGAGCCATCTGGACCAGTTTCCGGCTTCGCGACGAAACCCTAAACACAAAAAGAGGAAAATGCTTTTGCGAGTGATTTCCAGAGGGAGAAATAGATAACCCGGCAGTGAAGATAGAAGAGACGATAAAGGATGATAATACGTACATGCGGGTGATTCTTACGCCAGGATTTTCGCTCCTCGGCTAGGCGACCCCGCGCTATCCCGCCAGACATTTTCCCGTTGTTGATCTGCTTTCGACGTTCCAAAAATTTCAGTTTGGCACTAGCCACGGTACAACACACTGATTGTCCTTTGATCCTTGTTACTATGGTACTATATCTTTCCTTGTGGGGGAAAATTTGTTAAAGCACCAATAAAAGAAATTAGAATCGTTGTGTATTATTACTAGTATTTATTAAGAAATGACCGTAAAAATTTTAATTACTCTAGAGGCGAAAATGGATAAAAAAAAGAATGAGTGTGTGTGAGAGTTTTTTTCTTTTTTGAGTTAATAATGGGTGTGCATTGGCCAAAATAATAATAATAATAATGGGTGTGCGTGAGAGTTGGCTTTGATACCCTAAGCCAAAACAAAATAATCCCCACACAAACCAGAAACTTTTGCGTAGGGAAAATAGATGATAATTCAATCACCCGGGCTGGTTATCATGAAACCGAATTCTTTAAATTCGACGATACAGATTTTATTTTATTTCATTTTTTTATTTTTAGTTATTTTTGTTTTAATAGATGATGCTAAGTTCTTCAAACATTAGAGTGAAAGGACTATTAGTAATTCCCCCAAGTCTTCGAATCGAGTGCTTTCTTCTGTTTGTGAACCCAAAAACTTCATTATTCCACTTAGAGCAAGCTTTGCTAAAATCTTGTACATTATCTTTCCGGTCGATCTTTTCCTTCTAATTCTTCTTGACAAACAAGACCTTCAAATCTATCATGTAGCACTAAGCAGTATAGTGGAAAGGTCAACAAGTCTTACATATACTTTTTCTTACCTCATGCAAATTTTATATCAAAACTAATCATAAATCGAAAAACTGAATTATTGACAATCTGTTCAATTTATCAATTATTAGCACAATTTAACATTCTTCTGAATTATTAATTATTATTTTACATGATCATTAGCAATTATATACTTAACAAATACTTGATAATTAATTATTAGCTGTTTGTTTTATAAATGTTTTTAAAGATAATCTTAACTTCTTTAGATCAAAATATTGCGTGCACTAATCAACTACTCTGGCGTTAGCCTTTAGGTGGTCTACACTTCAAAATTGCAGAACTAACCATGAAAAAAAATGCTTCAGTACATAACAAGAGGATTGACCAAGAAAAAAAAAAGTACATACAAAAAGTGGACAAAAGAAGGAAGATCAGAATTCAGAAGCGTTCAAGCATGGCGGCCCAGGACTAAGGCTGCAACCCTCTTCAATGACTCAGCCGCCTTATGGAGATCTGACTCTGAGTGGCCCGCCGAAACAAAAAGTCTGATTCCCACCGGCAAACGGCATTTGTCCAAAGTTGATCTTTTCGAAGCAACGAAAAACACAGAATCTTCCTCCAGAACCTGCGGTTACATTGCCATCAGGTACAAAGTTCATGATAAACTATCACAACTATCAAATAAGATTCTCATACCCGCTTTGCTATATCTTCGAGCAGACGTAGGTCATTTTTCATTGAACCTGTTGACTTCTTCAATCTCAAATAAACAATCGGTGATTCTGGGTTGCTTGCTATCGTCAAGCCTTGCATGTTTGATAATCCTGCATCAGCCCATGCATCTCTTAACGAAAGAAAATCCTTGTTCTACAAGGTACTTCATATGATTGAGAAAATCCAAACCAAAGACACCGCCATGCAATTATATTATTTATTGAGGAACTGGGAGTGATATCAAAGCCCACCTTTCCATAGCAAAGCAATATTGGCCTTCAGCTTTGTTACCAGATTGGGATTTTCCTCTAGGATGTCAATAGCTGAAATTGCAGCGCTAGCAAGATATGGGGGCAGAGAAGCAGAAAAGACATAGCCAGAGCTACTCAATCGCTGAGGGATTGAAAATGACTATCGTTAGTAACAATAACAGGAAGACGGATGAGGAAAACAAATTGCTGGTATCATAAACTGGTGATATTTCTATCAGATTCAAGAAATTATGAAGGGAAAATAAATGGAAGAAACTGCTTGATGAAAAAATCATCAAATCTCCCAATATATCGAGAGACAAACTTGTTACTTTTAGATGCAATGAACGTCATTTTCATACTTGGTGATCTATAACTCTAGCATTTCCCGTGCAAAATCCTCCTTCTGTGGCCAGTGCATGTCCCATAGCAGCAGTGATGATATCTAGCTTCTCAACCTGCAGCAGTGCAGTGTATAATCATAAATAAAAAATTGCAATGCAATTCAAATTATACACAAATTGCACTAAGTACCCACCCACATGCCCACACATTGATTTCAGTACATACCGGAACTCCAAAATGTTCAGTGAGGCCTCTTCCCGAACTTCCAAGCACTCCAATTGAGTTGCTCTCATCCACCAAAACACGAAAATGGTGTTTCTCTTTCAACCTAATAATCTCATCCAAGGGGGCAATTTCACCAGAATTCTGCAAGTTTCAAAGGAAAAAAATGTTAACTTGTACTGGTCAAGCAATTTCATTTTTAAGTAACTAGATGCAATGAGTGGGTGGATAGTCAATCCTTATCAATAAGTCGCAACCAACAAAACATATCCAAGTGCGGAAAAGTCATCTTTTCTATTAATATTCTACATGGTGAGGGGGAAAGCCCGATGAGTGGGTGGATAGTCATTCCTAATCAATAAGTCAATAACACTGCAACCAACATTACAGATCTAATAGCAACAAAGTCATTCTTTCATATAGACTACTGCACCAGCTTGTCATCCATTGTATTTCTACACCCAATTTACAAACTCATTCCATAACACATAAGGACAAAGTGCGCACATATAAAGAGCTTGCATCAAACAGATAAGCACCTTAGGCATATGAATTTTGTTATCTTGCATCTAAAGAAAAGTAATTTGCTAAAAATTTTATGCATACAACAATTAAAACGTTACGATTGCTGATAACTCTACAATCTGCAGTCCTATATAACAATAATTCATCTAGAATAAATTACCGACATGCAACAAAAAGTCAGCAGTTCAATTAACCACCTGATTATAAAATAGGGTCTGGAAGAACCCTCTCCCCTTAAAACTGCCTTTTCAAGTTATATCACGCATATGAAAATTGATGCAACGATGCAAAACTAAACTATCATGCATGACAAACTATAACTACCTGGTAGACAGCTTCAACAACAATGTAACGCCTCACTTTCTTGGCCCGCTTATTTTCAGCAGTAATTTTCTCCAGAGTTTCCCTTAAAGAGTCCATGTCATTGTGCTTAAAATACACCACTGTGCTTCTTGAAAGATAAAGGCCATTCTGTATCCCCCAATGGACCCCCTCATCACTGTAAAAAATGACCCAACTTATAGTTAAAAATTAAACCCAAGATTTACAACAACTAGCAGTAAATACACCAAAAAGCAGGTCAAATTGTTGCGATATTAGAAGCCTTGAAGATTAGGATGGCAACAGACTCAGGTGCAAACCATTCAACTAGTTTAACTCTGAACATCAGATTTTAAATCATTACAGCCTCCATTCATCACTTTATATCAATAGACCCTATTTTACTATAGGTTCTGAAATCATGTATGGCTGGAAATGTCATTATTCTGCAAGGCTTATACTATATCTTAATAGCTTACAGGGCAAACACAATGATGTCTTGTTATCATTGCTTGTTTGTTAGAAGGATAGAAAGGAGGAATAGGAAATCTAAATAAAATCAAAAAATTGATAGCCAAAGACAAGCTTATGCGTACTTACACAACAATTATATCTCCTTTTTTAGAAAAAGCAGGAATTGCACTAAACATGGTGGAAAATCCATAAGAGTACAGTATTGAATCAGGTGTTCCCAGAAATTTTGCTATTCTGGCTTCACAGTCCAGGTGGACATCTGGGGTTAAGAAAAGTATAATCAGAAGAAAAGCATTTTCTTGCAAATAAGATTAAAACAAAATTCAACAAGTATCTACTATAATATAGGAGCTTACCAATTGTTCCATAGAATCCACGAGGACCACAAGAACCAACACCATATTTCCCTAGAGCAGAAGAACATGACTCCTGAAAGAGAGAATTACTATCAATGCACTGCATTAACGCAATTTTCAAAAGTAAAATTTAGTAGTGATATGTGAATGGCTTCCTTACAAGTAGCTTCTTATGGCCTATCAATCCAAGATAGTTTGCTGAAGCAAAGTTAATAACTTCTCTACCATTAACTATGGTATGTGGCCCAGCAGCACTGCATGAAATATATGGCTCATCAGCAGAAAGACAAGCATATGTCGATATTCTCCCTAGTAATCCTATAAATTGGCATCCAAAACATTGAACCCTACAATAGCACTTATCTTTCCAGATTCCACAAAGACTCCCATGAGGTGGGATGAATGCCCAAACATTACAAGAAACACCTTAATTAAAATTTTAACTTTAAATCCCACAAAATAAACTATAAACAATGCGGATTATGAGGCACTTTGAAATTGAAAACAGTAAATACCTGAAGTGTTGAATCACTGGGAAGGACTGTGTAATTACTTTCTTTCACATTTTTTTCAAAATAAAAAACTTATGAATCTAAGTGTTACGTCCCTCCCCTGATCAAGAAGATATTGAGACTAAAAACATAAATAAACACAAGGGAATAGGGAAATAACTTGAGATTGACAGCACTAATACAATGAAAAACACCTAACGGACTGATACAGGAGGGGTAAGATTACAGCTTCAGACTCAAAGATACAACACACTTAAGAACGATAATGCTGTTACAAAGGGGGTGATTCTTACAACCAGAAACATAAACTACAAAAGGAAACTTACAGCTCAACAAGAAACAGAACAAAACGACACCACAATGAACATACAACACAAACATAGAACACAACACATACTTGCCAAGCCTTCAAGAAGTTGGCACTCTCCACCTAAGTCCAAAGCCCCACTCAAATCAAATTCTTCTCTGCCTCACTCTCTGGATCAGTATGTAATTTAAAGACCACAAAAAGTGACTCTCCCACCTCCCTCCTCATAGACTTTGACTGCGGCAGTCCTATAGCCAACCTACTCCTCTATTTCTTTCTCCAACAGAGAGAGTCAAACTTCTGACCCACCAAAAGAGCCTTTCCTTTATCATGTATTTTTCTCTAAGTTATCAAAAGTAGTCCTAACACCAAGCAAACAAAGTATAACGATAATGGTGAGGTTGACAAGTAGAACATAACATACATGTAATTCCAGGAACGGCACACCATCAGCAATGCAAACAAGAAACAAAAATGATAACTAAAGAACAAAGTCTTTAAGAGGGAAAATACATATAATCCCTATTATAGCCTAATCACAGCTTTGGTTTGTAATTGTAAACATTAAAATGCAATACCTAGCCCCCTAGACTACCTCAAAAAATGAAAATTTTACGTATTAGTTGAAAGTTTAAACCAACAGCTAAAGCAGCATGATACCTTATATCTCCATCATCTGCCCATATCCCTGCCTTCGCTTAAAGTACTACATGCCATCATATGGCTATTGACAATTAGTTTTAACCACTATACAATAATTTTACAGTTTGATATAGTCTAGAAGGGTAAAAGTATTACTTCTAAAGTGTAATTATGGTATAGTTTTCCCTCATAAAAAGTATATAAAAGTTCTCATCCAGAAGTCATCAGTCAACAGAGTCATCACCTTTCCAACACTGGCGGTTCATACTGCATCTCATCACTAAGTGGAGGAATCAGGGGTTCTGGAACCCATTCATCACATAGCTCATCTATTTCCTGCGAACATTCACATTAGGCATGCATTACAATAATGTCTAATCTACATGATGATGCATTTCAGATTGGGTAGAACATGAATTACTGCATTAGATGACTAGAACATTAAATATCATACGTAGGAAACAATTGAAAAAAGTTTGACGGCTTGAAATTATTTAATATCCACTCGACAGAATAAGGTTATCTAAAGATATTACAGTATAGGGTCACGTGTTGACCAAAATTCAAGTAAATTCAGACAGTCATGTCACATACTAAGATAATAAAATAATAACCAAAAACATAAAATAGGCAAGCAAGCTGAAAGGACTGTCCTGCAAGGACAGTATCTCTTCCAATCTGCAATTTTTAAGTTTAACCCTCCCATCATGTGTTTCTAAAGATTACAACTGCACACCTAATCAACCCAAAAACAAGCCCCTTATAATATATTAAGATGCTAATATACAACCTACTGCCATGGGCAAATGATAAAATCCAATATTCATATACAGAGACATTTCAAGTGTTAAATTTTAAACCACATAACGTTTAAAGACAACGGAAAAGAGAGCATAAATATCAGAATAGTTCCAAAGTAGTGTCACAATTAAGCATCAACCTCAGAAGCTCAAGAGAGTCATAAACCACCTTAGGTCCCTAGAATTACTGAAAAGTGAATACTAAAAAGCACACTAAACAAATATCTATTTAGATGTAATGTTTTTTTCAATGTTGTACACAATGATAGAAATAGCCATTTAAGTACATAAAAATAATCCTGATTTCACACACACATTAGGGGCAAAGCTTGCCAAAGTTTAATGAATTAACCAAAGTAATAGTTAATTTGTGAAATAATATCATTGATACACTTTAAAATGTCATATTGACTTTCACATAATAGGTTTGGGCAGCCAATAAATAAGTTTAGCATGCCTAGCAGTTAACTAAATGTTCGGACCTTGCCACACAGAGATATTCAATGAGTTAAAAGAAGACCGTCAAACTAACCTTTTCTCTCAAAGGCCGTTTAGGAGGCTTGTAACTTTTCTGGGAGAGTAGGAAAAGAATGACCACAAAGAGAACAGCTTCAACTAAAAAATGTCCTTCAACCAGATGGAAAGAGTAAGGAATAGGAAATTAGTCAGTCACATGTATCATCCATAAAAGGAAAAGATATTTCAGTCAAAGGATATCAGATTCTACCACCAATATGCACTCCAAAAACTACAGCTCGTGCAGAAGGAGCATCTAAAGCCAATGTCATCCATTCTAACGTTGTGTTTAGAATATTCTTGACAGCTAATGCCATTATAATTGTAATATCTCAATTAGTTAAATAATGAGGCCATCAGCATCATTCATGTATTCCATAGAAGTTGCGCTAGTCAGCTCAAACAACTGCAACATATGGCAACATGACAGTTACAGCGATGTTGCTTCATTTAAAACACATTGTATAATAAATAAAACAGTTAAATACTGAAGAAAATAATGAAAAAAAAAAAAATCAACATAAAGCATTTACTTGCACCAGCAGGTATTTTTCCCAATAAAGTATGTCTCAGCCTTGAAGATACTATTGAAATGATTTAAGACACTTCTTCATTTGATACTCACAGACAACTACCCAAATAAGCTATCTAATGCAACAAGCATTTCAAACCAAGATTAACTCTTACCAATTTAAGGATAATAAAGTGATACTAGCCTGAAATCTAAGTAGGTTGGGATGAATATTACTGTTCAAAAAGTTCAGAGAAACTAATCACTAATCCTTAAAAACAGTTGGAAATAATTAGAGCTATCTCCTAAAAGGAAAATGCATCTTCATCTTTAGTGAACAATATCAAATAGGCATCTGCAATGAATGAATGCATGACGCGCTCAAAAATCCAAATCTCTATGGACGGTTCTTATATTAGAAGGAATTAACCCCAGCATCCCTTCAAAAGCTACATGCAAGCAAAACAAACATTAAGCAAAACTGAAGCCAGTGGTTGTCAGCTACGTATCATCCAATTTTGTCAATATCATGTTTATCTCAATCGAAATTAAGCTGCCGTATAACCTTTCTCGAGCCATATCCTTAGACGTAAAACCACAAAAATAGTCGCCCGAAATTCTCATTTCATGCACGACTGTTGCTAACTAAAGTTGCCGCTGAAAAATAGAAGGCCCGCGATTTGGTGATCCGCAGGACGAAACAAAAATGATACCAATGAAATGAAGCACTTTGCAACCATTTACAATTAATCAATTCAGCACCATATCTGAAAGATTCGACCATGATCGATGTTTAAAATTACCTCGCTATTATGCTGGTAGAAATGTAGCAGAGATGGGAAGGACGGTTATGAATCTTCTTGTCCTTTGATGAATTCTGCGAGATTTATATAACTATAGGGGAAGATGGATGGGTCAAAGAAGTCGAATTTGACTTAGATTTTTTTCCCTTCGAGGCAGGAATGCCCATTAGTGGCGAAATTTCTCAGAGGCGACGTCCTTCGTCTTTTTCCTTTTCCCCAGATGTGACGTTTGTTCCAAGTACGACAAGTCGACAAATAAGTCGAATTTTGAATTAATATGTTACAGCAAGTTGTTGGTGATTTATTTGAACAATTCTGGAACTTTGACCTTCCACATAATTCAATTTCTATAATTTTTCAATTGAGAATAACTCAATGAAAATAGTCTGTTGGTTTTTTTTTTTTACCGAACATAGTTTATTGGGTTAAAAAATTATAAAAATTGATAATTAAAAACATAAAATCAAAAGTTTCTTTTAGCTGTGGTGGAATTGCTCGGATGCTACTCAGAGCTAGATTTTTTATTGAAAAAATTACTCTTAAGTTTCAAGGATAAAAGATAGTCACAATATTAAATAATTCAACACGTTATAAAAACACGTTTATTGAGGTATTTTTTTACCTTATTGTGACTATCTTTGATCTTTATGACCTAGAAATGATTTTTCCTTTTTTATTTCAGTTGTAAACCTGTGACAGTACCTCTAATAGTTGAGCTTCTTGGAATTTTGCATGGTCTCAACCTATGCAGGAACAAGGCTTTAGAAAACTGTTTTCTGTTGTGATTGTGCCGAGGCTGTTAGTACTATCTTGACAGGATATAGCAGTTGTCACCCTTTCGGGAAATTGTTGATGATGTTGGCTATTGTTCCATAGAGATTGGCAGGTGATTCTAATTCACATGGATAGAGAAAATCTTACCATGGCTAATCAGATAGTTAAGTTGGCTCACGGTTTAGATTATAATTAGTGCTTTCTTGATCAACCATCATCTTTTTTGTAAGCGGTGGAACTTCATGAAGGAATACAGATGTCTTCTTGATGTAACCATGGTAAGGTAATATTTTCTAGTATTTTATTCAAAGATTTTTTTTTTCAAACAAACAAAATTTGTCATGAGTAGTAAATATCAAGGTAATTAAACCCGGACCGGTCAGTGAACCGGTCAGGGTATTAGGTCAAGGGTCAGTAGGTTAGACCGGAGCTAAATCGGAACCAAATAGAGATGGAAAATTTTAGGTTTATAGTATAAAATTATAAAAAAAAATAGAAAGAAACGATTTAAAAAAATAAAAAACCTGACCTAAACCGGGTCACCAGATCGGACCGGTTTACTAGCCAAGTGGCCGGTTTCCGGTCCGAGTTAGAAAACTCTGGTAAATATATTTCTCAGCACCGAAAGCAAGGTGCTCTGTTCCATCAAAGTTACATGTTTGTTTGGAATAGTGATTGAAGCCTTCAAAAATAGCTTTTCAATAGTGATTTACGATATACGTAGTAAATATATAAGAGGAGTTTTATCTCGGTTTATGTAAATAAACACTTTTAAACAGTGTTCTGAGGCTCGGACTGGACCGGCTGGTCCGACCATGAAACCGTCGGACTAGTCCAGTCTGATAACTGACCCGGTTCAACCGGTTTTCATGCAGTTTGATCAGGTTTTTTAATTTTTTTTATTATTTTATTTAAAATTTCATATAAATAATTCTAAAATCTTCTATCCCTCACCGGTTTAACCCTGGTTTAGCTCCGATCTGACCCACTGACCCTTGACTCAATACCCTGGCCGGTTCAATGACCGGTCCTAGTTTCAGAACCTTGCTTTTAAAGATTCCGAATATAATTCCAAATAAGCACATACATCTTTCTGGTTTTGCCCAAAAAGCCATTCAGATGATTTTTTTCTTGGGATGCCAAACTTTCCTTGAGCTCAACCCACGTTGCCATACCACAAACCCAATCTCCTTTAACCATTGTAAACGCGTGCATCATTTGGTACCGTAGAAGGTAGAATTCAGTACCAAATGTCACGCAAATTTCTTTCAAGTTTTATGTAGTTATGAGAAGTTAGGAAAATGTAGGGCCTTTTGTTGTAAAAAATATGTGTCAGACTGTCAGGCTCGTAGTAAAAGAAACCTATAATGGATGAAATTAAAAATTAATCCATTCACACTGGGTTGGTGTATAGTCCACGAAGCAGGTTCATTTAACGTCATGGATCAACATGCTATTGGGGGATTTTTTGGGTTCACAAATGTCCAAAGATCTCTTTGAGCTTCCCGGACTCCCATCGTCAGGTCTCCAATCAAGAGCCTTTTTTTTTTCTCCCAACGCACTCCGCTTGTTAAACTATCTTGATCAGACAAATTAATGAATATTTTTAAAGAAAGGAAAAATAACATGTGAGTGGGATATTAATCATGGAAATTATTTGGATCATATCCTGCGCAGTGTTCCGTTGTGCCACAAATATTTTTTTTTTTAAAAAAAACATACATGTAAAGAATAAAAAACATGCATGATTTTTCTCTATGAGGGACCATCTACACAGATCGAATACGAGAATATCCGAAATAACATTGATAGATGGGTCACAAATACGCATTCATAAGCCATTAGTGATTGTCCTAAAAGTGGCATATGGGTACTTTTTTTCTGGCTAGGCTTCCGACAGCTCATTGGCGCATGCTAATGATAAAAGCTTACAATGATGCACATGTTGTGTCTCCAAAGGGAGTCCCCAGCTCAGAGAGGGAGAGAAGATAATTAATTTGGAGCTACATATTGAAGGTTGTGTCCAAGGCAATATATATATAATCAAATGGTAAAACACGATTAGATTGGGATTGGACCACAGGTGATAATGATGTTATAGGGAATCAATATCCTGGGTATGGAGGAACCAGAGATTGTGTTTTTGAGGTACTTTGAAATGAGTGGCCAAACTGCGCTATTGGAGCTTAGTTAAGACAGGGCAAGTTATGTTGTAATTATGTGGTTAATGATTCTGATAAATAAAGGAAGAGAGAATGATAGGGCTAGAGGAGGCAGAAAGATGAGGGATTGGTCAGAAAAGGTAGGATTAGGAATGATGTTAGTGATGGGGGCATGTGAGTTAAAGTTCCACATGGGGGGTGATGAAATTGAAAGCAGAGAGGAAAATTGGTGGGGCAACACTAAAACAGAGGAGGTTGGGCTTCAGAATAAAGCAAGCACATTATATGGCAGAGTTATTAGCCTCACTCACCGAAAGCATAAAGCTTGAAAAGCTACTGCCTGCCCACTTCTTCAAAAGAATATCCTCCACTTAGAATATTGGATACTTTAATTATATGACGAAAAATAAAAAATGATAATTATATCATTTAATATGTCACAAAATATAATCTTTTTTATTTTTACCTTTTTTGAGAAAAATGTTTAATTGTATTGGAGTGTTATTTTACAGAGAGGGAATGTAATGAGTGGAGTAAAGTTGAAAAGTGAGTATTAATTATATAGATAAAATAGGGAAAAAAATTAATTAAACAAAAATAACTTATATTCCGAACTATACATTTTTCATAGAAGTATGAACAAAGACGGGGTATATGAATAATATCATTTTAGTTTTTCTCTAATCATTTGATTCTTGTCGTTTTTTGATTGATAAGGACCTCTCTTACTCATCAAGCTCACATATAAAATATAATCTTACTCTCTCACACACACACAGAGGGAGAGGGATTGAGCCGACAGGGACCGGGTGAATGACAGGCTCGTTTTGTTTGTAAGTTTGGTAATTAAAACTCTGATCTTATTATTAAGATCATGTCATAGAGGTTAAAAATGTCATTATCCGAGGGATTAATGACAGTGTCAGACAGATACACCTAGAAGAAGTCCTGTTATAACTCCCCGGTGATGTTACTAATATCCGCTTAATCAAGGGTGATTAATTAACAAATAAATGTTGCCGCGAGAAGCCGACATAAACAGTTTTAGTGGTGGGGACCACTTTGTGGTTGCTTTGTTTGCATCTGAGCTAACGTTCGGAAGATGAAATCCAATGAATGCGGAGTTAGGTTAAAAAAGGAAGCTTGAGGTTGGGTTTTTTATTTCATGTACCCAACCCACCCTTCTACAGTTCTTGTTTCTTCCTTCTTAATAAATGAGCCAAGCATCGCAGGGGAGAAGAAAGATTAAAAAAAGAGTGTTTTTTTTTCCATCGCCGTGTTGCTTTGCTTGTAGTCCACCACATGAAGAAAAATGCCACAAAAACAGAGGAGGGGTCATTTTCTGCGTAGTGAGAGAACAATAAAATAAGAAAACTTGTGCTATCTGATTACGATATAAAAATTTGCTGAACTTGGGGGGAAAAAAAAGATGAGCCATCGACACATTTAAGGAGTAATAGTACTTGGTTGTTCTAGATAGGGGCAAACATATCTGCAGCTGCGGAAAGTATGTTCGTATTAAGCTCCAAAATGATGAATGGCTCCAGAGTATGTAACAGTGTGAAGCAGGAAGTGACGTCCCAATTATATGGCCCACTGCCACGCTCCTTGGTACTGACTCTTGCAAGAAATTCCGAGAAAACAAAATGTGAAGAAACAAAAAGGCTAGTCTAAATGCCTAATGGGAATATATAATTGGAGTAATATTTATAGGTGAAGCTTCATAAATCTGCAAGCTCATGTGCGTGGAAGTTGAAGCCTGCGTGCGAGCAGCTTTCAAAAGTCATAACCCATATCGCGTCAGCATACACCAAACTAGAGGCATTTGTCAAACACTCGCATTTAATACCGGCGGCTTCCCGCTTTATTACATCCTGTTATTCTCAACAAGTCTAGACAAGGAGCCGTAGCCACACACTACTTTCGTTTTTTAATATAAGATAAAAATAATTTTTTTAGAGATTAAAAAAATTATTTAATCATATCATATGTTATGTATTCTTATATTATATATCAGTTTATAAGTTGGGAAAAATAATTTAAAGAAGAAATGATAAATATAAGTATTTTAAAATAATTTAATGAACTTCATTAATCTTTTTGAAAAAATCAATTATGTCTTATATTAAAGAGTAAAATGAGTACTACCAATTTACTCTAGTCTTTTTCTCTCAATTTAATATAGTAAAATAGAAGTCTAATTATTCAATATTCATTTCCTCTTTATACATTCGAACTTTATAGTACTTTTATAGATAATTATTTTATTATAATTGATCTATTATTGACTTTTATCAATAATAGTATATTTAAAAGACTTTGCTAATTTTTACATATTTAATATCGCAACCATCATGAGAATTAATTAGAGTTACATACTCATATATGCCCTGCTAAAAGTGTGCCACTTTGATTTTTTTTTTTTAAAGTCCAATTTACTTAATTTTCGCATATCAAACAAAATTAGTTAAATAATTAGATATGTTTTATATTAATACACTTTTCCAATTTTACTCTTAGTTAAGAATGATATTCTTAACCCTCTCTCTTATCTCTTTCTTTTCCACATGAATTAATTCATTTTCTCTATATATGGGGTAAATTTGTGACAATATCATTAATTATTCTTTAAATAGACTTACAATAAGGACTGTCCCCCCCCCCCAACCTAACTTATAAAAAAAAAAATAGAGTTGCAGCTTTTGAAAAACATAAGCTAATAAACTTCAATAAAAATATCGATTTAGAGGCTTGAGGTGATGATATTTGATGACTACATAGAATTAACAATACGAGTCTTGTTGACCAAAAACATGGTATGTGAGTTTTTTTTTATATCTAATTTGATAGGTTTTATTAAAACATTTAAAGCATACACAAATCTTAAAAATGTGTAATTAACAACAGAGTGAATGTATGCTGGTGCTGGTGGTTTGAATGTAAAACGGCGAACAATAAAAAAAACGACGTAAATGTCGAATAGACGAGATAACTATGATTTTTATTTGAAGTCTTGAAATATGAATTGTATTATACTCCATATTTTTTATTATTTATAGTATAATTTTGTATAAAATTTGATATTAAAATCCCGCTCCATTTTCTGCTGGAAGCATCACAGAGACACAGAGGTTGGATTGTCTTTCTAAACAATCATTCTTGCTCTGTAACGGTCAATAGGCTGTGGACCATTCGCGACAAAGATAGTTTCAGTGCCAAGATCCATCGTTGAGATCGATTCCATGTCTGCATTATCTGTTTTCACTATTGATCCATGCATGTCCTCCGCTAGCTGTCGCAACACTAGACATGAGATCCGATTCAATCTATCCAGACTCTGTTTCTGAATTCAATAACGGAAAGTGTTTACCAGAGCCGAGATGAACTTTTCGCAGAACACAGGACTCGGTTTAGCTTTAGCGGGTTCTATAATCTGATTCCCCTAATTGTCATTTTCATATGATAATCCTCCTTAATTTCAACGAAAAAAAGGGGAAAAGAATGAACGAGCTAAATAAAATTAAAAGAAAAGCGAGGCAGAGAGAAGGAGTAGTATGTGACCGTTGGGATTGCGAGAGTAGAAAGGGAAGATGAGCTGTACATGAATGAAAAAGAAGAGACTGATTAGTATTCACACTTGAGAGAAAGGAGTGAATACGATGCTTAAAGTAGAAAACTGCAGAGACGAATTAATTCGATGCCGAAAAGATATGAAAATGCGTAGGGTAGCGACTTGCGAGGGAGGGACCATATGAAGAAGATGCCGATCAAGGGAAGTCTTGGGGGAGGGATGGGCCCCACCAAATTATAGAAGAGAGGAAGCCTTGATCGCCATGTGAAGGTAGAGGCCACACAGCTGGATGTGTCCTATAGGTGGGTCACTTTCTCCCTCACCTCCATTGCTTCCCCGATGCCCTCTCTTTTCCGTTCCCACCTTTTCTTCCCTCTCTTTTTTTTTTTTTTTTGTCTTTCGGTGCGACACCGGATCTGTAAATATGATCCCTTCCCTCTTTTTAATTAACTACTTCATCAGATTTTTGGCCAGGATGCTCATCAGATTGTTGGTGGACTTGTAGTGTTATCATTGCCGCACCCGGATGTATGGGGTACATGCGGGATGACATGCCAGGTGGACATATAGTCTAGAGTAGTCTTGCTATTTCCAAACTTTGATCTTGGCCGTTTTGTATTAAAAAAAAAAATTAACTACTTCATTGTGTGATGCTTCATTCAATAAACCGGGTTAATTTAATTAATTACTATTTTTTTTTTTAAGAGGGAAGGCTATAAGAGAATTATTATATGCAGGGGCATGAAGCGTGCCACATGAACAAAAGAAGCAGGGCACCTGTGAACCATAGTGACAATGATGGGGTACCGGATATAATGGTGTATCCGGTTCCGCATCACGTGGCTTTGTGCGCTGTTATTCCCTTTTCTCCATCTTCTTCTCAAATCTACGCACCAACCCACACAGCACAGTAGATTTCATTCTCCCCTACAAAAAAAAAAAAGGGGTTTCTCCTGTCAGTTCTACTCCTACCCTATTAATGTATGAGGGCCACAAGTTCTGAGAAATAGGGAGGGCAATTTGGGAAAGTTGCCACTTAAGGACTCACAGCACGCAACCGTCAGGACTGGTGTGTAGTGAAGCTGAAGGAAAATGATAGTGGTTGTTGTTGTCCTTACAGTTACCTTGAGCAGCTTCGGTGTCCTCCGCTCTTGCGGCCCCTATTTCCACAACCACCCCTCGTTTTCTCTCTCCCCTCTTCTCTAACTATATTATACTTTCTCTCTCTTCCACTGTCCCGTGCTTTCTCTTCATTTCTTGCCCCCGTAGTTGCTGCATCCCTTTCCTCATCCTGGAAAATTCTCTCAACTATTCTTCTGCCAACGCTGCTGACGACGCCTGTCACAGCCATTGGATCTTTTCCTCTCACTCACTCACTCATACTGCTGGAGCTCTCTCTCTCATTCATTTCCCATCTCTCCCTTTCTGAGCTGCTTCCAAATGGAAGCAGGGGAAGATTGTTGTGTCAAGGTTGCTGTCCATGCCCGACCGCTCATCAGCGATGAAAAGCTTCAGGGATGTAAAGATTGTGTCACCGTCGTCCCTGGGAAGCCTCAGGTGCACTCTCTCTCAACAATGTGATGGTCCATTTCCGTCTATCTGCTGTCAAAAGCGTATAATTGACTCATTCGGGGAGGCGTGGACCGCTTTGGTGCTTGTTAATACTTCGATTTTGCATTGTATTCTGTGACGCATAGAACTTTGACTTGATTTATTTCGAGAGATCTGGATCCAAAATCGCTTGCATAAGAAAGATGCATACTTCAACATGAGAGAGGAACGGGATTTGGGGTGTGACATAAGCATCTGCGTTTTCTCTTTTATTTTTAAGTTGTGTTTATGATGATCCTATGATCCGTCGGTTCCTTAATTGGGATATTTTACTCCGTCCAATTCTTAGGTAGTGTCGTTTTGGGTTTGAACATAACCAGGGAACAAAAATGTTATTTTCTGAAACATTCTTTTGGGGATTGAGGTGATCGGCGATGAAGCCATTTCATGATGTGTATGTTTACTACGAGGAGGAGTGTCGCCACCAGTTTTTGCCATTTCGCTCTTATCTGTTAGGATCTTGGTATGCAAGCGACTTTGAGTGGACGATATGACAAGGGAGTCTTGGTAAACTAAAGTGTCTCTTTAATCTAATGGTGGCATACGAACTACAACCCACTTGCTAGTCACATTGATTGTTGCCTTTCATGTATTTAGGTTCCAAATTTAGTTCAAATTACATTATTGAACGTCAGTTGATTTCTTTTATATTATGAGGTCAATTTCCTTCTTATCAAAGCTGTCGCAATGAATATATCTGGATGCGCTTTCTTCTTATCAAAGTAGTAATGATTCTCTGATACTGAAAAAAGTTGGCATTCAGAATTCTTTGTTTCTTTTTTGCATTTTGAATGTATCGATTGTTATAGTCTTTATTCCTCCTATCTAGGATAGCACCTCCCTATAGCATTCTTGAGCAGGAAAATTTGGTTGGAATCACTTGCTTACTGTGATTAAAATACAGGTGCAAATTGGTGCCCATTCCTTTACATTTGATCATGTTTACGGGAGTACGGGTTCTCCTTCATCTGATATGTTTGAAGAATGTGTTGCTCCCCTTGTTGATGGTTTATTCCAAGGATATAATGCTACTGTTCTCGCATATGGTCAGGTAAAGCCACTGCTTAGGGTGAAAATAGTGAAATTCCTCTACAATTATTTCTATTTCGCCTGAGATGTCACATTTTCACTTGATTGATTGCAGACAGGTTCAGGGAAAACATACACCATGGGCACTGGTTTTAAAGATGGTTACCAAGCAGGCATAATACCCCAAGTCATGAATGTTTTGTTCAGCAAAATTGAGGCTTTAAAGCATCAGATTGAATTTCAGTTGCACGTTTCCTTCATTGAGGTCTGTTGATAAATTTTTTGCAGCCTTATTTTGGACGTTTCATTGTACTTTAATATCTGAAGCTAATAAAGTTCAAATGTCAGAAGTTGTTTCAATTATGTGCCCCAACATTTCCTTTTTGGTGTAAAGATTCTTAAAGAAGAAGTACGAGACTTGCTGGATCCCTCTTCCATGAGCAAACAAGAAGCTGCTAATGGACATGCAGGAAAAGTGACGGTCCCCGGTAAACCTCTCATACAAATTCGTGAGACGTCAAATGGTGTTATTACGCTGGCTGGATCTACTGAAGTAAGTGTTTCAACACTGAAAGAAATGGCTGCTTGCCTGGAACAAGGGTCATTGAGCAGAGCTACTGGGAGCACAAATATGAACAATCAATCCAGGTTAATTATTTCAACTTAATTGCTGCCTCTGATCTATCATTAAATGTTGCACTTCAAAATTTACCCTGCTGAGGATATCTTCTATTGTGTCTACAACTAGTCGTTCGCATGCCATCTTCACCATCACATTAGAGCAAATGCGTAAACTCAATGGTGCTATTCCTGGAGAGAACAGTTTAAATGAGTCCATGAATGACGAGTATCTTTGTGCTAAGTTGCACCTTGTGGATCTTGCTGGCTCAGAACGAGCTAAAAGAACAGGCTCTGATGGTTTGCGTTTTAAGGAAGGTAACCACCTCCCACTTGTAGCATATGTGCTTTTTGATTATTGAGAAGTCACTAATTGTTCCATATTTTAAACAGGAATTCATATTAACAAGGGCCTCCTGGCACTTGGTAATGTTATTAGTGCACTTGGTGACGAAAAGAAGCGAAAGGAAGGTGTTCATGTTCCTTACAGGGATAGTAAACTTACTAGGCTTTTGCAGGTTTGATATCTTTATATGTAGATTTCTTGTAGCACACACTCTTCTTTACAAATAATGGCGGTGATCAAATAATTCATTATTATAATTTGGTGCTCTTCATAAGGTGCAGTGGCTAACAGATGGGTAATAATTGCATGATACAAAATTTATAAACCAATTATACAAAAATAAAAATGTGGTTTCATAGCTTTTATTCATGTAAACAGTAATTTATTGAGTCTTTCGTTATAAATAATGCTTGTTCTCTCTTGTTTCTACCGCTCCAAATGATGCTAATTCTCTTATCATCTCTGAGAAGGTTATCAGATATATGTCCCCATAGACCATTAAGCTGTGAAAAAGCACATAACTATAGATCTGATTGTTGTTTCCTCAAGATTTTTCTTCATGCCCCCCCCCCCAAAACCCAAAAAAAAAAAAAGAAATATTTATTTTCCTTATATTCTGTGTATTGAGATAAAGTTGTATGATTTTGCAGGATTCACTCGGTGGTAACAGCAGAACTGTTATGATAGGTTTGTTGTTGTTCTTGCTTGTATCCCAATCAACTTTAATTCTTTGTCACTTTTCTATTCGCCCTCGAAAGGATGAAGTTTTAAATTTTTTTTAAAAAAGGGTGGGAAATGGAGCTCATTTGATTTCTCAGTCTTTCTACTCTACAGTGTACGAGTTCATAAATGCAGCTGAGTTTTTCAAAAATGGGAGGGAGGGAACATAATATTAAAAACGAGTAAAGCAAGGAAATGAATGTTTGGGTTTCATATATAATCAGTGTTCTGGATTTTCATTTTCAAACCTTCCTTCTCTCACCCTCTGGAAATGTTTATTCTGCAGTTTTAAGTAGTAATTAGATTAATTGTAGCTTCTCTTAAGCTATAAATAATTCAAGAGAAGGGATTAACACGCCTATGGTTCTGATT